>JAVIAB010000099.1:32061900-32563117 GCA_032433765.1 Megaustenia siamemsis | reverse complement strand
CCCCCCCCCCCAAGTCCTGTATATCCGTCCTCTATTCCCCCCCCCTCACTTAAGTCCTGTATATCCGTCCTCTATTTCCCCCCCCCCCCCCTCACTTAAGTCCTGTATATCCGTCCTCTATTCTCTCCCCCCCCCACTCAAGTCCTGTATATCCGTCCTCTATTCTCCCCCCCCCCCCCACTTAAGTCCTCTATTCCCTCCATCCTCTCTCCTACCTCTGAAGTCCTATACCTGATTGATTGATATCCCCAAAGATGATTAGCCTCGGATCCATGCTCCGTGGGTGTGAGAATCTGTCCAGTAAAAATCCATCACCTTTGGGAGTACATAAAGACTTGATTGCTGTGCTCTTTCATATTTCCATGATAGTAGTAGCTCCAATGAAGTTCACCTCAAGTGCACCCCTAAATATTTCACGATTTAAATCAACTATAACTTGGTTCTTATTTCAGATTTCACATTTAGTGGTAAAACTTCTTTAAAGAAAAATTGTATTCAATTGAACAGATATATTATATAATAAACTTGTTGAACACACCCAATGTGGTTTTGTTACTCATTTCTAGTTGCTGATCTCACTAAGATGACTAGCTACTGGAATCTGTTTTGGCTAATGGTGTGGGATGACAACCTGACTTTGTAAAGATGTTGTTGCATGACAGTTGGCTGTGTCACTTTCTGTGCGGTTTCGCCTTATGTCTTTTGGCACGTGCTGAGACTGCTACGATGGGATTACAGTTACCTTTGTTTGGGAGATGAGATTCGGATGATGATTATGCTGGCACGGGCGGTTGAGCAATTATGGATTTTAATTCGTTTACAGTGGTACCGGGGCCTTCCATAACCAAATAACCGGACAACTTGATTTTATAAAGATGGTTGGTGCGCTGGGCAACCTGGCTTTAGAAAGATTGTTGTTGCATGAGAGGACAACCTGATTTATAAGATGGTTGGTGCACTGGGCAACCTGGCAAAGATGGTTGTTGCTGGGGCAACCTGACTTTATAAGATGGTTGGTGCACTGGGCAACCTGGCTTTAGAAAGATGGTTGTTGCATGAGAGGACAACCTTGACTTTATAAGATGGTGCACTGGGCAACCTGCTGGCTGTTGTTGCATGGGGCAACCTGACTTTAGAAAGATGGTTGTTGCATGGGGCAACCTGACTTTATAAGATGGTTGGTGCATGGGCACCTGGCTTTAAAAAGATGGTTGTTGCATGAGAGGACAACCTGACTTTAAAAGATGGTTGGTGCACTGGGCAACATGGCTTTAGAAAGATGGTTGTTGCATGAGAGGACAACTGACTTTATAAAGATGGTTGTTGCACTGGGCACATGGCTTTAGAAAGATGGTTGTTGCATGAGAGGACAACCTGACTTTATAAAGATGGTTGTTGCATGAGAGGACAACCTGGCTTTAGAAAGATCATTGCATGAGAGGACAACCCTTCTTTATAAGATGGTTGTTGCATGAAAGGATAACCTGACTTTATAAGATGATTGTTGCATGAGAGGACAACCTGACTTTAAAAGATGGTTGGTGCACTGGGCAACCTGGCTTTAGAAAGATGGTTGTTGCATGAGAGGACAGCTGGCTGGATAGTCAAAGTCCTGCAGACCTGCAAGTCTGAACATTTCTCATTGTCCACTGATCTGAACGTTTCTCATTGTCCCTGATCTGAACATTTCTCATTGTCCACTGATCTGAACGTTCTCATTGTCACCTCTCAGTGCTGTAGAAAATCCTGAATGTCGTTCTGCCTATCATTAACATCACCATTTCCTGCACTTTTAGGATCTAGATCCTCCATATGGAATTTGGTCTGACCCTTGACCGTATGTTTACATGAACACAGCACTACCTTTAGGAAATATTACATGCTGCATTTGTAATCTATAACATTTCCATTACAGCAAAAGTAGTCTAATATAAAAACCACTAATTTAATATAAAATGTCTGGTACACAATAGTAACATATTTTCTGTTTTAGTAAATGAAAACAAAGCATTGATAATTATATCCTATACCTATCAAGTCATAAGAAAACATTATATTAGATGCAAAAGTAAAATACCCCCGTCACGCCCAGTGGCGTATAACGAATATGGTGTTAGTGACCATACATTTTACAGACCTTCGGCACATGATTTTTTGGGGTAATGTGGTCGGTATTACGCCCGTGCCGCTTTAGTTTCCCAGAAAAAAAATCCGGTACCCATTAAAGGCTGGGTGAACCTGGTAGTCGTCGGTTGGGATCAAACCCTACTTCTTGTCCTTTGTAGTCCAGTTCACTAACCACTGAGCTATCACGGCTCTCATTATATCAGATACAAACAATTATTTCTATACCTATCTTATCAGAAAACAATTATTATATCTATCTATCTATTGTCCTTTTGAGCCGAAGACGGCACATAGGGCAGAACAACAATCTCAAAAACAGAAACCTTGCGTGCCAAAGTGGCACATATTGCAGAGATCACTGCTTCTAAAATCTATGGCTCTGTTTCCATAACAGCACTTTTTACAATGACAGCTTGTCAAGTCATCGATCAACCTCCTTAGTCGCCTCTTACGACATGCCTGGAAAGTCACAATGTCACTGTTCTTTACTTCCCTCATTGTGAGGCCCCGGTAACACAGATTGATATTAAATCAGATACAAATAGTAGTAATAATACAAACAATAATAATAAATATAAACAGATAGAAATAATTGTATCTGATATAATAGTTTTCTTATGACAAGATAGGTATATAGAAATAATTGTTTGTATCTGATATTATTATATCAGATACAAACAACTATTTTTATACCTATCAAGTCATAAGAAAACAAATCATTATTATATTACATACAAATTCAACACGGAGGTTCTCAGAACTGGAGACCCATGGCTTCCTTTCCCTACTGATCAGCTACGGTGACACCGGTGGTGGTGGGGTCCTTACCTGCGGTGAGCAATTATCTACTTAAGACTAAATTGTCTTTCCTTTAAATGTCAAGCCTCCTTATACCACCGCTATTTTTTTCTTAAAAGAAACACTGATGGCACCCTCATGGCAGTTGTGATTGTATCCATCTTTCTATCTATTTTTCTATCTATCTATTTTCTACCTATTTTTCTATCTATCTATTGACCTTTTGAGCTGTAGTCGGCTTATAAGGCATAGACTCAGATACTCTTTCCCTGTTTCAAAATTTTCTTTCTTGCAGTCTCAATCCTTGCAAAGATCTTTTATCAAATCTCGCCATTTGTCTCTGTTCTGTGCAAGCAAGTCTATCTCATTGAGGGAGCCGATTCCTGCTGCCTTTGCCACCCTGATCAATGTTCTTTTCAGTGTCTCTCTGGGTCAGTCTCTTTTCCTCTTACCTGTTGTTTCCCATATGAGGGCTTGCTTTGCTATTCGGTTATTATCTCTCCTCATTACAGTCCAACATTTGACCATCGTCTTTCTTGATTACTGATGATATTAGTGGTTGATTGGCAATTGCTCTAATTTCCTCATTTGCGATCGTATAAGACAGGTAAATTCTGGTTCTTGTATGTATGTTTGGGTAGGCTACTATTTTAGGTACATAAATTAAGTTATTCAATGTAGAAAAAGTAAAGACACCAAAACGATCTTATGTTTCACAAATATACAATTATTTCGCCCACTCAGAAAATGCATAATATCCATTGTCAAAATGTGATTGTTGCACTCCCTAAATGGTCTGTCAAAATGTGTTTGTTGCACTCCCTAAATGGTCTGTCAAAATGTGTTTGTTGCACTCCGAAATGGTCTGTCAAAATGTGTTTGTTGCACTCCCTAAATGGTCTGTCAAAATGTGTTTGTTGCACTCCTAAATGGTCTGTCAAAATCAAGGACAAGGATTTGGTCCACAGAACCTAACAGAGATCACCACAGAACCTAACAGATCACCACAGAACCTAACAGATCACCACAGAACCTAACAGATCACCACAGGACCTAACAGATCACCACAGAACCTAACAGATCACCACAGAACCTAACAGATCACCACAGAACCTAACAGATCACCACAGAACCTAACAGATCACCACAGAACCTAACAGATCACCACAGAACCTAACAGATCACCACAGAACCTAACAAACAGAGAACACCACAGAACATAGGTTCAGACAGAGATCACCACAGAACATAGGTTCAGACAGAGATCACCACAGAACATAGGTTCAGACAGAGATCACCACAGAACCTTACAAACAGAGATCACCACAGAACCTTACAAACAGAGATCACCACAGAACCTTACAAACAGAGATCACCACAGAACCTAACAAACACAGATCACCACAGAACCTAACAAACACAGATCACCACAGAACCTAACAAACACAGATCACCACAGAACCTAACAAACACAGATCACCACAGAACCTAACAAACACAGATCACCACAGAACCTAACAAACACAGATCACCACAGAACCTAACAAACACAGATCACCACAGAACCTAACAAACAGAGATCACCACAGAACCTAACAAACAGAGATCACCACAGAACCTAACAAACAGAGATCACCACAGAACCTAACAAACAGAGATCACCACAGAACCTAACAAACAGAGATCACCACAGAACCTAACAAACAGAGATCACCACAGAACCTAACAAACAGAGATCACCACAGAACCTAACAAACAGAGATCACCACAGAACCTAAATGATATCACCACAGAACCTAACAAACAGATATCACCACAGAACCTAACAAACAGAGATCACCACAGAACCTAACAAACAGAGATCACCACAGAACCTAACAAACAGAGATCACCACAGAACCTAACAAACAGAGATCACCACAGAACCTAACAAACAGAGATCACCACAGAACCTAACAAACAGAGATCACCACAGAACCTAACAAACAGAGATCACCACAGAACCTAACAAACAGAGATCACCACAGAACCTAACAAACAGAGATCACCACAGAACCTAACAAACAGAGATCACCACAGAACCTAACAAACAGAGATCACCACAGAACCTAACAAACAGAGATCACCACAGAACCTAAATAGAGATCACCACAGAACCTAACACAGATCACCACAGAACCGAACCTAACAGAGATCACCACAGAACCTAACAAACAGAGATCACCACAGAACCTAACAAACAGAGATCACCACAGAACCTAACAAACAGAGATCACCACAGAACCTAACAAACAGAGATCACCACAGAACCTAACAAACAGAGATCACCACAGAACCTAACAAACAGAGATCACCACAGAACCTAACAGAGATCACCACATAACCTAACAGAGATCACCACAGAACCTAACACAGATCACCACAGAACCTAACACAGATCACCACAGAATCTAACTCACCACAGAACCTAACACAGATCACCACAGAACCTAACACAGATCACCACAGAACCTAACACAGATCACCACAGAACCTAACACAGATCACCACAGAACCTAACACAGATCACCACAGAACCTAACAGAGATCCCACAGAATCTAACAGAGATCACCACAGAATCTAACAGATCACCACACACAGTGTGGGCAAGCTTGTATTCACATTAAATGCACTAACAGAGCTAGGATTTTTATCATCTAAAAAGATGTCAAAAAATGATATAAAAATCATCAAATATGCTTGCATTTATGACATAAAAGAAAGACCAAAATATGACAAATTAATTGCTCATTTGGTATTAAAAATGAGAAATGTTAAATTATAATGTTGGTTGTGTTATGGATAGAGTTAACACGTTTTTCTGGGTTTTTTTATATTTTAAATGCTCTCAGTTTTCTTTTTGATTATCTACTAAACTGTCCGCTAAGGCATCTATCTACGTACTTTGTGTCGGGCTCAGTTTTCATATCTTTGTTGACGAGCAATTTCTGAGGTGGCCCACCTCTCTGACTTGAACTTTGTTTCCAATTTGTGGGCACATTTATTCAGACTTGACTTTGTTTCCAATTTGTGGGCACATTATTCCCCGTCAGTGTCTGCAATTACTTTCACACCAAAAGAGTGTCTGACCGCGTTGTCTTCAGTGAGGCAGTTTGACATCTCACTTCAGAACAAACTTTCTTGACAGTACTGTCACTCCAGTGCTGCTGCTGCCGCTCGTTCTGGTGTTTTGGCCAAAGGTCTCTTTTATATTTGAACTTCAAACATTGATCCTGACATATACGATAAATCAACTAAAAGTGGTCTTTAATTTTCCATCTAAATATTTATTTTGAATTACATTGTCGGAGACACCTTGTCCCAGTTATAGACACATTGTCCCAGTTATAGACATTGTCTCAGTTGTAGACACCTTGTCTCAGTTATAGACAGGTATTTATTCTGTTGTTCTAGCAGTTTTCAATTCTTTTAAAAATATTTTATCAAATCTCGCCATTTGTCTCTGTTCTGTGCAAGCAGCTCTATCTCATTGAGGGAGCCGATTCCTGCTGCTCTTGCCTCTCTCATCAATGTTCTTCTCAGTGTCTCTCTGGGACTTCCTCTTTTTCTCTTACCTGTTGTTTCCCACATGAGGCTCTGATTAGGCTCCTTATATATATAAGATAAATGAGGACAGAATGAAGACTATCCTGTAGAAACTTGTTCATGTCCTAACAAAACTGAAACCTATATGGGTGTTGCAACCACTGAGTAAGCCACACGAAGATATCCTTGGTGCAACGCCTGTGTAAAGATTAGGGGTCACGGGGAGTGGGACTTGTTTAGCCCCTAGCAAAATATATCGGTATGTGTTGTATGTGTCTGTGTGACAGGACGTAGCGATTTCTTCTGTTGTTCTAGTAAATATATTGGTATGAGTTGTATGTGTCTATGACAAATATAGGACGCAACAATTTTTTCTGTTGTCACAGTAAAATATATTGGTATGGGTTGTATGTGTCTGTGTGACAAATATAGGACGCAACAATTTCTTCTGTTGTCGCAGTAAAATATATAGGTATGAGTTGTATGTGTGACAAATATAGGATGCAGCAATTTCTTCTGTTGTTCTAGTAAAATATATCGGTATGAGTTGTATGTGTGACAAATATAGTACGCAACAATTTCTTCTGTTGTTCTAGTAAAATATATTGGTATGAGTTGTATGTGTCTGTGTGACAAATATAGGACGCAGCAATTTCTTCTGTTGTTCTAGTAAAATATATCGGTATGAGTTGTATGTGTGACAAATATAGGATGCAGCAATTTCTTCTGTTGGTTTTAGAAATATATATCGGTATAAGTTGTATGTGTCTGTGTGACAAATATAGGATGCAGCAATTTCTTCTGTTGTTCTAGTAAAATACATTGGCATGAATTGTATGTGTGACAAATATAGGACGCAACAATTTCTTCTGTTGTTCTAGTAAAATATATCGGTATGAGTTGTTTGTGTAACAAATATAAGACGCAACAATTTCTTCTGTTGTTCTAGTAAAATATATCGGTTTGAGTTGTATGTGTGACTAATATAGGACGCAGCAATTTCTTCTGTTGTTCTAGTAAAATATATTGGTATGAGTTGTATATGCGACAAATATAGGACGCAGCAATTTCTTCTGTTGTCGCAGTAAAATATATTGGTATGGGTTGTATGTGTCTGTGTGACAAATATAGGACGCAACAATTTCTTCTGTTGTCGCAGTAAAATATATTGGTATGGGTTGTATGTGTCTGTGTGACAAATATAGGACGCAACAATTTCTTCTGTTGTCGCAGTAAAATATATTGGTATGAGTTGTATGTGTGACAAATATAGGACGCAGCAATTTCTTCTGTTGTTCTAGTAAAATATATCGGTATGAGTTGTATGTGTGACAAATATAGGATGCAGCAATTTCTTCTGTTGTTCTAGTAAAATATATTGGTATGAGTTGTATGTGTCTGTGAAACAAATATAGGACGCAGCAATTTCTTCTGTTGTTCTAGTAAAATATATCGGTATGAGTTGTATGTGTGACAAATATAGTACGCAACAATTTCTTCTGTTGTTCTAGTAAAATATATTGGTATGAGTTGTATGTGTCTGTGTGACAAATATAGGACGCAGCAATTTCTTCTGTTGTTCTAGTAAAATATATCGGTATGAGTTGTATGTGTGACAAATATAGGATGCAGCAATTTCTTCTGTTGGTTTTAGAAATATATATCGGTATAAGTTGTATGTGTCTGTGTGACAAATATAGGATGCAGCAATTTCTTCTGTTGTTCTAGTAAAATACATTGGCATGAATTGTATGTGTGACAAATATAGGACGCAACAATTTCTTCTGTTGTTCTAGTAAAATATATCGGTATGAGTTGTATGTGTAACAAATATAAGACGCAACAATTTCTTCTGTTGTTCTAGTAAAATATATCAGTTTGAGTTGTATGTGTGACTAATATAGGACGCAGCAATTTCTTCTGTTGTTCTAGTAAAATATATTGGTATGAATTGTATATGCGACAAATATAGGACGCAGCAATTTCTTCTGTTGTCGCAGTAAAATATATTGGTATGGGTTGTATGTGTCTGTGTGACAAATATAGGACGCAACAATTTTCTTCTGTTGTCGCAGTAAAATATATTGGTATGGGTTGTATGCGTCTGTGTGACAAATATAGGACGCAACAATTTCTTCTGTTGTCGCAGTAAAATATATTGGTATGAGTTGTATGTGTGACAAATATAGGACGCAGCAATTCTTCTGTTGTTCTAGTAAAATATATCGGTATGAGTTGTATGTGTGACAAATATAGGATGCAGCAATTTCTTCTGTTGTTGTAGTAAAATATATTGGTATGAGTTGTATGTGTCTGTGTGACAAATATAGGACGCAGCAATTTCTTCTGTTGTTCTAGTAAAATATATCGGTATGAGTTGTATGTGTGACAAATATAGTACGCAACAATTTCTTCTGTTGTTCTAGTAAAATATATTGGTATGAGTTGTATGTGTCTGTGTGACAAATATAGGACGCAGCAATTTCTTCTGTTGTTCTAGTAAAATATATCGGTATGAGTTGTATGTGTGACAAATATAGGATGCAGCAATTTCTTCTGTTGGTTTTAGAAATATATATCGGTATAAGTTGTATGTGTCTGTGTGACAAATATAGGATGCAGCAATTTCTTCTGTTGTTCTAGTAAAATACATTGGCATGAATTGTATGTGTGACAAATATAGGACGCAACAATTTCTTCTGTTGTTCTAGTAAAATATATCGGTATGAGTTGTATGTGTAACAAATATAAGACGCAACAATTTTTTCTGTTGTTCTAGTAAATATATCGGTTTGAGTTGTATGTGTGACTAATATAGGACGCAGCAATTCTTCTGTTGTTCTAGTAAAAAATATTGGTATGAGTTGTATGTGTCTGTGAGACAAATATAGGACGCAGCAATTTCTTCTGTTGTTCTAGTAAAATATATCGGTATGAGTTGTATGTGTGACAAATATAGGATGCAGCAATTTCTTCTGTTGGTTTTAGAAATATATATCGGTATAAGTTGTATGTGTCTGTGTGACAAATATAGGATGCAGCAATTTCTTCTGTTGTTCTAGTAAAATACATTGGCATGAATTGTATGTGTGACAAATATAGGATGCAGCAATTTCTTCTGTTGTTCTAGTAAAATACATTGGCATGAATTGTATGTGTGACAAATATAGGACGCAACAATTTCTTCTGTTGTTCTAGTAAAATATATCGGTTTGAGTTGTATGTGTGACTAATATAGGACGCAGCAATTTCTTCTGTTGTTCTAGTAAAATATATCGGTTTGAGTTGTATGTGTGACTAATATAGGACGCAGCAATTTCTTCTGTTGTTCTAGTAAAATATATTGGTATGAGTTGTATGTGTGACAAATATAGGACGCAGCTATTTCTTCTGTTGTTCTAGTAAAATATATCGGTTCGGTATGAGTTGTATGTGTGACAAATATAGGACGCAGCTATTTCTTCTGTTGTTCTGGTAAAATATATCGGTATGAGTTGTATGTGTGACAAATATAGGACGCAACAATTTCTTCTGTTGTTCTAGTAAAATATATTGGTATGAGTTGTATGTGTGACAAATATAGGACGCAGCAATTTCTTCTGTTGTTCTAGTAAAATATATTGGTATGAGTTGTATGTGTGACAAATATAGGACGCAACAATTTCTTCTGTTGTTCTAGTAAAATATATTGGTATGAGTTGTATGTGTGACAAATATAGGACGCAGCAATTTTTTCTGTTGTTCTAGTAAAATATATTGGTATGAGTTGTATGTGTGACAAATATAGGACGCAGCAATTTCTTCTGTTGTTCTAGTAAAATATATTGGTATGAGTTGTATGTGAGACAAATATAGGACGCAGCAATTCTTCTGTTGTTCTAGTAAAATATATTGGTATGAGTTGTATGTGTGACAAATATAGGACGCAGCAATTTCTTCTGTTGTTCTAGTAAAATATATTGGTATGAGTTGTATGTGAGACAAATATAGGACGCAGCAATTTCTTCTGATGTTCTAGTAAAATATATTGGTATGAGTTGTATGTGTGACAAATATAGGACGCAGCAATTTCTTTTGTGCCCTTTAAAAATATAGTACGCAGGAATGTTTATTTCCTAACAAACTATATAGCACACAAATACATTGTGTGTATTTTAGCAGCAAATAGCACATAGAAACAGTCATATTTCTAGTTCTATATTATTTAAACTCACGTTGAAATTTCTAATCTTAGCAAAATTGCAACAATATAGTTTTTATATTTCTATCATAGCCAAATATATCATACAAGCAGTTTTATATTTCTATCATAGCCAAATATATCACACAAGCAGTTTATATTTCTATCATAGCACAATATATCATACAAGCAGTTTATATTCTATCATAGCCAAATATAATGCAAAAAACTGTATTTCTATCCTAACAAATTATAGAACACAAAATTAATGTTCTCTACTAGAAAACTTCAAAACAATAGATTTTTCTGTCATAATGTAATATAGCACAAAAGAATTTCTATTTCTAGAAAATATAGCACAAAAGAATTTCTATTTCTAGAAAATATAGCACAAAAGAATTTCTATTTCTAGAAAATATAGCACAAAAGAATTTATTTTTCTAGAAAATATAGCACAAAAAAATTTATATTTCTAGAAAAAAATAGCACAAAAGAATTTCTGAAAAAATAGCACAAAAGAATATTCATAGAAAATATAGCACAAAAGAATTTTCTATTTCCAGAAAATATAGCACACAAGAATTTCTATTTCCAGAAAATATGACACACAAGAATTTCTATTTCCAGAAAATATGACACACAAGAATTTCTATTTCTAGAAAATATAGTTTTAAAAAATTCTAGAAAATATAGCTTAAAAGAATTTTTATTTCCAGAAAATATGGCACAAAAGAATTTCTATTTCTAGAAAATATGACACACAAGAATTTCTATTTCTAGAAAATATAGTTTTAAAAAATTCTAGAAAATATAGCTTAAAAGAATTTTTATTTCTAGAAAATATAGTTTAAAAAAATTCTAGAAAAATATAGCTTAAAAGAATTTATATCTCTAGAAAATATAGTTAAAAAAAATTCTAGAAAAATATAGGTTAAAAGAATTTATATCTCTAGAAAATATACTTAAAAAAAATTCTAGAAAAATATAGGTTAAAAGAATTTATATCTCTAGAAAATATAGTTTAAAAAAATTCTAGAAAAATATAGGTTAAAAGAATTTATATCTCTAGAAAATAGAAAATAGAAATCAAACCAAGGAACATAGTTTCTTTCAGTGCTAGCAACACAATATGAGGAAAGAAATGTGTTTCTGATTGTATCAAAAATAGCAGAAAGAAACACTATTTCTACCCAAAATAAATAGAATATCACACATAAAAATGAATATTTCTACCCCATCACTCTTCAGTCTTAAACATATATATTTGATATTTCTTCACCTCATATTTTTATTTCCAGTCAAACTATTAATTTTTCAACCGCACAGATTTTTGTTGAGATCCAGGAAACAGACAAAAGTATAAAAACACCATCCTGGCTTTCAAAATAAAACTCAATATTGCAATCACCAAGACAAGAATATGAGCAAATCAAACATGGACAAATTTATCTCAGCTAAACAAATGAAACTGACACACTTCCTTATTGGATCAGTTGTGCTAGATGTTTGTGAATGGTAGACTTATCAGCAGCTGGAAACGAGGCAAAGTGCACTCCCAGCACCACAGCTGGACCCACAGCTGATGGCTTGTGCCAGGATCGGTGAACCAGAACCGTCCAGACCCAACTCCATCTCTCCATGGTGCCTCAGTAACAGACTAACCTGTCTAGTCTGGCCAATGAGTAGGGGATCGAAGACGGAAGACAACCCGGTACTCAAAAATAACAAAAGCTGAAGTCAGATGTGTTGGGCTGAAAGGTGCAAATAGAGTTTTACTGCAAACAACAACACAGACACGCCCACTTAACGTCCTCTTAAGGGCAGATGATGAGAGGGTGTACTACTTTAGACATTGGCGAACGCAAACAAGCATAAGCTGGAATTGAAATGAACTGATAAAAGACCAATCTAACCAAGAATATGTGTTGAGCTTTATTAGAAGAAGGCAGCGTTGGAAATACATGGGTCATGTGCTGAGAATGAAGAAAGACTTCCCCGTCAGGCATTCATGTGGAAACCATCTGGTAAAATAAACAAGGCAGACCAAGAGAATTGCTATGCAGAACAATGACTAGGGAAGGCTCAACCATGGGACTGAGAAACAAGCAGGAACTACAAGAACTAGCAGCAGATTGTCAATCATGGAGAATTATATCTTCGCCCTATGTGCAGTCTTCAGCCCAAAAGAAAAATAAATGACTGATTACTTATCCTAGTAGAAGTGAATTTCAAAATATAAAAAAACTCACGAAATCTTAAGTGAAATCATCATCAGGTTGCATGTCCTTTGCAGGACATTACACTCACCACAGCCTGTCTAAAAGAACGTCTCTAGCCAGATCTCCCACAGAATCTTGCTCTCTCCACAGCCCATCTGAAAGAATCTGTCTCTAGCCAGATCTCCCACAGAATCTTGCTCTCTCCACAGCCCATCTGAAAGAATCTGTCTCTAGCCAGATCTCCCACAGAATCTTGCTCTCACCACAGCTTATCTGAAAGAATCTCTATTATTTTAATTTCCTCCATCAGATGTTTATATGCCAGCTCTTGTCAATCTATTAATGTCTTTGTTGCTATTTTCCATTTACTATAAGAAAAAAATGTTACAAATAAAAAACAAATGTAATTTCTATCAAATCTGGAATAGACTCAAAGTCTGTAACATCCAGTAAAATAGACTCAAAGTCTGTAACATCCAGTAAAATAGACTCAAAGTCTGTAACATCCAGTAAAATAGACTCAAAGTCTGTAACATCCAGTAAAATAGACTCAAAGTCTGTAACATCCAGTAAAATAGACTCAAAGTCTGTAACATCCAGTAAAATAGACTCAAAGTCTGTAACATCCAGTAAAATAGACTCAAAGTCTGTAACATCCAGTAAAATAGACTCAAAGTCTGTAACATCCAGTAAAATAGACTCAAAGTCTGTAACATCCAGTAAAATAGACTCAAAGTCTGTAACATCCAGTAAAATAGACTCAAAGTCTGTAACATCCAGTAAAATAGACTCAAAGTCTGTTTCTATTTTCCTAAGTGTGTATGTATGTGTGTTCTGTGGAAAACTTTGAAGCCATTTATAGTAGATATCTATGCTCTATCATTGAGAGACTGCACAAACCTAGAGTCAAGCATGGTACAAGTAGAGAGAATAAAAATAAGGGAAAGGATATATTTAAACAGCAACCACAATACACTGACAGAATCCTTATCTACAAAAAAAACCTTTGGATTTGCCAAGAGTACTTTAAGTCAAATTATACTCAGACATCCAGTAAAATATAACAAGAATAATGAGTTATTTTCACAGGCAATATAAAAATGGAAGGCATTTTACCCTGACAAAGTAATATGACAACATACATCATGTGTCAAATGTCACAGAAAACTCCACAGAATTCTTGTAGCAAGTAAATACACACAAATGCATATTATCTGGTACTCAAACAATTGTAAAAAAAATTATTGAATTGCAACAAGATACCAATGTTATAATTCACAGCAAAAAGATGGTAAATACATATTCTATATCATCATAATCAAGAACCATGCCTGCTGGCATAGGTGATCATGTCTCTCCATAATTTTCCATAATGACAGTTATTTCTGTTGTTAACATTCTGCCAAGCCATTCTCTTAAGCTGTCTGGTATCTTTTCTCTTTACTTCCCTCTATCTCTTCGTCCCTCAATTTTTCCAGTTGTTACAATATATTCCAGTTGTTCCCTTCTCATTACATGGCCAAAAAATGATGATTGCCTCTTCCTAATATTGGAAATTAGCTCTCTTTTGCTTTGACCTCTAACAGAACATTTTCATTACTCTTCTTAGCTGTCCATGGTATTCTCAACATTCTTCTGTAAAACCACATTTTTACAGCCTCCTGTGATTTTCTTGTCTGTTGTCCTATTGTCCATGATTCACATCCATATGTTAAGACTGGCTCTACATAACATTTCAGAACTCTGTTTCTTGTTTCTATTGTCAAAAATGGATTGCACAGAATCTTCCTCATTTTTTGGAAAGCTGTTCTTCCCTGAGCCATCTTGCCCCAGTTGTACATCTACCATCTGAGGTTAATATTGCTCCCAGATATTGAAATATCTGGGAAATTTTAAAATACATACTCTTGCAAAATTACCAGAATTTTGCAAAGTTCAACATAATGCAGAGCTCTACACATTTCATTTTCCAGAGAAAGAATGCAAAAATCAAATATTGAGGAAAACGTTTTATCAAAGTTCTGCCACTCTGCACTCTTAAAAACAAAGCTCAGGATTTTCAGATGTTTTATCTGCCCTTTCTTATGCGTGTGAAAGTTGCAAACAAACTACACAAAAAGGATGCTATGTATGAATTTGAAAAACACTTGCTTCACAACACTTGTTTTAAACCAATGGAAATAACATTTGTACACAATTATTAGATGAGTATAACATTTGTACACAATTATTAGACGAGTATAACATTTGTACACAATTATTAGATGAATGTAACATTTGTACACAATTATTTATGGAAAAACATTTGTACACAATTATTTATGGATATAACATTTTTACACAATTATTCTATGAAAACAACTTTTTTATATATTTATTCTGTAGGAATAACATATTTACACATTTATTCTACAGGAATAACATGTTTACACAATTATTTTATAAATAGAACATTAAAACATTTATTTCTTGTAATGAAAGCACATAAAAACTGCAAAAGAAATAATCTTCTTTATTTAAAAAAAAAATGGCTCCATTATTCTGTCTCTTAAAAAAAAATACAAGTATGTACAACTGCAAAGATTTATCGCTGGATTTCATGACCTCACACTCAACATCTGCTCATCTGGTGTAGACCTTAGTGTACTTTTTGGATTTGTATACAACTAATTAATAAATTACATGATGAATTATTGCATAGAAAGGAAACAAAACAAATGATAAAAATAAACTGAAGCAAAGAAAATGTTGCACAAAATATTTCTCAGTGAAGGTATCCTTGTTTTTCTGGGTAAATAAGATTATGTCAACACAAACTCCACCCTATGTAGTGCTACCAATGCAAGACCTGAGTGTTGGGTGCAAGAACAATCAGAAATATAACCACTTCCAAGATGAAATGTGTTAGATGGATGGCAAGAAACAGCTTGAGAGATAAATCAGAAAAGAAGAAATAAAAAAAAAAAAAGCTAAGGATTAATCCCCGCCATAGAATACATAAAGAAGCAACAGATCAAATGGTTTGGCCACATGATAAGACAGAACGATCAAAACACAATACAACGAGCCTTCAATAAACGTTACGAGCCACCAGACTCAAGGATCAACCACAAAAAAGATGGATTGATGGAATATTAGAAACACTAGGAAACATAACAGCAGGAGAGGCCAACAGAAGAGCAAATAATTGATGGAATATTAGAAACACTAGGAAACATAACAACAGGAGAGACCAACAGAAGAGCAAAAGATATTGATGGAATATTAGAAACACTAGGAAACATAACAGCAGGAGAGGCCAACAGAAGAGCAAAAGATGGATTGATGGAATATTAGAAACACTAGGAAACATAACAGCAGGAGAGGTCAACAGAAGAGCAAAAGATGGATTGATGGAATATTAGAAACACTAGGAAACATAACAGCAGGAGAGGCCAACAGAAGAGCAAAAGATGGATTGATGGAATATTAGAAACACTAGGAGACATAGCAGGAGAGGCCAACAGAAGAGCAAAAGATGGATTGATGGAATATTAGAAACACTAGGAGACATAGCAGGAGAGGCCAACAGAAGAGCAAAAGATGGATTGATGGAATATTAGAAACACTAGGAGACATAGCAGGAGAGGCCAACAGAAGAGCAAAAGATGGATTGATGGAATATTAGAAACACTAGGAGACATAGCAGGAGAGGCCAACAGAAGAGCAAAAGATGGATTGATGGAATATTAGAAACACTAGGAGACATAGCAGGAGAGGCCAACAGAAGAGCAAAAGATGGATTGATGGAATATTAGAAACACTAAGAAGCATAACGGCAGGAGAGGCCAGCAGGAGAGCAAAAGATGGATTGATGGAATATTAGAAACACTAGGAAACATAACAGCAGGAGAGGTCAAGAGAAGAGCAAGTGACCACAAATTATAACTCCCCTCGATGCTAAGATAAATGAAAGAAAAAAAGATTTGTATATGGTGCCATGATGAAAGTATCTTGTCGTGTGAACATTTGGGGAGGGGGGCAGGTGTTATCCAGTGAACCCTCCACTAACAAGGTTTATCCATGATGGACATGAGAAATGCAGAATTGCCTCTGCTTATAAATTATTCCTCAAAAGATTTGAAATTTTGAAATTGCAGAATTTGTCACAAAGCCTGGTTTGTTAGAGTAATCTTATCTTAAAATAATACAGTAATGGATTACGTCTGTCTGTGTGCTAGCCTGCCAGTGTGCCAGCCTGCCTGTGTGCTAGCCTGCCTGTGTGCTAGCCTGCCTGTGTGCTAGCCTGCCTGTGTGCTAGCCTGCCTGTGTGCTTGTCTGTTATGGTTTTTTCGTTACTTGAATTGAGTGTTCATTGTATATACAAGAGAGAAAAAAGACAGACAAGTCTAAAACTGTGACATATGAGAACTGAAGACAGAGTGAGAGAAAGTGACAAGATAATATAAAACTGTAGTGTAGGAGAAAATGAAGATAAAAAAATAAGGGAATTAACCAGCCAATAATTGTGACAAGGCAGAAGAGAGCAGTAAAATAAGGTGACTAGACAACCTAACATAGAACCTTCTAGTCAACATTAGGGACAGGCAGATGTGAGCAGTAAAATAAGGTGACTAGACAGTCTAACATAGAAAATAGAACCTTCTAGTCAACATTAGGGACAGGCAGATGTGAGCAGTAAAATAAGGTGACTAGACAGCCTAACATAGAAAATAGAACCTTCTAGTCAACATTAGGGACAGGCAGATGTGAGCAGTAAAATAAGGTGACTAGACAGTCTAACATAGAAAATAGAACCTTCTAGTCAACATTAGGGACAGGCAGATGTGAGCAGTAAAATAAGGTGACTAGACAGCCTAACATAGAACCTTCTAGTCAACATTAGGGACAGGCAGATGTGAGCAGTAAAATAAGGTGACTAGACAACCTAACATAGAACCTTCTAGTCAACATTAGGGACAGGCAGAAGTGAGCAGTAAAATAAGGTGACTAGACAGTCTAACATAGAAAATAGAACCTTCTAGTCAACATTAGGGACAGGCAGATGTGAGCAGTAAAATAAGGTGACTAGACAACCTAACATAGAACCTTCTAGTCAACATTAGGGACAGGCAGATGTGAGCAGTAAAATAAGGTGACTAGACAGCCTAACATAGAACCTTCTAGTCAACATTAGGGACAGGCAGATGTGAGCAGTAAAATAAGGTGACTAGACAGTCTAACATAGAAAATAGAACCTTCTAGTCAACATTAGGGACAGGCAGATGTGAGCAGTAAAATAAGGTGACTAGACAGTCTAACATAGAAAATAGAACCTTCTAGTCAACATTAGGGACAGGCAGATGTGAGCAGTAAAATAAGGTGACTAGACAGCCTAACATAGAAAATAGAACCTTCTAGTCAACATTAGGGACAGGCAGATGTGAGCAGTAAAATAAGGTGACTAGACAACCTAACATAGAACCTTCTAGTCAACATTAGGGACAGGCAGATGTGAGCAGTAAAATAAGGTGACTAGACAACCTAACATAGAACCTTCTAGTCAACATTAGGGACAGGCAGATGTGAGCAGTAAAATAAGGTGACTAGACAACCTAACATAGAAAATAGAACCTTCTAGTCAACATTAGGGACAGGCAGATGTGAGCAGTAAAATAAGGTGACTAGACAGTCTAACATAGAAAATAGAACCTTCTAGTCAACATTAGGGACAGGCAGATGTGAGCAGTAAAATAAGGTGACTAGACAGTCTAACATAGAAAATAGAACCTTCTAGTCAACATTAGGGACAGGCAGAAGTGAGCAGTAAAATAAGGTGACTAGACAGCCTAACATAGAAAATAGAACCTTCTAGTCAACATTAGGGACAGGCAGATGTGAGCAGTAAAATAAGGTGACTAGACAACCTAACATAGAAAATAGAACCTTCTAGTCAACATTAGGGACAGGCAGATGTGAGCAGTAAAATAAGGTGACTAGACAGTCTAACATAGAAAATAGAACCTTCTAGTCAACATTAGGGACAGGCAGATGTGAGCAGTAAAATAAGGTGACTAGACAACCTAACATAGAACCTTCTAGTCAACATTAGGGACAGGCAGAAGTGAGCAGTAAAATAAGGTGACTAGACAGTCTAACATAGAACCTTCTAGTCAACATTAGGGACAGGCACAAGTGAGCAGTAAAATAAGGTGACTAGACAACCTAACATAGAACCTTCTAGTCAACATTAGGGACAGGCAGATGTGAGCAGTAAAATAAGGTGACTAGACAACCTAACATAGAACCTTCTAGTCAACATTAGGGACAGGCAGAAGTGAGCAGTAAAATAAGGTGACTAGACAACCTAACATAGAACCTTCTAGTCAACATTAGGGACAGGCACAAGTGAGCAGTAAAATAAGGTGACTAGACAGCCTAACATAGAACCTTCTAGTCAACATTAGGGACAGGCAGATGTGAGCAGTAAAATAAGGTGACTAGACAGCCTAACATAGAAAATAGAACCTTCTAGTCAACATTAGGGACAGGCAGATGTGAGCAGTAAAATAAGGTGACTAGACAGTCTAACATAGAAAATAGAACCTTCTAGTCAACATTAGGGACAGGCAGATGTGAGCAGTAAAATAAGGTGACTAGACAGTCTAACATAGAAAATAGAACCTTCTAGTCAACATTAGGGACAGGCAGAAGTGAGCAGTAAAATAAGGTGACTAGACAGACTAACATAGAACCTTCTAGTCAACATTAGGGACAGGCAGATGTGAGCAGTAAAATAAGGTGACTAGACAGTCTAACATAGAAAATAGAACCTTCTAGTCAACATTAGGGACAGGCAGATGTGAGCAGTAAAATAAGGTGACTAGACAGCCTAACATAGAAAATAGAACCTTCTAGTCAACATTAGGGACAGGCAGATGTGAGCAGTAAAATAAGGTGACTAGACAACCTAACATAGAACCTTCTAGTCAACATTAGGGACAGGCAGATGTGAGCAGTAAAATAAGGTGACTAGACAGTCTAACATAGAAAATAGAACCTTCTAGTCAACATTAGGGACAGGCAGAAGTGAGCAGTAAAATAAGGTGACTAGACAGCCTAACATAGAACCTTCTAGTCAACATTAGGGACAGGCAGATGTGAGCAGTAAAATAAGGTGACTAGACAACCTAACATAGAACCTTCTAGTCAACATTAGGGACAGGCAGATGTGAGCAGTAAAATAAGGTGACTAGACAGTCTAACATAGAAAATAGAACCTTCTAGTCAACATTAGGGACAGGCAGATGTGAGCAGTAAAATAAGGTGACTAGACAGTCTAACATAGAAAATAGAACCTTCTAGTCAACATTAGGGACAGGCAGATGTGAGCAGTAAAATAAGGTGACTAGACAGTCTAACATAGAACCTTCTAGTCAACATTAGGGACAGGCAGATGTGAGCAGTAAAATAAGGTGACTAGACAACCTAACATAGAAAATAGAACCTTCTAGTCAACATTAGGGACAGGCAGATGTGAGCAGTAAAATAAGGTGACTAGACAACCTAACATAGAAAATAGAACCTTCTAGTCAACATTAGGGACAGGCAGAAGTGAGCAGTAAAATAAGGTGACTAGACAACCTAACATAGAAGATAGAACCTTCTAGTCAACATTAGGGACAGGCAGAAGTGAGCAGTAAAATAAGGTGATTAGACAACCTAACATAGAAAATAGAACCTTCTAGTCAACATTAGGGACAGGCAGATGTGAGCAGTAAAATAAGGTGACTAGACAGTCTAACATAGAACCTTCTAGTCAACATTAGGGACAGGCAGAAGTGAGCAGTAAAATAAGGTGACTAGACAGCCTAACATAGAACCTTCTAGTCAACATTAGGGACAGGCAGATGTGAGCAGTAAAATAAGGTGACTAGACAGTCTAACATAGAACCTTCTAGTCAACATTAGGGACAGGCAGAAGTGAGCAGTAAAATAAGGTGACTAGACAGTCTAACATAGAAAATAGAACCTTCTAGTCAACATTAGGGACAGGCAGAAGTGAGCAGTAAAATAAGGTGACTAGACAACCTAACATAGAACCTTCTAGTCAACATTAGGGACAGGCAAAGTGAGCAGTAAAATAAGGTGACTAGACAGTCTAACATAGAAAATAGAACCTTCTAGTCAACATTAGGGACAGGCAGATGTGAGCAGTAAAATAAGGTGACTAGACAACCTAACATAGAAAATAGAACCTTCTAGTCAACATTAGGGACAGGCAGATGTGAGCAGTAAAATAAGGTGACTAGACAACCTAACATAGAAAATAGAACCTTCTAGTCAACATTAGGGACAGGCAGATGTGAGCAGTAAAATAAGGTGACTAGACAACCTAACATAGAAAATAGAACCTTCTAGTCAACATTAGGGACAGGCAGAAGTGAGCAGTAAAATAAGGTGACTAGACAACCTAACATAGAAAATAGAACCTTCTAGTCAACATTAGGGACAGGCAGAAGTGAGCAGTAAAATAAGGTGACTAGACAACCTAACATAGAAAATAGAACCTTCTAGTCAACATTAGGGACAGGCAGATGTGAGCAGTAAAATAAGGTGACTAGACAGTCTAACATAGAACCTTCTAGTCAACATTAGGGACAGGCAGAAGTGAGCAGTAAAATAAGGTGACTAGACAGCCTAACATAGAACCTTCTAGTCAACATTAGGGACAGGCAGATGTGAGCAGTAAAATAAGGTGACTAGACAGTCTAACATAGAACCTTCTAGTCAACATTAGGGACAGGCAGAAGTGAGCAGTAAAATAAGGTGACTAGACAGTCTAACATAGAAAATAGAACCTTCTAGTCAACATTAGGGACAGGCAGAAGTGAGCAGTAAAATAAGGTGACTAGACAACCTAACATAGAACCTTCTAGTCAACATTAGGGACAGGCAAAAGTGAGCAGTAAAATAAGGTGACTAGACAGTCTAACATAGAAAATAGAACCTTCTAGTCAACATTAGGGACAGGCAGATGTGAGCAGTAAAATAAGGTGACTAGACAGTCTAACATAGAAAATAGAACCTTCTAGTCAACATTAGGGACAGGCAGATGTGAGCAGTAAAATAAGGTGACTAGACAGTCTAACATAGAACCTTCTAGTCAACATTAGGGACAGGCAGATGTGAGCAGTAAAATAAGGTGACTAGACAGTCTAACATAGAAAATAGAACCTTCTAGTCAACAATTAGGGACAGGCAGATGTGAGCAGTAAAATAAGGTGACTAGACAGTCTAACATAGAAAATAGAACCTTCTAGTCAACATTAGGGACAGGCAGATGTGAGCAGTAAAATAAGGTGACTAGACAGTCTAACATAGAAAATAGAACCTTCTAGTCAACATTAGGGACAGGCAGATGTGAGCAGTAAAATAAGGTGACTAGACAGTCTAACATAGAAAATAGAACCTTCTAGTCAACATTAGGGACAGGCAGATGTGAGCAGTAAAATAAGGTGACTAGACAGTCTAACATAGAAAATAGAACCTTCTAGTCAACATTAGGGACAGGCAGATGTGAGCAGTAAAATAAGGTGACTAGACAGCCTAACATAGAACCTTCTAGTCAACATTAGGGACAGGCAGATGTGAGCAGTAAAATAAGGTGACTAGACAACCTAACATAGAAAATAGAACCTTCTAGTCAACATTAGGGACAGGCAGATGTGAGCAGTAAAATAAGGTGACTAGACAGTCTAACATAGAAAATAGAACCTTCTAGTCAACATTAGGGACAGGCAGATGTGAGCAGTAAAATAAGGTGACTAGACAACCTAACATAGAAAATAGAACCTTCTAGTCAACATTAGGGACAGGCAGATGTGAGCAGTAAAATAAGGTGACTAGACAGTCTAACATAGAAAATAGAACCTTCTAGTCAACATTAGGGACAGGCAGATGTGAGCAGTAAAATAAGGTGACTAGACAGTCTAACATAGAACCTTCTAGTCAACATTAGGGACAGGCAGAAGTGAGCAGTAAAATAAGGTGACTAGACAGTCTAACATAGAAAATAGAACCTTCTAGTCAACATTAGGGACAGGCAGAAGTGAGCAGTAAAATAAGGTGACTAGACAGTCTAACATAGAACCTTCTAGTCAACATTAGGGACAGGCAGAAGTGAGCAGTAAAATAAGGTGACTAGACAGTCTAACATAGAAAATAGAACCTTCTAGTCAACATTAGGGACAGGCAGATGTGAGCAGTAAAATAAGGTGACTAGACAGCCTAACATAGAAAATAGAACCTTCTAGTCAACATTAGGGACAGGCAGAAGTGAGCAGTAAAATAAGGTGACTAGACAGCCTAACATAGAACCTTCTAGTCAACATTAGGGACAGGCAGAAGTGAGCAGTAAAATAAGGTGACTAGACAGCCTAACATAGAACCTTCTAGTCAACATTAGGGACAGGCAGATGTGAGCAGTAAAATAAGGTGACTAGACAGTCTAACATAGAACCTTCTAGTCAACATTAGGGACAGGCAGAAGTGAGCAGTAAAATAAGGTGACTAGACAGTCTAACATAGAAAATAGAACCTTCTAGTCAACATTAGGGACAGGCAGAAGTGAGCAGTAAAATAAGGTGACTAGACAACCTAACATAGAACCTTCTAGTCAACATTAGGGACAGGCAGAAGTGAGCAGTAAAATAAGGTGACTAGACAGTCTAACATAGAAAATAGAACCTTCTAGTCAACATTAGGGACAGGCAGATGTGAGCAGTAAAATAAGGTGACTAGACAGTCTAACATAGAAAATAGAACCTTCTAGTCAACATTAGGGACAGGCAGATGTGAGCAGTAAAATAAGGTGACTAGACAGTCTAACATAGAACCTTCTAGTCAACATTAGGGACAGGCAGATGTGAGCAGTAAAATAAGGTGACTAGACAGTCTAACATAGAAAATAGAACCTTCTAGTCAACATTAGGGACAGGCAGATGTGAGCAGTAAAATAAGGTGACTAGACAGTCTAACATAGAAAATAGAACCTTCTAGTCAACATTAGGGACAGGCAGATGTGAGCAGTAAAATAAGGTGACTAGACAGTCTAACATAGAAAATAGAACCTTCTAGTCAACATTAGGGACAGGCAGATGTGAGCAGTAAAATAAGGTGACTAGACAGTCTAACATAGAACCTTCTAGTCAACATTAGGGACAGGCAGATGTGAGCAGTAAAATAAGGTGACTAGACAACCTAACATAGAAAATAGAACCTTCTAGTCAACATTAGGGACAGGCAGATGTGAGCAGTAAAATAAGGTGACTAGACAGTCTAACATAGAAAATAGAACCTTCTAGTCAACATTAGGGACAGGCAGATGTGAGCAGTAAAATAAGGTGACTAGACAACCTAACATAGAAAATAGAACCTTCTAGTCAACATTAGGGACAGGCAGATGTGAGCAGTAAAATAAGGTGACTAGACAACCTAACATAGAAAATAGAACCTTCTAGTCAACATTAGGGACAGGCAGAAGTGAGCAGTAAAATAAGGTGACTAGACAACCTAACATAGAAAATAGAACCTTCTAGTCAACATTAGGGACAGGCAGATGTGAGCAGTAAAATAAGGTGACTAGACAGTCTAACATAGAACCTTCTAGTCAACATTAGGGACAGGCAGAAGTGAGCAGTAAAATAAGGTGACTAGACAGCTAACATAGAACCTTCTAGTCAACATTAGGGACAGGCAGATGTGAGCAGTAAAATAAGGTGACTAGACAGTCTAACATAGAACCTTCTAGTCAACATTAGGGACAGGCAGAAGTGAGCAGTAAAATAAGGTGACTAGACAGTCTAACATAGAAAATAGAACCTTCTAGTCAACATTAGGGACAGGCAGATGTGAGCAGTAAAATAAGGTGACTAGACAACCTAACATAGAACCTTCTAGTCAACATTAGGGACAGGCAGAAGTGAGCAGTAAAATAAGGTGACTAGACAGTCTAACATAGAAAATAGAACCTTCTAGTCAACATTAGGGACAGGCAGATGTGAGCAGTAAAATAAGGTGACTAGACAGTCTAACATAGAAAATAGAACCTTCTAGTCAACATTAGGGACAGGCAGATGTGAGCAGTAAAATAAGGTGACTAGACAGCTAACATAGAACCTTCTAGTCAACATTAGGGACAGGCAGATGTGAGCAGTAAAATAAGGTGACTAGACAGTCTAACATAGAAAATAGAACCTTCTAGTCAACATTAGGGACAGGCAGATGTGAGCAGTAAAATAAGGTGACTAGACAGTCTAACATAGAAAATAGAACCTTCTAGTCAACATTAGGGACAGGCAGATGTGAGCAGTAAAATAAGGTGACTAGACAGTCTAACATAGAAAATAGAACCTTCTAGTCAACATTAGGGACAGGCAGATGTGAGCAGTAAAATAAGGTGACTAGACAGTCTAACATAGAAAATAGAACCTTCTAGTCAACATTAGGGACAGGCAGATGTGAGCAGTAAAATAAGGTGACTAGACAGTCTAACATAGAAAATAGAACCTTCTAGTCAACATTAGGGACAGGCAGATGTGAGCAGTAAAATAAGGTGACTAGACAGCCTAACATAGAACCTTCTAGTCAACATTAGGGACAGGCAGATGTGAGCAGTAAAATAAGGTGACTAGACAACCTAACATAGAAAATAGAACCTTCTAGTCAACATTAGGGACAGGCAGATGTGAGCAGTAAAATAAGGTGACTAGACAGTCTAACATAGAAATAGAACCTTCTAGTCAACATTAGGGACAGGCAGATGTGAGCAGTAAAATAAGGTGACTAGACAACCTAACATAGAAAATAGAACCTTCTAGTCAACATTAGGGACAGGCAGATGTGAGCAGTAAAATAAGGTGACTAGACAGTCTAACATAGAAAATAGAACCTTCTAGTCAACATTAGGGACAGGCAGATGTGAGCAGTAAAATAAGGTGACTAGACAGTCTAACATAGAAAATAGAACCTTCTAGTCAACATTAGGGACAGGCAGATGTGAGCAGTAAAATAAGGTGACTAGACAGTCTAACATAGAACCTTCTAGTCAACATTAGGGACAGGCAGATGTGAGCAGTAAAATAAGGTGACTAGACAGTCTAACATAGAAAATAGAACCTTCTAGTCAACATTAGGGACAGGCAGATGTGAGCAGTAAAATAAGGTGACTAGACAGTCTAACATAGAAAATAGAACCTTCTAGTCAACATTAGGGACAGGCAGATGTGAGCAGTAAAATAAGGTGACTAGACAGTCTAACATAGAACCTTCTAGTCAACATTAGGGACAGGCACAAGTGAGCAGTAAAATAAGGTGACTAGACAGTCTAACATAGAACCTTCTAGTCAACATTAGGGACAGGCAGAAGTGAGCAGTAAAATAAGGTGACTAGACAACCTAACATAGAACCTTCTAGTCAACATTAGGGACAGGCAGAAGTGAGCAGTAAAATAAGGTGACTAGACAGTCTAACATAGAACCTTCTAGTCAACATTAGGGACAGGCACAAGTGAGCAGTAAAATAAGGTGACTAGACAGTCTAACATAGAACCTTCTAGTCAACATTAGGGACAGGCAGAAGTGAGCAGTAAAATAAGGTGACTAGACAGTCTAACATAGAAAATAGAACCTTCTAGTCAACATTAGGGACAGGCAGATGTGAGCAGTAAAATAAGGTGACTAGACAACCTAACATAGAAAATAGAACCTTCTAGTCAACATTAGGGACAGGCAGATGTGAGCAGTAAAATAAGGTGACTAGACAGCCTAACATAGAAAATAGAACCTTCTAGTCAACATTAGGGACAGGCAGATGTGAGCAGTAAAATAAGGTGACTAGACAACCTAACATAGAAAATAGAACCTTCTAGTCAACATTAGGGACAGGCAGATGTGAGCAGTAAAATAAGGTGACTAGACAGCCTAACATAGAAAATAGAACCTTCTAGTCAACATTAGGGACAGGCAGAAGTGAGCAGTAAAATAAGGTGACTAGACAGCCTAACATAGAACCTTCTAGTCAACATTAGGGACAGGCAGATGTGAGCAGTAAAATAAGGTGACTAGACAACCTAACATAGAAAATAGAACCTTCTAGTCAACATTAGGGACAGGCAGATGTGAGCAGTAAAATAAGGTGACTAGACAGCCTAACATAGAAAATAGAACCTTCTAGTCAACATTAGGGACAGGCAGAAGTGAGCAGTAAAATAAGGTGACTAGACAGTCTAACATAGAACCTTCTAGTCAACATTAGGGACAGGCAGAAGTGAGCAGTAAAATAAGGTGACTAGACAGTCTAACATAGAAAATAGAACCTTCTAGTCAACATTAGGGACAGGCAGATGTGAGCAGTAAAATAAGGTGACTAGACAGTCTAACATAGAAAATAGAACCTTCTAGTCAACATTAGGGACAGGCAGATGTGAGCAGTAAAATAAGGTGACTAGACAGTCTAACATAGAACCTTCTAGTCAACATTAGGGACAGGCAGAAGTGAGCAGTAAAATAAGGTGACTAGACAACCTAACATAGAACCTTCTAGTCAACATTAGGGACAGGCAGAAGTGAGCAGTAAAATAAGGTGACTAGACAACCTAACATAGAACCTTCTAGTCAACATTAGGGACAGGCAGAAGTGAGCAGTAAAATAAGGTGACTAGACAGTCTAACATAGAACCTTCTAGTCAACATTAGGGACAGGCAGATGTGAGCAGTAAAATAAGGTGACTAGACAGTCTAACATAGAACCTTCTAGTCAACATTAGGGACAGGCACAAGTGAGCAGTAAAATAAGGTGACTAGACAGCCTAACATAGAACCTTCTAGTCAACATTAGGGACAGGCAGATGTGAGCAGTAAAATAAGGTGACTAGACAACCTAACATAGAACCTTCTAGTCAACATTAGGGACAGGCAGATGTGAGCAGTAAAATAAGGTGACTAGACAGTCTAACATAGAAAATAGAACCTTCTAGTCAACATTAGGGACAGGCAGATGTGAGCAGTAAAATAAGGTGACTAGACAGTCTAACATAGAACCTTCTAGTCAACATTAGGGACAGGCAGATGTGAGCAGTAAAATAAGGTGACTAGACAGTCTAACATAGAAAATAGAACCTTCTAGTCAACATTAGGGACAGGCAGATGTGAGCAGTAAAATAAGGTGACTAGACAACCTAACATAGAAAATAGAACCTTCTAGTCAACATTAGGGACACAAGTGAGCAAAATATACATGGAAAACAAACCAGTAGAAGAGATCATCACTTCATCTATCTTGGAAGTCACATTGATCGAGAAGGGATACGAGCAAAGAAATTAGAATCAGACTGGCTAAAGCAGCAATGTCTTTCAGAAGCCTTGAAAAGTTGTGGAAATCAAAACTCATTAGCACAAACACAAAACTTAGGCTATTCAAATCAAATGTACTATCAACCCTTACGTATGCGTGTGAAAGCTGGAAACAACAAGAGATATAGAAACAAAGTTGAACGCATTCGAAAATAAATGTCTAAGGAAAATACTTGGTATAGAATGGAACGAATTCAAAACAAACGAGGAAATTAGAGAAATCGCCAATCAACCACTAATATCTTCAGTAATAAAGAAAAGACGATGGTCATACGTTGGACATGTGATGAGAAGAGATAATAATCGAATAGCAAAGCAAGCCCTCATATGGGAAACAACAGGTAAAAGAAAAGAGGAAGACCCAGGAGACACTGAGAAGAACATTGATGAGAGAGGCAAGAGCAGCAGGAATCGGCTCCTCAATGAGATAGAACTGCTTGCACAGAACAGAGACAGATGGCGAGATTTGATAAAATATCTTTAAAAGAAACTGCTAGAACAAAAATTCATATAGGAGAAGGTGTATCTTGGTCTACGCCCTATGGGCCGGTTACGGCTCGAAAGGTCAATAGATAGTCAACATTAGGGACAGGCAGATGTGAGCAGTAAAATAAGGTGACTAGACAACCTAACATAGAAAATAGAACCTTCTAGTCAACATTAGGGACAGGCAGATGTGAGCAGTAAAATAAGGTGACTAGACAACCTAACATATAAAATAGAACCTTCTAGTCAACATTAGGGACAGGCAGATGTGAGCAGTAAAATAAGGTGACTAGACAACCTAACATAGAAAATAGAACCTTCTAGTCAACATTAGGGACAGGCAGAAGTGAGCAGTAAAATAAGGTGACTAGACAACCTAACATAGAAAATAGAACCTTCTAGTCAACATTAGGGACAGGCAGATGTGAGCAGTAAAATAAGGTGACTAGACAGCCTAACATAGAAAATAGAACCTTCTAGTCAACATTAGGGACAGGCAGATGTGAGCAGTAAAATAAGGTGACTAGACAGTCTAACATAGAAAATAGAACCTTCTAGTCAACATTAGGGACAGGCAGATGTGAGCAGTAAAATAAGGTGACTAGACAGTCTAACATAGAAAATAGAACCTTCTAGTCAACATTAGGGACAGGCAGATGTGAGCAGTAAAATAAGGTGACTAGACAACCTAACATAGAAAATAGAACCTTCTAGTCAACATTAGGGACAGGCAGATGTGAGCAGTAAAATAAGGTGACTAGACAGCCTAACATAGAAAATAGAACCTTCTAGTCAACATTAGGGACAGGCAGATGTGAGCAGTAAAATAAGGTGACTAGACAGTCTAACATAGAACCTTCTAGTCAACATTAGGGACAGGCAGAGTGAGCAGTAAAATAAGGTGACTAGACAGTCTAACATAGAAAATAGAACCTTCTAGTCAACATTAGGGACAGGCAGATGTGAGCAGTAAAATAAGGTGACTAGACAGTCTAACATAGAAAATAGAACCTTCTAGTCAACATTAGGGACAGGCAGATGTGAGCAGTAAAATAAGGTGACTAGACAGTCCTAACATAGAACCTTCTAGTCAACATTAGGGACAGGCAGAAGTGAGCAGTAAAATAAGGTGACTAGACAACCTAACATAGAACCTTCTAGTCAACATTAGGGACAGGCAGAAGTGAGCAGTAAAATAAGGTGACTAGACAACTAACATAGAACCTTCTAGTCAACATTAGGGACAGGCAGATGTGAGCAGTAAAATAAGGTGACTAGACAGTCTAACATAGAACCTTCTAGTCAACATTAGGGACAGGCAGATGTGAGCAGTAAAATAAGGTGACTAGACAGTCTAACATAGAACCTTCTAGTCAACATTAGGGACAGGCAGATGTGAGCAGTAAAATAAGGTGACTAGACAGCCTAACATAGAACCTTCTAGTCAACATTAGGGACAGGCAGATGTGAGCAGTAAAATAAGGTGACTAGACAACCTAACATAGAACCTTCTAGTCAACATTAGGGACAGGCAGATGTGAGCAGTAAAATAAGGTGACTAGACAGTCTAACATAGAAAATAGAACCTTCTAGTCAACATTAGGGACAGGCAGATGTGAGCAGTAAAATAAGGTGACTAGACAGTCTAACATAGAACCTTCTAGTCAACATTAGGGACAGGCAGATGTGAGCAGTAAAATAAGGTGACTAGACAGTCTAACATAGAAAATAGAACCTTCTAGTCAACATTAGGGACAGGCAGATGTGAGCAGTAAAATAAGGTGACTAGACAACCTAACATAGAAAATAGAACCTTCTAGTCAACATTAGGGACAGGCAGATGTGAGCAGTAAAATAAGGTGACTAGACAACCTAACATAGAAAATAGAACCTTCTAGTCAACATTAGGGACAGGCAGATGTGAGCAGTAAAATAAGGTGACTAGACAACCTAACATAGAAAATAGAACCTTCTAGTCAACATTAGGGACAGGCAGATGTGAGCAGTAAAATAAGGTGACTAGACAACCTAACATAGAAAATAGAACCTTCTAGTCAACATTAGGGACAGGCAGAAGTGAGCAGTAAAATAAGGTGACTAGACAACCTAACATAGAAAATAGAACCTTCTAGTCAACATTAGGGACAGGCAGATGTGAGCAGTAAAATAAGGTGACTAGACAGCCTAACATAGAAAATAGAACCTTCTAGTCAACATTAGGGACAGGCAGATGTGAGCAGTAAAATAAGGTGACTAGACAGCCTAACATAGAACCTTCTAGTCAACATTAGGGACAGGCAGATGTGAGCAGTAAAATAAGGTGACTAGACAGCCTAACATAGAACCTTCTAGTCAACATTAGGGACAGGCAGATGTGAGCAGTAAAATAAGGTGACTAGACAGTCTAACATAGAAAATAGAACCTTCTAGTCAACATTAGGGACAGGCAGAAGTGAGCAGTAAAATAAGGTGACTAGACAACCTAACATAGAACCTTCTAGTCAACATTAGGGACAGGCAGAAGTGAGCAGTAAAATAAGGTGACTAGACAGTCTAACATAGAAAATAGAACCTTCTAGTCAACATTAGGGACAGGCAGATGTGAGCAGTAAAATAAGGTGACTAGACAGTCTAACATAGAAAATAGAACCTTCTAGTCAACATTAGGGACAGGCAGATGTGAGCAGTAAAATAAGGTGACTAGACAGTCTAACATAGAACCTTCTAGTCAACATTAGGGACAGGCAGATGTGAGCAGTAAAATAAGGTGACTAGACAGTCTAACATAGAAAATAGAACCTTCTAGTCAACATTAGGGACAGGCAGATGTGAGCAGTAAAATAAGGTGACTAGACAGTCTAACATAGAAAATAGAACCTTCTAGTCAACATTAGGGACAGGCAGATGTGAGCAGTAAAATAAGGTGACTAGACAGTCTAACATAGAAAATAGAACCTTCTAGTCAACATTAGGGACAGGCAGATGTGAGCAGTAAAATAAGGTGACTAGACAGTCTAACATAGAAAATAGAACCTTCTAGTCAACATTAGGGACAGGCAGATGTGAGCAGTAAAATAAGGTGACTAGACAGTCTAACATAGAAAATAGAACCTTCTAGTCAACATTAGGGACAGGCAGATGTGAGCAGTAAAATAAGGTGACTAGACAGCCTAACATAGAACCTTCTAGTCAACATTAGGGACAGGCAGATGTGAGCAGTAAAATAAGGTGACTAGACAACTAACATAGAAAATAGAACCTTCTAGTCAACATTAGGGACAGGCAGATGTGAGCAGTAAAATAAGGTGACTAGACAGTCTAACATAGAAAATAGAACCTTCTAGTCAACATTAGGGACAGGCAGATGTGAGCAGTAAAATAAGGTGACTAGACAACCTAACATAGAAAATAGAACCTTCTAGTCAACATTAGGGACAAGCAGATGTGAGCAGTAAAATAAGGTGACTAGACAGTCTAACATAGAAAATAGAACCTTCTAGTCAACATTAGGGACAGGCAGAAGTGAGCAGTAAAATAAGGTGACTAGACAGTCTAACATAGAAATAGAACCTTCTAGTCAACATTAGGGACAGGCAGATGTGAGCAGTAAAATAAGGTGACTAGACAGTCTAACATAGAACCTTCTAGTCAACATTAGGGACAGGCACAAGTGAGCAGTAAAATAAGGTGACTAGACAGTCTAACATAGAAAATAGAACCTTCTAGTCAACATTAGGGACAGGCAGATGTGAGCAGTAAAATAAGGTGACTAGACAGTCTAACATAGAAAATAGAACCTTCTAGTCAACATTAGGGACAGGCAGATGTGAGCAGTAAAATAAGGTGACTAGACAGTCTAAAATAGAACCTTCTAGTCAACATTAGGGACAGGCAGAAGTGAGCAGTAAAATAAGGTGACTAGACAGTCTAACATAGAACCTTCTAGTCAACATTAGGGACAGGCAGAAGTGAGCAGTAAAATAAGGTGACTAGACAACCTAACATAGAAAATAGAACCTTCTAGTCAACATTAGGGACAGGCAGAAGTGAGCAGTAAAATAAGGTGACTAGACAACCTAACATAGAAAATAGAACCTTCTAGTCAACATTAGGGACAGGCAGATGTGAGCAGTAAAATAAGGTGACTAGACAACCTAACATAGAAAATAGAACCTTCTAGTCAACATTAGGGACAGGCAGATGTGAGCAGTAAAATAAGGTGACTAGACAACCTAACATAGAAAATAGAACCTTCTAGTCAACATTAGGGACAGGCAGATGTGAGCAGTAAAATAAGGTGACTAGACAGTCTAACATAGAAAATAGAACCTTCTAGTCAACATTAGGGACAGGCAGATGTGAGCAGTAAAATAAGGTGACTAGACAGCCTAACATAGAACCTTCTAGTCAACATTAGGGACAGGCAGATGTGAGCAGTAAAATAAGGTGACTAGACAGTCTAACATAGAACCTTCTAGTCAACATTAGGGACAGGCACATGTGAGCAGTAAAATAAGGTGACTAGACAACCTAACATAGAAAATAGAACCTTCTAGTCAACATTAGGGACAGGCAGAAGTGAGCAGTAAAATAAGGTGACTAGACAACCTAACATAGAAAATAGAACCTTCTAGTCAACATTAGGGACAGGCAGATGTGAGCAGTAAAATAAGGTGACTAGACAACCTAACATAGAAAATAGAACCTTCTAGTCAACATTAGGGACAGGCAGATGTGAGCAGTAAAATAAGGTGACTAGACAGTCTAACATAGAACCTTCTAGTCAACATTAGGGACAGGCAGATGTGAGCAGTAAAATAAGGTGACTAGACAGTCTAACATAGAACCTTCTAGTCAACATTAGGGACAGGCAGATGTGAGCAGTAAAATAAGGTGACTAGACAGTCTAACATAGAACCTTCTAGTCAACATTAGGGACAGGCAGATGTGAGCAGTAAAATAAGGTGACTAGACAGTCCTAACATAGAACCTTCTAGTCAACATTAGGGACAGGCAGAAGTGAGCAGTAAAATAAGGTGACTAGACAGCCTAACATAGAACCTTCTAGTCAACATTAGGGACAGGCAGATGTGAGCAGTAAAATAAGGTGACTAGACAACCTAACATAGAACCTTCTAGTCAACATTAGGGACAGGCAGATGTGAGCAGTAAAATAAGGTGACTAGACAGTCTAACATAGAAAATAGAACCTTCTAGTCAACATTAGGGACAGGCAGATGTGAGCAGTAAAATAAGGTGACTAGACAGTCTAACATAGAACCTTCTAGTCAACATTAGGGACAGGCAGATGTGAGCAGTAAAATAAGGTGACTAGACAGTCTAACATAGAAAATAGAACCTTCTAGTCAACATTAGGGACAGGCAGATGTGAGCAGTAAAATAAGGTGACTAGACAACCTAACATAGAAAATAGAACCTTCTAGTCAACATTAGGGACACAAGTGAGCAAAAAATACATGGAAAACAAACAGTAGAATAGACAATCTTCATCATCTTGGACAGTCACATTGAGCGAGAAGGTGATACGAGCAAAGAATTAGAATCAGACTGGCTAAAGCAGCAATGTCTTTCAGAAGCCTTGAAAAGTTGTGGAAATAAAACCATTAGACAAACACAACTTAGGCTAGTCAAATCAAAGTACTATCAACCTTACGTATGCGTGTGAAAGCTGAAAACAACAGAGATATAGAAACAAAGTTGAACGCATTCGAAAAAAATGTCTAGGAAAATACTTGGTATAGAATGGAACGAAGTCAAAAACAAACAGGAAATTAGAGAAATCGCCAATCAACCATATACCTTCAGTAACAAGAAAAGACGATGGTCATACGTTGAACATGGTGATGAGAGAGATAATAATCGAATAGCAAGCAACCTCATATGGAAACAACAGGTAAAAGAAAAAGGAGAAGACCCAGGGAGACACTGAGAAGAAACATTGATGAGACAGGCAAGAGCAGCAGGAATCGGCTCCCTCAATGAGATAGAACTGCTGCACAGAACAGAGACAGATGGCGAGATTTGATAAAATATCTTTAAAAGAAAACTTCTAGAACAAAAATTCATATAGGAGAAGGTGATCTGGTCTAAAATATGGGCCGGTTACGGCTAGAAAGGTCAATAGATAGTCAACATTAGGGACAGGCAGATGTGAGCAGTAAAATAAGGTGACTAGACAACCTAACATAGAAAATAGAACCTTCTAGTCAACATTAGGGACAGGCAGATGTGAGCAGTAAAATAAGGTGACTAGACACCTAACATAGAAAATAGAACCTTCTAGTCAACATTAGGGACAGGCAGATGTGAGCAGTAAAATAAGGTGACTAGACAGTCTAACATAGAAAATAGAACCTTCTAGTCAACATTAGGGACAGGCAGATGTGAGCAGTAAAATAAGGTGACTAGACAGTCTAACATAGAAAATAGAACCTTCTAGTCAACATTAGGGACAGGCAGATGTGAGCAGTAAAATAAGGTGACTAGACAGTCTAACATAGAAAATAGAACCTTCTAGTCAACATTAGGGACAGGCAGATGTGAGCAGTAAAATAAGGTGACTAGACAGTCTAACATAGAAAATAGAACCTTCTAGTCAACATTAGGGACAGGCAGATGTGAGCAGTAAAATAAGGTGACTAGACAGTCTAACATAGAAAATAGAACCTTCTAGTCAACATTAGGGACAGGCAGATGTGAGCAGTAAAATAAGGTGACTAGACAACCTAACATAGAAAATAGAACCTTCTAGTCAACATTAGGGACAGGCAGATGTGAGCAGTAAAATAAGGTGACTAGACAGTCTAACATAGAAAATAGAACCTTCTAGTCAACATTAGGGACAGGCAGATGTGAGCAGTAAAATAAGGTGACTAGACAGTCTAACATAGAACCTTCTAGTCAACATTAGGGACAGGCAGATGTGAGCAGTAAAATAAGGTGACTAGACAGTCTAACATAGAAAATAGAACCTTCTAGTCAACATTAGGGACAGGCAGATGTGAGCAGTAAAATAAGGTGACTAGACAGTCTAACATAGAAAATAGAACCTTCTAGTCAACATTAGGGACAGGCAGATGTGAGCAGTAAAATAAGGTGACTAGACAGTCTAACATAGAACCTTCTAGTCAACATTAGGGACAGGCAGATGTGAGCAGTAAAATAAGGTGACTAGACAGTCTAACATAGAACCTTCTAGTCAACATTAGGGACAGGCAGATGTGAGCAGTAAAATAAGGTGACTAGACAGTCTAACATAGAAAATAGAACCTTCTAGTCAACATTAGGGACAGGCAGATGTGAGCAGTAAAATAAGGTGACTAGACAACCTAACATAGAAAATAGAACCTTCTAGTCAACATTAGGGACAACAAGTGAGCAAATATACATGGAAAACAAACAGTAGAATAGATCAATCACTTCATCTATCTTGGAAGGCACATTGAGCGAGAAGGGGATACGAGCAAAGAAATTAGAATCAGACTGGCTAAAGCAGCAATGTCTTCAGAAGCCTTGAAAAGTTGTGGAAATCAAAACATTAGCACAAACACAAAACTTAGGCTATTCAAATCAATGTACTATCAACCCTTACGTATGCGTGTGAAAGCTGGAAAACAACAAGAGATATAGAAACAAAGTTGAACGCATTCGAAAATAAATGTCTAGGAAAATACTTGGTATAGAATGGAACGAATTCAAAAAAACGAGGAAATTAGAGAAATCGCCAATCAACATAATACCTTCAGTAATAAAGAAAAGACCTGGTCCACGTGGGACAGGTGATGAGAGAGATAATAATCGAATAGCAAAGCAAGCCCTCATATGGGAAAAACAGGTAAAAGAAAAAGAGGAAGACCAGGGAGACACTGAGAAGAACATTGATGAGAGAGGCAAGAGCAGCAGGAATAGCTCCCTCAATGAGATAGAACTGCTTGCACAGAACAGAGACAGATGGCGAGATTTGATAAAATATCTAAAAGAAAACTTCTAGTCAAAATTCATATAGGAGAAGTGAGCTTAAAATACGCCTATGGGACAGTTACGGCTAGAAAGGTCAATAGATAGTCAACATTAGGGACAGGCAGATGTGAGCAGTAAAATAAGGTGACTAGACAACCTAACATAGAAAATAGAACCTTCTAGTCAACATTAGGGACAGGCAGATGTGAGCAGTAAAATAAGGTGACTAGACAACCTAACATAGAAAATAGAACCTTCTAGTCAACATTAGGGACAGGCAGATGTGAGCAGTAAAATAAGGTGACTAGACAACCTAACATAGAAAATAGAACCTTCTAGTCAACATTAGGGACAGGCAGATGTGAGCAGTAAAATAAGGTGACTAGACAACCTAACATAGAAAATAGAACCTTCTAGTCAACATTAGGGACAGGCAGATGTGAGCAGTAAAATAAGGTGACTAGACAGCCTAACATAGAAAATAGAACCTTCTAGTCAACATTAGGGACAGGCAGATGTGAGCAGTAAAATAAGGTGACTAGACAGTCTAACATAGAAAATAGAACCTTCTAGTCAACATTAGGGACAGGCAGATGTGAGCAGTAAAATAAGGTGACTAGACAGTCTAACATAGAAAATAGAACCTTCTAGTCAACATTAGGGACAGGCAGATGTGAGCAGTAAAATAAGGTGACTAGACAACCTAACATAGAAAATAGAACCTTCTAGTCAACATTAGGGACAGGCAGATGTGAGCAGTAAAATAAGGTGACTAGACAGCCTAACATAGAAAATAGAACCTTCTAGTCAACATTAGGGACAGGCAGAGTGAGCAGTAAAATAAGGTGACTAGACAGTCTAACATAGAACCTTCTAGTCAACATTAGGGACAGGCAGATGTGAGCAGTAAAATAAGGTGACTAGACAGTCTAACATAGAAAATAGAACCTTCTAGTCAACATTAGGGACAGGCAGAGTGAGCAGTAAAATAAGGTGACTAGACAGTCTAACATAGAAAATAGAACCTTCTAGTCAACATTAGGGACAGGCAGATGTGAGCAGTAAAATAAGGTGACTAGACAGTCTAACATAGAACCTTCTAGTCAACATTAGGGACAGGCAGATGTGAGCAGTAAAATAAGGTGACTAGACAACCTAACATAGAACCTTCTAGTCAACATTAGGGACAGGCAGAAGTGAGCAGTAAAATAAGGTGACTAGACAACCTAACATAGAACCTTCTAGTCAACATTAGGGACAGGCAGAAGTGAGCAGTAAAATAAGGTGACTAGACAGTCTAACATAGAACCTTCTAGTCAACATTAGGGACAGGCAGATGTGAGCAGTAAAATAAGGTGACTAGACAGTCTAACATAGAACCTTCTAGTCAACATTAGGGACAGGCAGATGTGAGCAGTAAAATAAGGTGACTAGACAGCCTAACATAGAACCTTCTAGTCAACATTAGGGACAGGCAGATGTGAGCAGTAAAATAAGGTGACTAGACAACCTAACATAGAACCTTCTAGTCAACATTAGGGACAGGCAGATGTGAGCAGTAAAATAAGGTGACTAGACAGTCTAACATAGAAAATAGAACCTTCTAGTCAACATTAGGGACAGGCAGATGTGAGCAGTAAAATAAGGTGACTAGACAGTCTAACATAGAACCTTCTAGTCAACATTAGGGACAGGCAGATGTGAGCAGTAAAATAAGGTGACTAGACAGTCTAACATAGAAAATAGAACCTTCTAGTCAACATTAGGGACAGGCAGATGTGAGCAGTAAAATAAGGTGACTAGACAAACTAACATAGAAAATAGAACCTTCTAGTCAACATTAGGGACAGGCAGATGTGAGCAGTAAAATAAGGTGACTAGACAACCTAACATAGAAAATAGAACCTTCTAGTCAACATTAGGGACAGGCAGATGTGAGCAGTAAAATAAGGTGACTAGACAACCTAACATAGAAAATAGAACCTTCTAGTCAACATTAGGGACAGGCAGATGTGAGCAGTAAAATAAGGTGACTAGACAACCTAACATAGAAAATAGAACCTTCTAGTCAACATTAGGGACAGGCAGATGTGAGCAGTAAAATAAGGTGACTAGACAACCTAACATAGAAAATAGAACCTTCTAGTCAACATTAGGGACAGGCAGATGTGAGCAGTAAAATAAGGTGACTAGACAGCCTAACATAGAAAATAGAACCTTCTAGTCAACATTAGGGACAGGCAGATGTGAGCAGTAAAATAAGGTGACTAGACAGCCTAACATAGAACCTTCTAGTCAACATTAGGGACAGGCAGATGTGAGCAGTAAAATAAGGTGACTAGACAGCCTAACATAGAACCTTCTAGTCAACATTAGGGACAGGCAGATGTGAGCAGTAAAATAAGGTGACTAGACAGTCTAACATAGAACCTTCTAGTCAACATTAGGGACAGGCAGAAGTGAGCAGTAAAATAAGGTGACTAGACAGTCTAACATAGAAAATAGAACCTTCTAGTCAACATTAGGGACAGGCAGAAGTGAGCAGTAAAATAAGGTGACTAGACAACCTAACATAGAACCTTCTAGTCAACATTAGGGACAGGCAGATGTGAGCAGTAAAATAAGGTGACTAGACAGTCTAACATAGAAAATAGAACCTTCTAGTCAACATTAGGGACAGGCAGATGTGAGCAGTAAAATAAGGTGACTAGACAGTCTAACATAGAAAATAGAACCTTCTAGTCAACATTAGGGACAGGCAGATGTGAGCAGTAAAATAAGGTGACTAGACAGTCTAACATAGAACCTTCTAGTCAACATTAGGGACAGGCAGATGTGAGCAGTAAAATAAGGTGACTAGACAGTCTAACATAGAAAATAGAACCTTCTAGTCAACATTAGGGACAGGCAGATGTGAGCAGTAAAATAAGGTGACTAGACAGTCTAACATAGAAAATAGAACCTTCTAGTCAACATTAGGGACAGGCAGATGTGAGCAGTAAAATAAGGTGACTAGACAGTCTAACATAGAAAATAGAACCTTCTAGTCAACATTAGGGACAGGCAGATGTGAGCAGTAAAATAAGGTGACTAGACAGTCTAACATAGAAAATAGAACCTTCTAGTCAACATTAGGGACAGGCAGATGTGAGCAGTAAAATAAGGTGACTAGACAGTCTAACATAGAAAATAGAACCTTCTAGTCAACATTAGGGACAGGCAGATGTGAGCAGTAAAATAAGGTGACTAGACAGCCTAACATAGAACCTTCTAGTCAACATTAGGGACAGGCAGATGTGAGCAGTAAAATAAGGTGACTAGACAACCTAACATAGAAAATAGAACCTTCTAGTCAACATTAGGGACAGGCAGATGTGAGCAGTAAAATAAGGTGACTAGACAGTCTAACATAGAAAATAGAACCTTCTAGTCAACATTAGGGACAGGCAGATGTGAGCAGTAAAATAAGGTGACTAGACAACCTAACATAGAAAATAGAACCTTCTAGTCAACATTAGGGACAGGCAGATGTGAGCAGTAAAATAAGGTGACTAGACAGTCTAACATAGAAAATAGAACCTTCTAGTCAACATTAGGGACAGGCAGATGTGAGCAGTAAAATAAGGTGACTAGACAGTCTAACATAGAAAATAGAACCTTCTAGTCAACATTAGGGACAGGCAGATGTGAGCAGTAAAATAAGGTGACTAGACAGTCTAACATAGAACCTTCTAGTCAACATTAGGGACAGGCAGATGTGAGCAGTAAAATAAGGTGACTAGACAGTCTAACATAGAAAATAGAACCTTCTAGTCAACATTAGGGACAGGCAGATGTGAGCAGTAAAATAAGGTGACTAGACAGTCTAACATAGAAAATAGAACCTTCTAGTCAACATTAGGGACAGGCAGATGTGAGCAGTAAAATAAGGTGACTAGACAGTCTAAAATAGAACCTTCTAGTCAACATTAGGGACAGGCAGAAGTGAGCAGTAAAATAAGGTGACTAGACAGTCTAACATAGAACCTTCTAGTCAACATTAGGGACAGGCAGAAGTGAGCAGTAAAATAAGGTGACTAGACAACCTAACATAGAAAATAGAACCTTCTAGTCAACATTAGGGACAGGCAGAAGTGAGCAGTAAAATAAGGTGACTAGACAACCTAACATAGAAAATAGAACCTTCTAGTCAACATTAGGGACAGGCAGATGTGAGCAGTAAAATAAGGTGACTAGACACCTAACATAGAAAATAGAACCTTCTAGTCAACATTAGGGACAGGCAGATGTGAGCAGTAAAATAAGGTGACTAGACAACCTAACATAGAAAATAGAACCTTCTAGTCAACATTAGGGACAGGCAGATGTGAGCAGTAAAATAAGGTGACTAGACAGTCTAACATAGAAAATAGAACCTTCTAGTCAACATTAGGGACAGGCAGATGTGAGCAGTAAAATAAGGTGACTAGACAGCCTAACATAGAACCTTCTAGTCAACATTAGGGACAGGCAGATGTGAGCAGTAAAATAAGGTGACTAGACAGTCTAACATAGAACCTTCTAGTCAACATTAGGGACAGGCAGATGTGAGCAGTAAAATAAGGTGACTAGACAACCTAACATAGAAAATAGAACCTTCTAGTCAACATTAGGGACAGGCAGATGTGAGCAGTAAAATAAGGTGACTAGACAACCTAACATAGAAAATAGAACCTTCTAGTCAACATTAGGGACAGGCAGATGTGAGCAGTAAAATAAGGTGACTAGACAACCTAACATAGAAAATAGAACCTTCTAGTCAACATTAGGGACAGGCAGATGTGAGCAGTAAAATAAGGTGACTAGACAGTCTAACATAGAACCTTCTAGTCAACATTAGGGACAGGCAGATGTGAGCAGTAAAATAAGGTGACTAGACAGTCTAACATAGAACCTTCTAGTCAACATTAGGGACAGGCAGATGTGAGCAGTAAAATAAGGTGACTAGACAGTCTAACATAGAACCTTCTAGTCAACATTAGGGACAGGCAGATGTGAGCAGTAAAATAAGGTGACTAGACAGCCTAACATAGAACCTTCTAGTCAACATTAGGGACAGGCACAAGTGAGCAGTAAAATAAGGTGACTAGACAGTCTAACATAGAACCTTCTAGTCAACATTAGGGACAGGCAGAAGTGAGCAGTAAAATAAGGTGACTAGACAACCTAACATAGAAAATAGAACCTTCTAGTCAACATTAGGGACAGGCAGAAGTGAGCAGTAAAATAAGGTGACTAGACAGTCTAACATAGAAAATAGAACCTTCTAGTCAACATTAGGGACAGGCAGATGTGAGCAGTAAAATAAGGTGACTAGACAGCCTAACATAGAACCTTCTAGTCAACATTAGGGACAGGCAGATGTGAGCAGTAAAATAAGGTGACTAGACAGTCTAACATAGAAAATAGAACCTTCTAGTCAACATTAGGGACAGGCAGATGTGAGCAGTAAAATAAGGTGACTAGACAACCTAACATAGAAAATAGAACCTTCTAGTCAACATTAGGGACAGGCAGAGTGAGCAGTAAAATAAGGTGACTAGACAACCTAACATAGAACCTTCTAGTCAACATTAGGGACAGGCAGATGTGAGCAGTAAAATAAGGTGACTAGACAGTCTAACATAGAAAATAGAACCTTCTAGTCAACATTAGGGACAGGCAGATGTGAGCAGTAAAATAAGGTGACTAGACAACCTAACATAGAAAATAGAACCTTCTAGTCAACATTAGGGACAGGCAGATGTGAGCAGTAAAATAAGGTGACTAGACAACCTAACATAGAAAATAGAACCTTCTAGTCAACATTAGGGACAGGCAGATGTGAGCAGTAAAATAAGGTGACTAGACAGTCTAACATAGAAAATAGAACCTTCTAGTCAACATTAGGGACAGGCAGATGTGAGCAGTAAAATAAGGTGACTAGACAACCTAACATAGAACCTTCTAGTCAACATTAGGGACAGGCAGATGTGAGCAGTAAAATAAGGTGACTAGACAGTCTAACATAGAAAATAGAACCTTCTAGTCAACATTAGGGACATAAATGTGAGGAAAATACTTGGTATAGAATGGAACGAATTCAAAAACAAACGAGGAAATTAGAGAAATCGCCAATCAACCACTAATATCTTCAGTAATAAAGAAAAGACGATGGTCATACGTGGACATGTGATGAGAAGAGATAATAATCGAATAGCAAAGCAAGCCCTCATATGGGAAACAACAGGTAAAGAAAAAGAGGAAGACCCAGGGAGACACTGAGAAGAACATTGATGAGAGAGGCAAGAGCAGCAGGAATCGGCTCCCTCAATGAGATAGAACTGCTTGCACAGAACAGAGACAGATGGCGAGATTTGATAAAATATCTTTAAAAGAAAACTGCTAGAACAAAAATTCATATAGGAGAAGGTGTATCTTGGTCTACGCCCTATGGGCCGGTTACGGCTCGAAAGGTCAATAGATAGATAGATAGTCAACATTAGGGACAGGCAGATGTGAGCAGTAAAATAAGGTGACTAGACAGTCTAACATAGAACCTTCTAGTCAACATTAGGGACAGGCAGATGTGAGCAGTAAAATAAGGTGACTAGACAGTCTAACATAGAAAATAGAACCTTCTAGTCAACATTAGGGACAGGCAGATGTGAGCAGTAAAATAAGGTGACTAGACAGTCTAACATAGAAAATAGAACCTTCTAGTCAACATTAGGGACAGGCAGATGTGAGCAGTAAAATAAGGTGACTAGACAACCTAACATAGAACCTTCTAGTCAACATTAGGGACAGGCAGATGTGAGCAGTAAAATAAGGTGACTAGACAACCTAACATAGAAAATAGAACCTTCTAGTCAACATTAGGGACAGGCAGATGTGAGCAGTAAAATAAGGTGACTAGACAGTCTAACATAGAAAATAGAACCTTCTAGTCAACATTAGGGACAGGCAGATGTGAGCAGTAAAATAAGGTGACTAGACAGTCTAACATAGAAAATAGAACCTTCTAGTCAACATTAGGGACAGGCAGATGTGAGCAGTAAAATAAGGTGACTAGACAGCCTAACATAGAACCTTCTAGTCAACATTAGGGACAGGCAGATGTGAGCAGTAAAATAAGGTGACTAGACAACCTAACATAGAACCTTCTAGTCAACATTAGGGACAGGCAGATGTGAGCAGTAAAATAAGGTGACTAGACACCTAACATAGAAAATAGAACCTTCTAGTCAACATTAGGGACAGGCAGAAGTGAGCAGTAAAATAAGGTGACTAGACAACCTAACATAGAAAATAGAACCTTCTAGTCAACATTAGGGACAGGCAGATGTGAGCAGTAAAATAAGGTGACTAGACAGCCTAACATAGAAAATAGAACCTTCTAGTCAACATTAGGGACAGGCAGATGTGAGCAGTAAAATAAGGTGACTAGACAGCCTAACATAGAACCTTCTAGTCAACATTAGGGACAGGCAGATGTGAGCAGTAAAATAAGGTGACTAGACAGCCTAACATAGAACCTTCTAGTCAACATTAGGGACAGGCAGATGTGAGCAGTAAAATAAGGTGACTAGACAGTCTAACATAGAACCTTCTAGTCAACATTAGGGACAGGCAGATGTGAGCAGTAAAATAAGGTGACTAGACAGTCTAACATAGAAAATAGAACCTTCTAGTCAACATTAGGGACAGGCAGATGTGAGCAGTAAAATAAGGTGACTAGACAGTCTAACATAGAAAATAGAACCTTCTAGTCAACATTAGGGACAGGCAGATGTGAGCAGTAAAATAAGGTGACTAGACAGTCTAACATAGAAAATAGAACCTTCTAGTCAACATTAGGGACAGGCAGATGTGAGCAGTAAAATAAGGTGACTAGACAGCCTAACATAGAACCTTCTAGTCAACATTAGGGACAGGCAGATGTGAGCAGTAAAATAAGGTGACTAGACAACCTAACATAGAAAATAGAACCTTCTAGTCAACATTAGGGACAGGCAGATGTGAGCAGTAAAATAAGGTGACTAGACAGTCTAACATAGAAAATAGAACCTTCTAGTCAACATTAGGGACAGGCAGATGTGAGCAGTAAAATAAGGTGACTAGACAACCTAACATAGAAAATAGAACCTTCTAGTCAACATTAGGGACAGGCAGATGTGAGCAGTAAAATAAGGTGACTAGACAGTCTAACATAGAAAATAGAACCTTCTAGTCAACATTAGGGACAGGCAGATGTGAGCAGTAAAATAAGGTGACTAGACAGTCTAACATAGAAAATAGAACCTTCTAGTCAACATTAGGGACAGGCAGATGTGAGCAGTAAAATAAGGTGACTAGACAGTCTAACATAGAAAATAGAACCTTCTAGTCAACATTAGGGACAGGCAGAAGTGAGCAGTAAAATAAGGTGACTAGACAACCTAACATAGAACCTTCTAGTCAACATTAGGGACAGGCAGAAGTGAGCAGTAAAATAAGGTGACTAGACAGTCTAACATAGAAAATAGAACCTTCTAGTCAACATTAGGGACAGGCAGATGTGAGCAGTAAAATAAGGTGACTAGACAGTCTAACATAGAAAATAGAACCTTCTAGTCAACATTAGGGACAGGCAGATGTGAGCAGTAAAATAAGGTGACTAGACAGTCTAACATAGAACCTTCTAGTCAACATTAGGGACAGGCAGATGTGAGCAGTAAAATAAGGTGACTAGACAGTCTAACATAGAAAATAGAACCTTCTAGTCAACATTAGGGACAGGCAGATGTGAGCAGTAAAATAAGGTGACTAGACAGTCTAACATAGAAAATAGAACCTTCTAGTCAACATTAGGGACAGGCAGATGTGAGCAGTAAAATAAGGTGACTAGACAGTCTAACATAGAAAATAGAACCTTCTAGTCAACATTAGGGACAGGCAGATGTGAGCAGTAAAATAAGGTGACTAGACAGTCTAACATAGAAAATAGAACCTTCTAGTCAACATTAGGGACAGGCAGATGTGAGCAGTAAAATAAGGTGACTAGACAGTCTAACATAGAAAATAGAACCTTCTAGTCAACATTAGGGACAGGCAGATGTGAGCAGTAAAATAAGGTGACTAGACAGCCTAACATAGAACCTTCTAGTCAACATTAGGGACAGGCAGATGTGAGCAGTAAAATAAGGTGACTAGACAACCTAACATAGAAAATAGAACCTTCTAGTCAACATTAGGGACAGGCAGATGTGAGCAGTAAAATAAGGTGACTAGACAGTCTAACATAGAAAATAGAACCTTCTAGTCAACATTAGGGACAGGCAGATGTGAGCAGTAAAATAAGGTGACTAGACAACCTAACATAGAAAATAGAACCTTCTAGTCAACATTAGGGACAGGCAGATGTGAGCAGTAAAATAAGGTGACTAGACAGTCTAACATAGAAAATAGAACCTTCTAGTCAACATTAGGGACAGGCAGAAGTGAGCAGTAAAATAAGGTGACTAGACAGTCTAACATAGAAAATAGAACCTTCTAGTCAACATTAGGGACAGGCAGATGTGAGCAGTAAAATAAGGTGACTAGACAGTCTAACATAGAACCTTCTAGTCAACATTAGGGACAGGCAGAAGTGAGCAGTAAAATAAGGTGACTAGACAGTCTAACATAGAAAATAGAACCTTCTAGTCAACATTAGGGACAGGCAGATGTGAGCAGTAAAATAAGGTGACTAGACAGTCTAACATAGAAAATAGAACCTTCTAGTCAACATTAGGGACAGGCAGATGTGAGCAGTAAAATAAGGTGACTAGACAGCCTAACATAGAACCTTCTAGTCAACATTAGGGACAGGCAGATGTGAGCAGTAAAATAAGGTGACTAGACAGTCTAACATAGAACCTTCTAGTCAACATTAGGGACAGGCAGAAGTGAGCAGTAAAATAAGGTGACTAGACAACCTAACATAGAAAATAGAACCTTCTAGTCAACATTAGGGACAGGCAGATGTGAGCAGTAAAATAAGGTGACTAGACAACCTAACATAGAAAATAGAACCTTCTAGTCAACATTAGGGACAGGCAGATGTGAGCAGTAAAATAAGGTGACTAGACAACCTAACATAGAAAATAGAACCTTCTAGTCAACATTAGGGACAGGCAGATGTGAGCAGTAAAATAAGGTGACTAGACAACCTAACATAGAAAATAGAACCTTCTAGTCAACATTAGGGACAGGCAGATGTGAGCAGTAAAATAAGGTGACTAGACAGTCTAACATAGAAAATAGAACCTTCTAGTCAACATTAGGGACAGGCAGATGTGAGCAGTAAAATAAGGTGACTAGACAGCCTAACATAGAACCTTCTAGTCAACATTAGGGACAGGCAGATGTGAGCAGTAAAATAAGGTGACTAGACAGTCTAACATAGAACCTTCTAGTCAACATTAGGGACAGGCAGAAGTGAGCAGTAAAATAAGGTGACTAGACAACCTAACATAGAAAATAGAACCTTCTAGTCAACATTAGGGACAGGCAGAAGTGAGCAGTAAAATAAGGTGACTAGACAACCTAACATAGAAAATAGAACCTTCTAGTCAACATTAGGGACAGGCAGATGTGAGCAGTAAAATAAGGTGACTAGACAACCTAACATAGAAAATAGAACCTTCTAGTCAACATTAGGGACAGGCAGATGTGAGCAGTAAAATAAGGTGACTAGACAGTCTAACATAGAACCTTCTAGTCAACATTAGGGACAGGCAGATGTGAGCAGTAAAATAAGGTGACTAGACAGTCTAACATAGAACCTTCTAGTCAACATTAGGGACAGGCAGATGTGAGCAGTAAAATAAGGTGACTAGACAGTCTAACATAGAACCTTCTAGTCAACATTAGGGACAGGCAGATGTGAGCAGTAAAATAAGGTGACTAGACAGCCTAACATAGAACCTTCTAGTCAACATTAGGGACAGGCACAAGTGAGCAGTAAAATAAGGTGACTAGACAGTCTAACATAGAACCTTCTAGTCAACATTAGGGACAGGCAGAAGTGAGCAGTAAAATAAGGTGACTAGACAACCTAACATAGAAAATAGAACCTTCTAGTCAACATTAGGGACAGGCAGATGTGAGCAGTAAAATAAGGTGACTAGACAGTCTAACATAGAAAATAGAACCTTCTAGTCAACATTAGGGACAGGCAGATGTGAGCAGTAAAATAAGGTGACTAGACAGCCTAACATAGAACCTTCTAGTCAACATTAGGGACAGGCAGATGTGAGCAGTAAAATAAGGTGACTAGACAGTCTAACATAGAAAATAGAACCTTCTAGTCAACATTAGGGACAGGCAGATGTGAGCAGTAAAATAAGGTGACTAGACAACCTAACATAGAAAATAGAACCTTCTAGTCAACATTAGGGACAGGCAGATGTGAGCAGTAAAATAAGGTGACTAGACAACCTAACATAGAACCTTCTAGTCAACATTAGGGACAGGCAGATGTGAGCAGTAAAATAAGGTGACTAGACAACCTAACATAGAAAATAGAACCTTCTAGTCAACATTAGGGACAGGCAGATGTGAGCAGTAAAATAAGGTGACTAGACAACCTAACATAGAAAATAGAACCTTCTAGTCAACATTAGGGACAGGCAGATGTGAGCAGTAAAATAAGGTGACTAGACAACCTAACATAGAAAATAGAACCTTCTAGTCAACATTAGGGACAGGCAGATGTGAGCAGTAAAATAAGGTGACTAGACAGTCTAACATAGAAAATAGAACCTTCTAGTCAACATTAGGGACAGGCAGATGTGAGCAGTAAAATAAGGTGACTAGACAGCCTAACATAGAACCTTCTAGTCAACATTAGGGACAGGCAGATGTGAGCAGTAAAATAAGGTGACTAGACAACCTAACATAGAACCTTCTAGTCAACATTAGGGACAGGCACAAGTGAGCAGTAAAATAAGGTGACTAGACAGTCTAACATAGAACCTTCTAGTCAACATTAGGGACAGGCAGATGTGAGCAGTAAAATAAGGTGACTAGACAGTCTAACATAGAAAATAGAACCTTCTAGTCAACATTAGGGACAGGCAGATGTGAGCAGTAAAATAAGGTGACTAGACAGTCTAACATAGAAAATAGAACCTTCTAGTCAACATTAGGGACAGGCAGATGTGAGCAGTAAAATAAGGTGACTAGACAACCTAACATAGAACCTTCTAGTCAACATTAGGGACAGGCAGATGTGAGCAGTAAAATAAGGTGACTAGACAGTCTAACATAGAAAATAGAACCTTCTAGTCAACATTAGGGACAGGCAGATGTGAGCAGTAAAATAAGGTGACTAGACAACCTAACATAGAACCTTCTAGTCAACATTAGGGACAGGCAGATGTGAGCAGTAAAATAAGGTGACTAGACAGTCTAACATAGAAAATAGAACCTTCTAGTCAACATTAGGGACAGGCAGATGTGAGCAGTAAAATAAGGTGACTAGACAGTCTAACATAGAAAATAGAACCTTCTAGTCAACATTAGGGACAGGCAGATGTGAGCAGTAAAATAAGGTGACTAGACAACCTAACATAGAACCTTCTAGTCAACATTAGGGACAGGCAGATGTGAGCAGTAAAATAAGGTGACTAGACAGTCTAACATAGAAAATAGAACCTTCTAGTCAACATTAGGGACAGGCAGATGTGAGCAGTAAAATAAGGTGACTAGACAGTCTAACATAGAACCTTCTAGTCAACATTAGGGACAGGCAGATGTGAGCAGTAAAATAAGGTGACTAGACAGTCTAACATAGAAAATAGAACCTTCTAGTCAACATTAGGGACAGGCAGATGTGAGCAGTAAAATAAGGTGACTAGACAGTCTAACATAGAAAATAGAACCTTCTAGTCAACATTAGGGACAGGCAGATGTGAGCAGTAAAATAAGGTGACTAGACAGTCTAACATAGAACCTTCTAGTCAACATTAGGGACAGGCAGATGTGAGCAGTAAAATAAGGTGACTAGACAACCTAACATAGAAAATAGAACCTTCTAGTCAACATTAGGGACAGGCAGATGTGAGCAGTAAAATAAGGTGACTAGACAGTCTAACATAGAAAATAGAACCTTCTAGTCAACATTAGGGACAGGCAGATGTGAGCAGTAAAATAAGGTGACTAGACAGTCTAACATAGAAAATAGAACCTTCTAGTCAACATTAGGGACAGGCAGATGTGAGCAGTAAAATAAGGTGACTAGACAGCCTAACATAGAACCTTCTAGTCAACATTAGGGACAGGCAGAGTGAGCAGTAAAATAAGGTGACTAGACAGTCTAACATAGAACCTTCTAGTCAACATTAGGGACAGGCAGATGTGAGCAGTAAAATAAGGTGACTAGACAACCTAACATAGAACCTTCTAGTCAACATTAGGGACAGGCAGATGTGAGCAGTAAAATAAGGTGACTAGACAGTCTAACATAGAACCTTCTAGTCAACATTAGGGACAGGCAGAAGTGAGCAGTAAAATAAGGTGACTAGACAGTCTAACATAGAACCTTCTAGTCAACATTAGGGACAGGCAGATGTGAGCAGTAAAATAAGGTGACTAGACAACCTAACATAGAACCTTCTAGTCAACATTAGGGACAGGCAGATGTGAGCAGTAAAATAAGGTGACTAGACAACCTAACATAGAAAATAGAACCTTCTAGTCAACATTAGGGACAGGCAGATGTGAGCAGTAAAATAAGGTGACTAGACAGTCTAACATAGAAAATAGAACCTTCTAGTCAACATTAGGGACAGGCAGATGTGAGCAGTAAAATAAGGTGACTAGACAGTCTAACATAGAAAATAGAACCTTCTAGTCAACATTAGGGACAGGCAGATGTGAGCAGTAAAATAAGGTGACTAGACAGCCTAACATAGAACCTTCTAGTCAACATTAGGGACAGGCAGATGTGAGCAGTAAAATAAGGTGACTAGACAGCCTAACATAGAACCTTCTAGTCAACATTAGGGACAGGCAGAAGTGAGCAGTAAAATAAGGTGACTAGACAGTCTAACATAGAAAATAGAACCTTCTAGTCAACATTAGGGACAGGCAGAAGTGAGCAGTAAAATAAGGTGACTAGACAACCTAACATAGAACCTTCTAGTCAACATTAGGGACAGGCAGATGTGAGCAGTAAAATAAGGTGACTAGACAGTCTAACATAGAAAATAGAACCTTCTAGTCAACATTAGGGACAGGCAGAAGTGAGCAGTAAAATAAGGTGACTAGACAGCCTAACATAGAAAATAGAACCTTCTAGTCAACATTAGGGACAGGCAGATGTGAGCAGTAAAATAAGGTGACTAGACAGTCTAACATAGAAAATAGAACCTTCTAGTCAACATTAGGGACAGGCAGATGTGAGCAGTAAAATAAGGTGACTAGACAGTCTAACATAGAAAATAGAACCTTCTAGTCAACATTAGGGACAGGCAGATGTGAGCAGTAAAATAAGGTGACTAGACAGTCTAACATAGAAAATAGAACCTTCTAGTCAACATTAGGGACAGGCAGAAGTGAGCAGTAAAATAAGGTGACTAGACAACCTAACATAGAAAATAGAACCTTCTAGTCAACATTAGGGACAGGCAGATGTGAGCAGTAAAATAAGGTGACTAGACAACCTAACATAGAAAATAGAACCTTCTAGTCAACATTAGGGACAGGCAGAAGTGAGCAGTAAAATAAGGTGACTAGACAACCTAACATAGAACCTTCTAGTCAACATTAGGGACAGGCAGAAGTGAGCAGTAAAATAAGGTGACTAGACAGTCTAACATAGAACCTTCTAGTCAACATTAGGGACAGGCAGATGTGAGCAGTAAAATAAGGTGACTAGACAGTCTAACATAGAAAATAGAACCTTCTAGTCAACATTAGGGACAGGCAGATGTGAGCAGTAAAATAAGGTGACTAGACAGTCTAACATAGAAAATAGAACCTTCTAGTCAACATTAGGGACAGGCAGATGTGAGCAGTAAAATAAGGTGACTAGACAACCTAACATAGAACCTTCTAGTCAACATTAGGGACAGGCAGATGTGAGCAGTAAAATAAGGTGACTAGACAGTCTAACATAGAAAATAGAACCTTCTAGTCAACATTAGGGACAGGCAGATGTGAGCAGTAAAATAAGGTGACTAGACAACCTAACATAGAACCTTCTAGTCAACATTAGGGACAGGCAGATGTGAGCAGTAAAATAAGGTGACTAGACAGTCTAACATAGAAAATAGAACCTTCTAGTCAACATTAGGGACAGGCAGATGTGAGCAGTAAAATAAGGTGACTAGACAACCTAACATAGAAAATAGAACCTTCTAGTCAACATTAGGGACAGGCAGATGTGAGCAGTAAAATAAGGTGACTAGACAACCTAACATAGAAAATAGAACCTTCTAGTCAACATTAGGGACAGGCAGATGTGAGCAGTAAAATAAGGTGACTAGACAACCTAACATAGAAAATAGAACCTTCTAGTCAACATTAGGGACAGGCAGATGTGAGCAGTAAAATAAGGTGACTAGACAACCTAACATAGAAAATAGAACCTTCTAGTCAACATTAGGGACAGGCAGATGTGAGCAGTAAAATAAGGTGACTAGACAACCTAACATAGAAAATAGAACCTTCTAGTCAACATTAGGGACAGGCAGATGTGAGCAGTAAAATAAGGTGACTAGACAGTCTAACATAGAAAATAGAACCTTCTAGTCAACATTAGGGACAGGCAGATGTGAGCAGTAAAATAAGGTGACTAGACAGCCTAACATAGAACCTTCTAGTCAACATTAGGGACAGGCAGATGTGAGCAGTAAAATAAGGTGACTAGACAACCTAACATAGAACCTTCTAGTCAACATTAGGGACAGGCAGAAGTGAGCAGTAAAATAAGGTGACTAGACAGTCTAACATAGAACCTTCTAGTCAACATTAGGGACAGGCAGATGTGAGCAGTAAAATAAGGTGACTAGACAGTCTAACATAGAAAATAGAACCTTCTAGTCAACATTAGGGACAGGCAGATGTGAGCAGTAAAATAAGGTGACTAGACAGTCTAACATAGAAAATAGAACCTTCTAGTCAACATTAGGGACAGGCAGATGTGAGCAGTAAAATAAGGTGACTAGACAACCTAACATAGAATCTTCTAGTCAACATTAGGGACAGGCAGATGTGAGCAGTAAAATAAGGTGACTAGACAGTCTAACATAGAAAATAGAACCTTCTAGTCAACATTAGGGACAGGCAGATGTGAGCAGTAAAATAAGGTGACTAGACAACCTAACATAGAACCTTCTAGTCAACATTAGGGACAGGCAGATGTGAGCAGTAAAATAAGGTGACTAGACAGTCTAACATAGAAAATAGAACCTTCTAGTCAACATTAGGGACAGGCAGATGTGAGCAGTAAAATAAGGTGACTAGACAGTCTAACATAGAAAATAGAACCTTCTAGTCAACATTAGGGACAGGCAGATGTGAGCAGTAAAATAAGGTGACTAGACAACCTAACATAGAACCTTCTAGTCAACATTAGGGACAGGCAGATGTGAGCAGTAAAATAAGGTGACTAGACAGTCTAACATAGAAAATAGAACCTTCTAGTCAACATTAGGGACAGGCAGATGTGAGCAGTAAAATAAGGTGACTAGACAGTCTAACATAGAACCTTCTAGTCAACATTAGGGACAGGCAGATGTGAGCAGTAAAATAAGGTGACTAGACAGTCTAACATAGAAAATAGAACCTTCTAGTCAACATTAGGGACAGGCAGATGTGAGCAGTAAAATAAGGTGACTAGACAGTCTAACATAGAACCTTCTAGTCAACATTAGGGACAGGCAGATGTGAGCAGTAAAATAAGGTGACTAGACAGCCTAACATAGAACCTTCTAGTCAACATTAGGGACAGGCAGAAGTGAGCAGTAAAATAAGGTGACTAGACAGTCTAACATAGAAAATAGAACCTTCTAGTCAACATTAGGGACAGGCAGAAGTGAGCAGTAAAATAAGGTGACTAGACAACCTAACATAGAACCTTCTAGTCAACATTAGGGACAGGCAGATGTGAGCAGTAAAATAAGGTGACTAGACAGTCTAACATAGAAAATAGAACCTTCTAGTCAACATTAGGGACAGGCAGAGTGAGCAGTAAAATAAGGTGACTAGACAGCCTAACATAGAAAATAGAACCTTCTAGTCAACATTAGGGACAGGCAGATGTGAGCAGTAAAATAAGGTGACTAGACAGTCTAACATAGAAAATAGAACCTTCTAGTCAACATTAGGGACAGGCAGATGTGAGCAGTAAAATAAGGTGACTAGACAGTCTAACATAGAAAATAGAACCTTCTAGTCAACATTAGGGACAGGCAGATGTGAGCAGTAAAATAAGGTGACTAGACAGTCTAACATAGAAAATAGAACCTTCTAGTCAACATTAGGGACAGGCAGATGTGAGCAGTAAAATAAGGTGACTAGACAACCTAACATAGAAAATAGAACCTTCTAGTCAACATTAGGGACAGGCAGATGTGAGCAGTAAAATAAGGTGACTAGACAACCTAACATAGAAAATAGAACCTTCTAGTCAACATTAGGGACAGGCAGAAGTGAGCAGTAAAATAAGGTGACTAGACAACCTAACATAGAACCTTCTAGTCAACATTAGGGACAGGCAGAAGTGAGCAGTAAAATAAGGTGACTAGACAGTCTAACATAGAACCTTCTAGTCAACATTAGGGACAGGCAGATGTGAGCAGTAAAATAAGGTGACTAGACAGTCTAACATAGAAAATAGAACCTTCTAGTCAACATTAGGGACAGGCAGATGTGAGCAGTAAAATAAGGTGACTAGACAACCTAACATAGAACCTTCTAGTCAACATTAGGGACAGGCAGATGTGAGCAGTAAAATAAGGTGACTAGACAGTCTAACATAGAAAATAGAACCTTCTAGTCAACATTAGGGACAGGCAGATGTGAGCAGTAAAATAAGGTGACTAGACAACCTAACATAGAACCTTCTAGTCAACATTAGGGACAGGCAGATGTGAGCAGTAAAATAAGGTGACTAGACAGTCTAACATAGAAAATAGAACCTTCTAGTCAACATTAGGGACAGGCAGAAGTGAGCAGTAAAATAAGGTGACTAGACAGTCTAACATAGAAAATAGAACCTTCTAGTCAACATTAGGGACAGGCAGATGTGAGCAGTAAAATAAGGTGACTAGACAGCCTAACATAGAAAATAGAACCTTCTAGTCAACATTAGGGACAGGCAGATGTGAGCAGTAAAATAAGGTGACTAGACAGCCTAACATAGAACCTTCTAGTCAACATTAGGGACAGGCAGATGTGAGCAGTAAAATAAGGTGACTAGACAACCTAATAGAACCTTCTAGTCAACATTAGGGACAGGCAGATGTGAGCAGTAAAATAAGGTGACTAGACAACCTAACATAGAACCTTCTAGTCAACATTAGGGACAGGCAGATGTGAGCAGTAAAATAAGGTGACTAGACAACCTAACATAGAACCTTCTAGTCAACATTAGGGACAGGCAGATGTGAGCAGTAAAATAAGGTGACTAGACAGCCTAACATAGAACCTTCTAGTCAACATTAGGGACAGGCAGATGTGAGCAGTAAAATAAGGTGACTAGACAGCCTAACATAGAACCTTCTAGTCAACATTAGGGACAGGCAGATGTGAGCAGTAAAATAAGGTGACTAGACAGTCTAACATAGAAAATAGAACCTTCTAGTCAACATTAGGGACAGGCAGATGTGAGCAGTAAAATAAGGTGACTAGACAGTCTAACATAGAAAATAGAACCTTCTAGTCAACATTAGGGACAGGCAGATGTGAGCAGTAAAATAAGGTGACTAGACAACCTAACATAGAACCTTCTAGTCAACATTAGGGACAGGCAGATGTGAGCAGTAAAATAAGGTGACTAGACAACCTAACATAGAACCTTCTAGTCAACATTAGGGACAGGCAGATGTGAGCAGTAAAATAAGGTGACTAGACAGTCTAACATAGAACCTTCTAGTCAACATTAGGGACAGGCAGATGTGAGCAGTAAAATAAGGTGACTAGACAACCTAACATAGAACCTTCTAGTCAACATTAGGGACAGGCAGATGTGAGCAGTAAAATAAGGTGACTAGACAGTCTAACATAGAACCTTCTAGTCAACATTAGGGACAGGCAGATGTGAGCAGTAAAATAAGGTGACTAGACAACCTAACATAGAACCTTCTAGTCAACATTAGGGACAGGCAGATGTGAGCAGTAAAATAAGGTGACTAGACAACCTAACATAGAAAATAGAACCTTCTAGTCAACATTAGGGACAGGCAGATGTGAGCAGTAAAATAAGGTGACTAGACAGTCTAACATAGAAAATAGAACCTTCTAGTCAACATTAGGGACAGGCAGATGTGAGCAGTAAAATAAGGTGACTAGACAGCCTAACATAGAACCTTCTAGTCAACATTAGGGACAGGCAGATGTGAGCAGTAAAATAAGGTGACTAGACAGCCTAACATAGAACCTTCTAGTCAACATTAGGGACAGGCAGATGTGAGCAGTAAAATAAGGTGACTAGACAGTCTAACATAGAAAATAGAACCTTCTAGTCAACATTAGGGACAGGCAGAAGTGAGCAGTAAAATAAGGTGACTAGACAACCTAACATAGAACCTTCTAGTCAACATTAGGGACAGGCAGATGTGAGCAGTAAAATAAGGTGACTAGACAGTCTAACATAGAAAATAGAACCTTCTAGTCAACATTAGGGACAGGCAGAAGTGAGCAGTAAAATAAGGTGACTAGACAGTCTAACATAGAAAATAGAACCTTCTAGTCAACATTAGGGACAGGCAGATGTGAGCAGTAAAATAAGGTGACTAGACAGTCTAACATAGAAAATAGAACCTTCTAGTCAACATTAGGGACAGGCAGATGTGAGCAGTAAAATAAGGTGACTAGACAGTCTAACATAGAAAATAGAACCTTCTAGTCAACATTAGGGACAGGCAGATGTGAGCAGTAAAATAAGGTGACTAGACAGTCTAACATAGAAAATAGAACCTTCTAGTCAACATTAGGGACAGGCAGATGTGAGCAGTAAAATAAGGTGACTAGACAACCTAACATAGAACCTTCTAGTCAACATTAGGGACAGGCAGATGTGAGCAGTAAAATAAGGTGACTAGACAGTCTAACATAGAAAATAGAACCTTCTAGTCAACATTAGGGACAGGCAGATGTGAGCAGTAAAATAAGGTGACTAGACAGTCTAACATAGAAAATAGAACCTTCTAGTCAACATTAGGGACAGGCAGATGTGAGCAGTAAAATAAGGTGACTAGACAGTCTAACATAGAAAATAGAACCTTCTAGTCAACATTAGGGACAGGCAGATGTGAGCAGTAAAATAAGGTGACTAGACAGTCTAACATAGAAAATAGAACCTTCTAGTCAACATTAGGGACAGGCAGATGTGAGCAGTAAAATAAGGTGACTAGACAACCTAACATAGAACCTTCTAGTCAACATTAGGGACAGGCAGATGTGAGCAGTAAAATAAGGTGACTAGACAGTCTAACATAGAAAATAGAACCTTCTAGTCAACATTAGGGACAGGCAGATGTGAGCAGTAAAATAAGGTGACTAGACAACCTAACATAGAACCTTCTAGTCAACATTAGGGACAGGCAGATGTGAGCAGTAAAATAAGGTGACTAGACAGTCTAACATAGAAAATAGAACCTTCTAGTCAACATTAGGGACAGGCAGATGTGAGCAGTAAAATAAGGTGACTAGACAGTCTAACATAGAAAATAGAACCTTCTAGTCAACATTAGGGACAGGCAGATGTGAGCAGTAAAATAAGGTGACTAGACAACCTAACATAGAACCTTCTAGTCAACATTAGGGACAGGCAGATGTGAGCAGTAAAATAAGGTGACTAGACAGTCTAACATAGAAAATAGAACCTTCTAGTCAACATTAGGGACAGGCAGATGTGAGCAGTAAAATAAGGTGACTAGACAGTCTAACATAGAACCTTCTAGTCAACATTAGGGACAGGCAGATGTGAGCAGTAAAATAAGGTGACTAGACAGTCTAACATAGAAAATAGAACCTTCTAGTCAACATTAGGGACAGGCAGATGTGAGCAGTAAAATAAGGTGACTAGACAGTCTAACATAGAACCTTCTAGTCAACATTAGGGACAGGCAGATGTGAGCAGTAAAATAAGGTGACTAGACAGCCTAACATAGAACCTTCTAGTCAACATTAGGGACAGGCAGAAGTGAGCAGTAAAATAAGGTGACTAGACAGTCTAACATAGAAAATAGAACCTTCTAGTCAACATTAGGGACAGGCAGATGTGAGCAGTAAAATAAGGTGACTAGACAACCTAACATAGAACCTTCTAGTCAACATTAGGGACAGGCAGATGTGAGCAGTAAAATAAGGTGACTAGACAGTCTAACATAGAAAATAGAACCTTCTAGTCAACATTAGGGACAGGCAGATGTGAGCAGTAAAATAAGGTGACTAGACAGTCTAACATAGAAAATAGAACCTTCTAGTCAACATTAGGGACAGGCAGATGTGAGCAGTAAAATAAGGTGACTAGACAGTCTAACATAGAAAATAGAACCTTCTAGTCAACATTAGGGACAGGCAGATGTGAGCAGTAAAATAAGGTGACTAGACAGTCTAACATAGAAAATAGAACCTTCTAGTCAACATTAGGGACAGGCAGATGTGAGCAGTAAAATAAGGTGACTAGACAGTCTAACATAGAAAATAGAACCTTCTAGTCAACATTAGGGACAGGCAGATGTGAGCAGTAAAATAAGGTGACTAGACAACCTAACATAGAAAATAGAACCTTCTAGTCAACATTAGGGACAGGCAGATGTGAGCAGTAAAATAAGGTGACTAGACAACCTAACATAGAAAATAGAACCTTCTAGTCAACATTAGGGACAGGCAGATGTGAGCAGTAAAATAAGGTGACTAGACAACCTAACATAGAACCTTCTAGTCAACATTAGGGACAGGCAGATGTGAGCAGTAAAATAAGGTGACTAGACAGTCTAACATAGAACCTTCTAGTCAACATTAGGGACAGGCAGATGTGAGCAGTAAAATAAGGTGACTAGACAGTCTAACATAGAAAATAGAACCTTCTAGTCAACATTAGGGACAGGCAGATGTGAGCAGTAAAATAAGGTGACTAGACAACCTAACATAGAACCTTCTAGTCAACATTAGGGACAGGCAGATGTGAGCAGTAAAATAAGGTGACTAGACAGTCTAACATAGAAAATAGAACCTTCTAGTCAACATTAGGGACAGGCAGATGTGAGCAGTAAAATAAGGTGACTAGACAACCTAACATAGAACCTTCTAGTCAACATTAGGGACAGGCAGATGTGAGCAGTAAAATAAGGTGACTAGACAGTCTAACATAGAAAATAGAACCTTCTAGTCAACATTAGGGACAGGCAGAAGTGAGCAGTAAAATAAGGTGACTAGACAGTCTAACATAGAAAATAGAACCTTCTAGTCAACATTAGGGACAGGCAGATGTGAGCAGTAAAATAAGGTGACTAGACAGCCTAACATAGAACCTTCTAGTCAACATTAGGGACAGGCAGAGTGAGCAGTAAAATAAGGTGACTAGACAACCTAACATAGAACCTTCTAGTCAACATTAGGGACAGGCAGATGTGAGCAGTAAAATAAGGTGACTAGACAACCTAACATAGAACCTTCTAGTCAACATTAGGGACAGGCAGATGTGAGCAGTAAAATAAGGTGACTAGACAACCTAACATAGAACCTTCTAGTCAACATTAGGGACAGGCAGATGTGAGCAGTAAAATAAGGTGACTAGACAGCCTAACATAGAACCTTCTAGTCAACATTAGGGACAGGCAGATGTGAGCAGTAAAATAAGGTGACTAGACAACCTAACATAGAACCTTCTAGTCAACATTAGGGACAGGCAGATGTGAGCAGTAAAATAAGGTGACTAGACAGTCTAACATAGAAAATAGAACCTTCTAGTCAACATTAGGGACAGGCAGATGTGAGCAGTAAAATAAGGTGACTAGACAACCTAACATAGAACCTTCTAGTCAACATTAGGGACAGGCAGATGTGAGCAGTAAAATAAGGTGACTAGACAGTCTAACATAGAAAATAGAACCTTCTAGTCAACATTAGGGACAGGCAGATGTGAGCAGTAAAATAAGGTGACTAGACAGTCTAACATAGAAAATAGAACCTTCTAGTCAACATTAGGGACAGGCAGATGTGAGCAGTAAAATAAGGTGACTAGACAACCTAACATAGAACCTTCTAGTCAACATTAGGGACAGGCAGATGTGAGCAGTAAAATAAGGTGACTAGACAGTCTAACATAGAAAATAGAACCTTCTAGTCAACATTAGGGACAGGCAGATGTGAGCAGTAAAATAAGGTGACTAGACAGTCTAACATAGAACCTTCTAGTCAACATTAGGGACAGGCAGATGTGAGCAGTAAAATAAGGTGACTAGACAGTCTAACATAGAAAATAGAACCTTCTAGTCAACATTAGGGACAGGCAGATGTGAGCAGTAAAATAAGGTGACTAGACAGTCTAACATAGAACCTTCTAGTCAACATTAGGGACAGGCAGATGTGAGCAGTAAAATAAGGTGACTAGACAGCCTAACATAGAACCTTCTAGTCAACATTAGGGACAGGCAGATGTGAGCAGTAAAATAAGGTGACTAGACAGTCTAACATAGAAAATAGAACCTTCTAGTCAACATTAGGGACAGGCAGAAGTGAGCAGTAAAATAAGGTGACTAGACAACCTAACATAGAACCTTCTAGTCAACATTAGGGACAGGCAGATGTGAGCAGTAAAATAAGGTGACTAGACAGTCTAACATAGAAAATAGAACCTTCTAGTCAACATTAGGGACAGGCAGAAGTGAGCAGTAAAATAAGGTGACTAGACAGCCTAACATAGAAAATAGAACCTTCTAGTCAACATTAGGGACAGGCAGATGTGAGCAGTAAAATAAGGTGACTAGACAGTCTAACATAGAAAATAGAACCTTCTAGTCAACATTAGGGACAGGCAGATGTGAGCAGTAAAATAAGGTGACTAGACAGTCTAACATAGAAAATAGAACCTTCTAGTCAACATTAGGGACAGGCAGATGTGAGCAGTAAAATAAGGTGACTAGACAACCTAACATAGAAAATAGAACCTTCTAGTCAACATTAGGGACAGGCAGATGTGAGCAGTAAAATAAGGTGACTAGACAACCTAACATAGAAAATAGAACCTTCTAGTCAACATTAGGGACAGGCAGATGTGAGCAGTAAAATAAGGTGACTAGACAACCTAACATAGAACCTTCTAGTCAACATTAGGGACAGGCAGATGTGAGCAGTAAAATAAGGTGACTAGACAGTCTAACATAGAACCTTCTAGTCAACATTAGGGACAGGCAGATGTGAGCAGTAAAATAAGGTGACTAGACAGTCTAACATAGAAAATAGAACCTTCTAGTCAACATTAGGGACAGGCAGATGTGAGCAGTAAAATAAGGTGACTAGACAACCTAACATAGAACCTTCTAGTCAACATTAGGGACAGGCAGATGTGAGCAGTAAAATAAGGTGACTAGACAGTCTAACATAGAAAATAGAACCTTCTAGTCAACATTAGGGACAGGCAGATGTGAGCAGTAAAATAAGGTGACTAGACAACCTAACATAGAACCTTCTAGTCAACATTAGGGACAGGCAGATGTGAGCAGTAAAATAAGGTGACTAGACAGTCTAACATAGAAAATAGAACCTTCTAGTCAACATTAGGGACAGGCAGAAGTGAGCAGTAAAATAAGGTGACTAGACAGTCTAACATAGAAAATAGAACCTTCTAGTCAACATTAGGGACAGGCAGATGTGAGCAGTAAAATAAGGTGACTAGACAGCCTAACATAGAAAATAGAACCTTCTAGTCAACATTAGGGACAGGCAGATGTGAGCAGTAAAATAAGGTGACTAGACAGCCTAACATAGAACCTTCTAGTCAACATTAGGGACAGGCAGATGTGAGCAGTAAAATAAGGTGACTAGACAACCTAACATAGAACCTTCTAGTCAACATTAGGGACAGGCAGATGTGAGCAGTAAAATAAGGTGACTAGACAACCTAACATAGAACCTTCTAGTCAACATTAGGGACAGGCAGATGTGAGCAGTAAAATAAGGTGACTAGACAACCTAACATAGAACCTTCTAGTCAACATTAGGGACAGGCAGATGTGAGCAGTAAAATAAGGTGACTAGACAGCCTAACATAGAAACTTCTAGTCAACATTAGGGACAGGCAGATGTGAGCAGTAAAATAAGGTGACTAGACAGCCTAACATAGAACCTTCTAGTCAACATTAGGGACAGGCAGATGTGAGCAGTAAAATAAGGTGACTAGACAGTCTAACATAGAAAATAGAACCTTCTAGTCAACATTAGGGACAGGCAGATGTGAGCAGTAAAATAAGGTGACTAGACAGTCTAACATAGAAAATAGAACCTTCTAGTCAACATTAGGGACAGGCAGATGTGAGCAGTAAAATAAGGTGACTAGACAACCTAACATAGAACCTTCTAGTCAACATTAGGGACAGGCAGATGTGAGCAGTAAAATAAGGTGACTAGACAACCTAACATAGAACCTTCTAGTCAACATTAGGGACAGGCAGATGTGAGCAGTAAAATAAGGTGACTAGACAGTCTAACATAGAACCTTCTAGTCAACATTAGGGACAGGCAGATGTGAGCAGTAAAATAAGGTGACTAGACAACCTAACATAGAACCTTCTAGTCAACATTAGGGACAGGCAGATGTGAGCAGTAAAATAAGGTGACTAGACAGTCTAACATAGAACCTTCTAGTCAACATTAGGGACAGGCAGATGTGAGCAGTAAAATAAGGTGACTAGACAACCTAACATAGAACCTTCTAGTCAACATTAGGGACAGGCAGATGTGAGCAGTAAAATAAGGTGACTAGACAACCTAACATAGAAAATAGAACCTTCTAGTCAACATTAGGGACAGGCAGATGTGAGCAGTAAAATAAGGTGACTAGACAGTCTAACATAGAAAATAGAACCTTCTAGTCAACATTAGGGACAGGCAGATGTGAGCAGTAAAATAAGGTGACTAGACAGCCTAACATAGAACCTTCTAGTCAACATTAGGGACAGGCAGATGTGAGCAGTAAAATAAGGTGACTAGACAGCCTAACATAGAACCTTCTAGTCAACATTAGGGACAGGCAGATGTGAGCAGTAAAATAAGGTGACTAGACAGTCTAACATAGAAAATAGAACCTTCTAGTCAACATTAGGGACAGGCAGATGTGAGCAGTAAAATAAGGTGACTAGACAACCTAACATAGAACCTTCTAGTCAACATTAGGGACAGGCAGATGTGAGCAGTAAAATAAGGTGACTAGACAGTCTAACATAGAAAATAGAACCTTCTAGTCAACATTAGGGACAGGCAGATGTGAGCAGTAAAATAAGGTGACTAGACAGCCTAACATAGAAAATAGAACCTTCTAGTCAACATTAGGGACAGGCAGATGTGAGCAGTAAAATAAGGTGACTAGACAGTCTAACATAGAAAATAGAACCTTCTAGTCAACATTAGGGACAGGCAGATGTGAGCAGTAAAATAAGGTGACTAGACAGTCTAACATAGAAAATAGAACCTTCTAGTCAACATTAGGGACAGGCAGATGTGAGCAGTAAAATAAGGTGACTAGACAGTCTAACATAGAAAATAGAACCTTCTAGTCAACATTAGGGACAGGCAGATGTGAGCAGTAAAATAAGGTGACTAGACAACCTAACATAGAACCTTCTAGTCAACATTAGGGACAGGCAGATGTGAGCAGTAAAATAAGGTGACTAGACAGTCTAACATAGAAAATAGAACCTTCTAGTCAACATTAGGGACAGGCAGATGTGAGCAGTAAAATAAGGTGACTAGACAGTCTAACATAGAAAATAGAACCTTCTAGTCAACATTAGGGACAGGCAGATGTGAGCAGTAAAATAAGGTGACTAGACAGTCTAACATAGAAAATAGAACCTTCTAGTCAACATTAGGGACAGGCAGATGTGAGCAGTAAAATAAGGTGACTAGACAGTCTAACATAGAAAATAGAACCTTCTAGTCAACATTAGGGACAGGCAGATGTGAGCAGTAAAATAAGGTGACTAGACAACCTAACATAGAACCTTCTAGTCAACATTAGGGACAGGCAGATGTGAGCAGTAAAATAAGGTGACTAGACAGTCTAACATAGAAAATAGAACCTTCTAGTCAACATTAGGGACAGGCAGATGTGAGCAGTAAAATAAGGTGACTAGACAACCTAACATAGAACTAGAAAGTCAACATTAGGGACAGGCAGATGTGAGCAGTAAAATAAGGTGACTAGACAGTCTAACATAGAAAATAGAACCTTCTAGTCAACATTAGGGACAGGCAGATGTGAGCAGTAAAATAAGGTGACTAGACAGTCTAACATAGAAAATAGAACCTTCTAGTCAACATTAGGGACAGGCAGATGTGAGCAGTAAAATAAGGTGACTAGACAACCTAACATAGAACCTTCTAGTCAACATTAGGGACAGGCAGATGTGAGCAGTAAAATAAGGTGACTAGACAGTCTAACATAGAAAATAGAACCTTCTAGTCAACATTAGGGACAGGCAGATGTGAGCAGTAAAATAAGGTGACTAGACAGTCTAACATAGAACCTTCTAGTCAACATTAGGGACAGGCAGATGTGAGCAGTAAAATAAGGTGACTAGACAGTCTAACATAGAAAATAGAACCTTCTAGTCAACATTAGGGACAGGCAGATGTGAGCAGTAAAATAAGGTGACTAGACAGTCTAACATAGAACCTTCTAGTCAACATTAGGGACAGGCAGATGTGAGCAGTAAAATAAGGTGACTAGACAGCCTAACATAGAACCTTCTAGTCAACATTAGGGACAGGCACAAGTGAGCAGTAAAATAAGGTGACTAGACAGTCTAACATAGAAAATAGAACCTTCTAGTCAACATTAGGGACAGGCAGAAGTGAGCAGTAAAATAAGGTGACTAGACAACCTAACATAGAACCTTCTAGTCAACATTAGGGACAGGCAGATGTGAGCAGTAAAATAAGGTGACTAGACAGTCTAACATAGAAAATAGAACCTTCTAGTCAACATTAGGGACAGGCAGATGTGAGCAGTAAAATAAGGTGACTAGACAGCCTAACATAGAAAATAGAACCTTCTAGTCAACATTAGGGACAGGCAGATGTGAGCAGTAAAATAAGGTGACTAGACAGTCTAACATAGAAAATAGAACCTTCTAGTCAACATTAGGGACAGGCAGATGTGAGCAGTAAAATAAGGTGACTAGACAGTCTAACATAGAAAATAGAACCTTCTAGTCAACATTAGGGACAGGCAGATGTGAGCAGTAAAATAAGGTGACTAGACAGTCTAACATAGAAAATAGAACCTTCTAGTCAACATTAGGGACAGGCAGAATGTGAGCAGTAAAATAAGGTGACTAGACAACCTAACATAGAAAATAGAACCTTCTAGTCAACATTAGGGACAGGCAGATGTGAGCAGTAAAATAAGGTGACTAGACAACCTAACATAGAAAATAGAACCTTCTAGTCAACATTAGGGACAGGCAGATGTGAGCAGTAAAATAAGGTGACTAGACAACCTAACATAGAACCTTCTAGTCAACATTAGGGACAGGCAGAAGTGAGCAGTAAAATAAGGTGACTAGACAGTCTAACATAGAACCTTCTAGTCAACATTAGGGACAGGCAGATGTGAGCAGTAAAATAAGGTGACTAGACAGTCTAACATAGAAAATAGAACCTTCTAGTCAACATTAGGGACAGGCAGATGTGAGCAGTAAAATAAGGTGACTAGACAACCTAACATAGAACCTTCTAGTCAACATTAGGGACAGGCAGATGTGAGCAGTAAAATAAGGTGACTAGACAGTCTAACATAGAAAATAGAACCTTCTAGTCAACATTAGGGACAGGCAGATGTGAGCAGTAAAATAAGGTGACTAGACAACCTAACATAGAACCTTCTAGTCAACATTAGGGACAGGCAGATGTGAGCAGTAAAATAAGGTGACTAGACAGTCTAACATAGAAAATAGAACCTTCTAGTCAACATTAGGGACAGGCAGAGTGAGCAGTAAAATAAGGTGACTAGACAGTCTAACATAGAAAATAGAACCTTCTAGTCAACATTAGGGACAGGCAGATGTGAGCAGTAAAATAAGGTGACTAGACAGCCTAACATAGAACCTTCTAGTCAACATTAGGGACAGGCAGAAGTGAGCAGTAAAATAAGGTGACTAGACAACCTAACATAGAACCTTCTAGTCAACATTAGGGACAGGCAGATGTGAGCAGTAAAATAAGGTGACTAGACAACCTAACATAGAACCTTCTAGTCAACATTAGGGACAGGCAGATGTGAGCAGTAAAATAAGGTGACTAGACAACCTAACATAGAACCTTCTAGTCAACATTAGGGACAGGCAGATGTGAGCAGTAAAATAAGGTGACTAGACAGCCTAACATAGAACCTTCTAGTCAACATTAGGGACAGGCAGATGTGAGCAGTAAAATAAGGTGACTAGACAGCCTAACATAGAACCTTCTAGTCAACATTAGGGACAGGCAGATGTGAGCAGTAAAATAAGGTGACTAGACAGTCTAACATAGAAAATAGAACCTTCTAGTCAACATTAGGGACAGGCAGATGTGAGCAGTAAAATAAGGTGACTAGACAGTCTAACATAGAAAATAGAACCTTCTAGTCAACATTAGGGACAGGCAGATGTGAGCAGTAAAATAAGGTGACTAGACAACCTAACATAGAACCTTCTAGTCAACATTAGGGACAGGCAGATGTGAGCAGTAAAATAAGGTGACTAGACAACCTAACATAGAACCTTCTAGTCAACATTAGGGACAGGCAGAAGTGAGCAGTAAAATAAGGTGACTAGACAGTCTAACATAGAACCTTCTAGTCAACATTAGGGACAGGCAGATGTGAGCAGTAAAATAAGGTGACTAGACAACCTAACATAGAACCTTCTAGTCAACATTAGGGACAGGCAGATGTGAGCAGTAAAATAAGGTGACTAGACAGTCTAACATAGAACCTTCTAGTCAACATTAGGGACAGGCAGATGTGAGCAGTAAAATAAGGTGACTAGACAACCTAACATAGAACCTTCTAGTCAACATTAGGGACAGGCAGATGTGAGCAGTAAAATAAGGTGACTAGACAACCTAACATAGAAAATAGAACCTTCTAGTCAACATTAGGGACAGGCAGATGTGAGCAGTAAAATAAGGTGACTAGACAGTCTAACATAGAAAATAGAACCTTCTAGTCAACATTAGGGACAGGCAGATGTGAGCAGTAAAATAAGGTGACTAGACAGCCTAACATAGAACCTTCTAGTCAACATTAGGGACAGGCAGATGTGAGCAGTAAAATAAGGTGACTAGACAGCCTAACATAGAACCTTCTAGTCAACATTAGGGACAGGCAGATGTGAGCAGTAAAATAAGGTGACTAGACAGTCTAACATAGAAAATAGAACCTTCTAGTCAACATTAGGGACAGGCAGATGTGAGCAGTAAAATAAGGTGACTAGACAACCTAACATAGAACCTTCTAGTCAACATTAGGGACAGGCAGATGTGAGCAGTAAAATAAGGTGACTAGACAGTCTAACATAGAAAATAGAACCTTCTAGTCAACATTAGGGACAGGCAGATGTGAGCAGTAAAATAAGGTGACTAGACAGCCTAACATAGAAAATAGAACCTTCTAGTCAACATTAGGGACAGGCAGATGTGAGCAGTAAAATAAGGTGACTAGACAGTCTAACATAGAAAATAGAACCTTCTAGTCAACATTAGGGACAGGCAGATGTGAGCAGTAAAATAAGGTGACTAGACAGTCTAACATAGAAAATAGAACCTTCTAGTCAACATTAGGGACAGGCAGATGTGAGCAGTAAAATAAGGTGACTAGACAGTCTAACATAGAAAATAGAACCTTCTAGTCAACATTAGGGACAGGCAGAAGTGAGCAGTAAAATAAGGTGACTAGACAACCTAACATAGAAAATAGAACCTTCTAGTCAACATTAGGGACAGGCAGATGTGAGCAGTAAAATAAGGTGACTAGACAACCTAACATAGAAAATAGAACCTTCTAGTCAACATTAGGGACAGGCAGAAGTGAGCAGTAAAATAAGGTGACTAGACAACCTAACATAGAACCTTCTAGTCAACATTAGGGACAGGCAGAAGTGAGCAGTAAAATAAGGTGACTAGACAGTCTAACATAGAACCTTCTAGTCAACATTAGGGACAGGCAGATGTGAGCAGTAAAATAAGGTGACTAGACAACCTAACATAGAACCTTCTAGTCAACATTAGGGACAGGCAGATGTGAGCAGTAAAATAAGGTGACTAGACAGTCTAACATAGAAAATAGAACCTTCTAGTCAACATTAGGGACAGGCAGATGTGAGCAGTAAAATAAGGTGACTAGACAACCTAACATAGAACCTTCTAGTCAACATTAGGGACAGGCAGATGTGAGCAGTAAAATAAGGTGACTAGACAGTCTAACATAGAAAATAGAACCTTCTAGTCAACATTAGGGACAGGCAGATGTGAGCAGTAAAATAAGGTGACTAGACAACCTAACATAGAACCTTCTAGTCAACATTAGGGACAGGCAGATGTGAGCAGTAAAATAAGGTGACTAGACAGTCTAACATAGAAAATAGAACCTTCTAGTCAACATTAGGGACAGGCAGATGTGAGCAGTAAAATAAGGTGACTAGACAGTCTAACATAGAACCTTCTAGTCAACATTAGGGACAGGCAGATGTGAGCAGTAAAATAAGGTGACTAGACAGTCTAACATAGAAAATAGAACCTTCTAGTCAACATTAGGGACAGGCAGATGTGAGCAGTAAAATAAGGTGACTAGACAGTCTAACATAGAAAATAGAACCTTCTAGTCAACATTAGGGACAGGCAGATGTGAGCAGTAAAATAAGGTGACTAGACAGTCTAACATAGAACCTTCTAGTCAACATTAGGGACAGGCAGATGTGAGCAGTAAAATAAGGTGACTAGACAGTCTAACATAGAACCTTCTAGTCAACATTAGGGACAGGCAGATGTGAGCAGTAAAATAAGGTGACTAGACAACCTAACATAGAAAATAGAACCTTCTAGTCAACATTAGGGACAGGCAGATGTGAGCAGTAAAATAAGGTGACTAGACAGTCTAACATAGAACCTTCTAGTCAACATTAGGGACAGGCAGATGTGAGCAGTAAAATAAGGTGACTAGACAACCTAACATAGAAAATAGAACCTTCTAGTCAACATTAGGGACAGGCAGATGTGAGCAGTAAAATAAGGTGACTAGACAGTCTAACATAGAAAATAGAACCTTCTAGTCAACATTAGGGACAGGCAGATGTGAGCAGTAAAATAAGGTGACTAGACAGTCTAACATAGAAAATAGAACCTTCTAGTCAACATTAGGGACAGGCAGATGTGAGCAGTAAAATAAGGTGACTAGACAGTCTAACATAGAACCTTCTAGTCAACATTAGGGACAGGCAGATGTGAGCAGTAAAATAAGGTGACTAGACAACCTAACATAGAACCTTCTAGTCAACATTAGGGACAGGCAGATGTGAGCAGTAAAATAAGGTGACTAGACAGTCTAACATAGAACCTTCTAGTCAACATTAGGGACAGGCAGATGTGAGCAGTAAAATAAGGTGACTAGACAGTCTAACATAGAACCTTCTAGTCAACATTAGGGACAGGCAGATGTGAGCAGTAAAATAAGGTGACTAGACAACCTAACATAGAACCTTCTAGTCAACATTAGGGACAGGCAGATGTGAGCAGTAAAATAAGGTGACTAGACAACCTAACATAGAAAATAGAACCTTCTAGTCAACATTAGGGACAGGCAGATGTGAGCAGTAAAATAAGGTGACTAGACAGTCTAACATAGAAAATAGAACCTTCTAGTCAACATTAGGGACAGGCAGATGTGAGCAGTAAAATAAGGTGACTAGACAGCCTAACATAGAACCTTCTAGTCAACATTAGGGACAGGCAGATGTGAGCAGTAAAATAAGGTGACTAGACAGCCTAACATAGAACCTTCTAGTCAACATTAGGGACAGGCAGATGTGAGCAGTAAAATAAGGTGACTAGACAGCCTAACATAGAACCTTCTAGTCAACATTAGGGACAGGCAGATGTGAGCAGTAAAATAAGGTGACTAGACAGTCTAACATAGAAAATAGAACCTTCTAGTCAACATTAGGGACAGGCAGATGTGAGCAGTAAAATAAGGTGACTAGACAACCTAACATAGAACCTTCTAGTCAACATTAGGGACAGGCAGATGTGAGCAGTAAAATAAGGTGACTAGACAGTCTAACATAGAAAATAGAACCTTCTAGTCAACATTAGGGACAGGCAGATGTGAGCAGTAAAATAAGGTGACTAGACAACCTAACATAGAAAATAGAACCTTCTAGTCAACATTAGGGACAGGCAGATGTGAGCAGTAAAATAAGGTGACTAGACAACTAACATAGAAAATAGAACCTTCTAGTCAACATTAGGGACAGGCAGATGTGAGCAGTAAAATAAGGTGACTAGACAGCCTAACATAGAACCTTCTAGTCAACATTAGGGACAGGCAGATGTGAGCAGTAAAATAAGGTGACTAGACAGCCTAACATAGAAAATAGAACCTTCTAGTCAACATTAGGGACAGGCAGATGTGAGCAGTAAAATAAGGTGACTAGACAGTCTAACATAGAAAATAGAACCTTCTAGTCAACATTAGGGACAGGCAGATGTGAGCAGTAAAATAAGGTGACTAGACAACCTAACATAGAAAATAGAACCTTCTAGTCAACATTAGGGACAGGCAGATGTGAGCAGTAAAATAAGGTGACTAGACAGCCTAACATAGAACCTTCTAGTCAACATTAGGGACAGGCAGATGTGAGCAGTAAAATAAGGTGACTAGACAACCTAACATAGAACCTTCTAGTCAACATTAGGGACAGGCAGATGTGAGCAGTAAAATAAGGTGACTAGACAGTCTAACATAGAAAATAGAACCTTCTAGTCAACATTAGGGACAGGCAGATGTGAGCAGTAAAATAAGGTGACTAGACAGTCTAACATAGAAAATAGAACCTTCTAGTCAACATTAGGGACAGGCAGATGTGAGCAGTAAAATAAGGTGACTAGACAGCCTAACATAGAACCTTCTAGTCAACATTAGGGACAGGCAGATGTGAGCAGTAAAATAAGGTGACTAGACAACCTAACATAGAACCTTCTAGTCAACATTAGGGACAGGCAGATGTGAGCAGTAAAATAAGGTGACTAGACAGCCTAACATAGAACCTTCTAGTCAACATTAGGGACAGGCAGATGTGAGCAGTAAAATAAGGTGACTAGACACAACATAACATAGAACCTTCTAGTCAACATTAGGGACAGGCAGATGTGAGCAGTAAAATAAGGTGACTAGACAGCCTAACATAGAACCTTCTAGTCAACATTAGGGACAGGCAGATGTGAGCAGTAAAATAAGGTGACTAGACAACCTAACATAGAACCTTCTAGTCAACATTAGGGACAGGCAGATGTGAGCAGTAAAATAAGGTGACTAGACAGTCTAACATAGAAAATAGAACCTTCTAGTCAACATTAGGGACAGGCAGATGTGAGCAGTAAAATAAGGTGACTAGACAGCCTAACATAGAACCTTCTAGTCAACATTAGGGACAGGCAGATGTGAGCAGTAAAATAAGGTGACTAGACAGCCTAACATAGAAAATAGAACCTTCTAGTCAACATTAGGGACAGGCAGAAGTGAGCAGTAAAATAAGGTGACTAGACAACCTAACATAGAAAATAGAACCTTCTAGTCAACATTAGGGACAGGCAGATGTGAGCAGTAAAATAAGGTGACTAGACAACCTAACATAGAACCTTCTAGTCAACATTAGGGACAGGCAGATGTGAGCAGTAAAATAAGGTGACTAGACAGTCTAACATAGAACCTTCTAGTCAACATTAGGGACAGGCAGAAGTGAGCAGTAAAATAAGGTGACTAGACAGTCTAACATAGAACCTTCTAGTCAACATTAGGGACAGGCAGATGTGAGCAGTAAAATAAGGTGACTAGACAACCTAACATAGAAAATAGAACCTTCTAGTCAACATTAGGGACAGGCAGATGTGAGCAGTAAAATAAGGTGACTAGACAGCCTAACATAGAACCTTCTAGTCAACATTAGGGACAGGCAGAAGTGAGCAGTAAAATAAGGTGACTAGACAGCCTAACATAGAACCTTCTAGTCAACATTAGGGACAGGCAGATGTGAGCAGTAAAATAAGGTGACTAGACAGTCTAACATAGAAAATAGAACCTTCTAGTCAACATTAGGGACAGGCAGAAGTGAGCAGTAAAATAAGGTGACTAGACAACCTAACATAGAACCTTCTAGTCAACATTAGGGACAGGCAGATGTGAGCAGTAAAATAAGGTGACTAGACAGTCTAACATAGAAAATAGAACCTTCTAGTCAACATTAGGGACAGGCAGATGTGAGCAGTAAAATAAGGTGACTAGACAACCTAACATAGAACCTTCTAGTCAACATTAGGGACAGGCAGATGTGAGCAGTAAAATAAGGTGACTAGACAGTCTAACATAGAACCTTCTAGTCAACATTAGGGACAGGCAGATGTGAGCAGTAAAATAAGGTGACTAGACAGTCTAACATAGAACCTTCTAGTCAACATTAGGGACAGGCAGATGTGAGCAGTAAAATAAGGTGACTAGACAGTCTAACATAGAAAATAGAACCTTCTAGTCAACATTAGGGACAGGCAGATGTGAGCAGTAAAATAAGGTGACTAGACAGTCTAACATAGAACCTTCTAGTCAACATTAGGGACAGGCAGATGTGAGCAGTAAAATAAGGTGACTAGACAACCTAACATAGAAAATAGAACCTTCTAGTCAACATTAGGGACAGGCAGATGTGAGCAGTAAAATAAGGTGACTAGACAGTCTAACATAGAAAATAGAACCTTCTAGTCAACATTAGGGACAGGCAGATGTGAGCAGTAAAATAAGGTGACTAGACAGTCTAACATAGAAAATAGAACCTTCTAGTCAACATTAGGGACAGGCAGATGTGAGCAGTAAAATAAGGTGACTAGACAGTCTAACATAGAACCTTCTAGTCAACATTAGGGACAGGCAGATGTGAGCAGTAAAATAAGGTGACTAGACAACCTAACATAGAACCTTCTAGTCAACATTAGGGACAGGCAGATGTGAGCAGTAAAATAAGGTGACTAGACAGTCTAACATAGAACCTTCTAGTCAACATTAGGGACAGGCAGAAGTGAGCAGTAAAATAAGGTGACTAGACAGTCTAACATAGAACCTTCTAGTCAACATTAGGGACAGGCAGATGTGAGCAGTAAAATAAGGTGACTAGACAACCTAACATAGAACCTTCTAGTCAACATTAGGGACAGGCAGATGTGAGCAGTAAAATAAGGTGACTAGACAACCTAACATAGAAAATAGAACCTTCTAGTCAACATTAGGGACAGGCAGATGTGAGCAGTAAAATAAGGTGACTAGACAGTCTAACATAGAAAATAGAACCTTCTAGTCAACATTAGGGACAGGCAGATGTGAGCAGTAAAATAAGGTGACTAGACAGCCTAACATAGAACCTTCTAGTCAACATTAGGGACAGGCAGATGTGAGCAGTAAAATAAGGTGACTAGACAGCCTAACATAGAACCTTCTAGTCAACATTAGGGACAGGCAGATGTGAGCAGTAAAATAAGGTGACTAGACAGCCTAACATAGAACCTTCTAGTCAACATTAGGGACAGGCAGATGTGAGCAGTAAAATAAGGTGACTAGACAGTCTAACATAGAAAATAGAACCTTCTAGTCAACATTAGGGACAGGCAGATGTGAGCAGTAAAATAAGGTGACTAGACAGCCTAACATAGAACCTTCTAGTCAACATTAGGGACAGGCAGATGTGAGCAGTAAAATAAGGTGACTAGACAGCCTAACATAGAAAATAGAACCTTCTAGTCAACATTAGGGACAGGCAGATGTGAGCAGTAAAATAAGGTGACTAGACAACCTAACATAGAAAATAGAACCTTCTAGTCAACATTAGGGACAGGCAGATGTGAGCAGTAAAATAAGGTGACTAGACAACCTAACATAGAACCTTCTAGTCAACATTAGGGACAGGCAGATGTGAGCAGTAAAATAAGGTGACTAGACAGTCTAACATAGAACCTTCTAGTCAACATTAGGGACAGGCAGATGTGAGCAGTAAAATAAGGTGACTAGACAGTCTAACATAGAACCTTCTAGTCAACATTAGGGACAGGCAGATGTGAGCAGTAAAATAAGGTGACTAGACAACCTAACATAGAAAATAGAACCTTCTAGTCAACATTAGGGACAGGCAGATGTGAGCAGTAAAATAAGGTGACTAGACAACCTAACATAGAACCTTCTAGTCAACATTAGGGACAGGCAGATGTGAGCAGTAAAATAAGGTGACTAGACAGCCTAACATAGAACCTTCTAGTCAACATTAGGGACAGGCAGATGTGAGCAGTAAAATAAGGTGACTAGACAGTCTAACATAGAAAATAGAACCTTCTAGTCAACATTAGGGACAGGCAGATGTGAGCAGTAAAATAAGGTGACTAGACAACCTAACATAGAACCTTCTAGTCAACATTAGGGACAGGCAGATGTGAGCAGTAAAATAAGGTGACTAGACAGTCTAACATAGAAAATAGAACCTTCTAGTCAACATTAGGGACAGGCAGATGTGAGCAGTAAAATAAGGTGACTAGACAACCTAACATAGAACCTTCTAGTCAACATTAGGGACAGGCAGATGTGAGCAGTAAAATAAGGTGACTAGACAGTCTAACATAGAACCTTCTAGTCAACATTAGGGACAGGCAGATGTGAGCAGTAAAATAAGGTGACTAGACAGTCTAACATAGAACCTTCTAGTCAACATTAGGGACAGGCAGATGTGAGCAGTAAAATAAGGTGACTAGACAGTCTAACATAGAAAATAGAACCTTCTAGTCAACATTAGGGACAGGCAGAAGTGAGCAGTAAAATAAGGTGACTAGACAACCTAACATAGAAAATAGAACCTTCTAGTCAACATTAGGGACAGGCAGATGTGAGCAGTAAAATAAGGTGACTAGACAGTCTAACATAGAAAATAGAACCTTCTAGTCAACATTAGGGACAGGCAGATGTGAGCAGTAAAATAAGGTGACTAGACAGTCTAACATAGAACCTTCTAGTCAACATTAGGGACAGGCAGATGTGAGCAGTAAAATAAGGTGACTAGACAACCTAACATAGAACCTTCTAGTCAACATTAGGGACAGGCAGATGTGAGCAGTAAAATAAGGTGACTAGACAGCCTAACATAGAAAATAGAACCTTCTAGTCAACATTAGGGACAGGCAGATGTGAGCAGTAAAATAAGGTGACTAGACAACCTAAAATAGAACCTTCTAGTCAACATTAGGGACAGGCAGATGTGAGCAGTAAAATAAGGTGACTAGACAGTCTAACATAGAAAATAGAACCTTCTAGTCAACATTAGGGACAGGCAGATGTGAGCAGTAAAATAAGGTGACTAGACAACCTAACATAGAAAATAGAACCTTCTAGTCAACATTAGGGACAGGCAGATGTGAGCAGTAAAATAAGGTGACTAGACAGCCTAACATAGAAAATAGAACCTTCTAGTCAACATTAGGGACAGGCAGATGTGAGCAGTAAAATAAGGTGACTAGACACCTAACATAGAAAATAGAACCTTCTAGTCAACATTAGGGACAGGCAGATGTGAGCAGTAAAATAAGGTGACTAGACAGCCTAACATAGAACCTTCTAGTCAACATTAGGGACAGGCAGATGTGAGCAGTAAAATAAGGTGACTAGACAGCCTAACATAGAACCTTCTAGTCAACATTAGGGACAGGCAGATGTGAGCAGTAAAATAAGGTGACTAGACAGTCTAACATAGAACCTTCTAGTCAACATTAGGGACAGGCAGATGTGAGCAGTAAAATAAGGTGACTAGACAGTCTAACATAGAACCTTCTAGTCAACATTAGGGACAGGCAGATGTGAGCAGTAAAATAAGGTGACTAGACAACCTAACATAGAACCTTCTAGTCAACATTAGGGACAGGCAGATGTGAGCAGTAAAATAAGGTGACTAGACAGTCTAACATAGAACCTTCTAGTCAACATTAGGGACAGGCAGATGTGAGCAGTAAAATAAGGTGACTAGACAGTCTAACATAGAAAATAGAACCTTCTAGTCAACATTAGGGACAGGCAGATGTGAGCAGTAAAATAAGGTGACTAGACAGTCTAACATAGAAAATAGAACCTTCTAGTCAACATTAGGGACAGGCAGATGTGAGCAGTAAAATAAGGTGACTAGACAGTCTAACATAGAAAATAGAACCTTCTAGTCAACATTAGGGACAGGCAGATGTGAGCAGTAAAATAAGGTGACTAGACAGTCTAACATAGAAAATAGAACCTTCTAGTCAACATTAGGGACAGGCAGATGTGAGCAGTAAAATAAGGTGACTAGACAGCTAACATAGAAAATAGAACCTTCTAGTCAACATTAGGGACAGGCAGATGTGAGCAGTAAAATAAGGTGACTAGACAACCTAACATAGAAAATAGAACCTTCTAGTCAACATTAGGGACAGGCAGATGTGAGCAGTAAAATAAGGTGACTAGACAGTCTAACATAGAAAATAGAACCTTCTAGTCAACATTAGGGACAGGCAGATGTGAGCAGTAAAATAAGGTGACTAGACAGCCTAACATAGAACCTTCTAGTCAACATTAGGGACAGGCAGATGTGAGCAGTAAAATAAGGTGACTAGACAACCTAACATAGAACCTTCTAGTCAACATTAGGGACAGGCAGATGTGAGCAGTAAAATAAGGTGACTAGACAGTCTAACATAGAACCTTCTAGTCAACATTAGGGACAGGCAGATGTGAGCAGTAAAATAAGGTGACTAGACAGTCTAACATAGAACCTTCTAGTCAACATTAGGGACAGGCAGATGTGAGCAGTAAAATAAGGTGACTAGACAACCTAACATAGAAAATAGAACCTTCTAGTCAACATTAGGGACAGGCAGATGTGAGCAGTAAAATAAGGTGACTAGACAGCCTAACATAGAACCTTCTAGTCAACATTAGGGACAGGCAGATGTGAGCAGTAAAATAAGGTGACTAGACAGCCTAACATAGAACCTTCTAGTCAACATTAGGGACAGGCAGATGTGAGCAGTAAAATAAGGTGACTAGACAGTCTAACATAGAAAATAGAACCTTCTAGTCAACATTAGGGACAGGCAGATGTGAGCAGTAAAATAAGGTGACTAGACAGTCTAACATAGAACCTTCTAGTCAACATTAGGGACAGGCAGATGTGAGCAGTAAAATAAGGTGACTAGACAGTCTAACATAGAAAATAGAACCTTCTAGTCAACATTAGGGACAGGCAGATGTGAGCAGTAAAATAAGGTGACTAGACAACCTAACATAGAACCTTCTAGTCAACATTAGGGACAGGCAGATGTGAGCAGTAAAATAAGGTGACTAGACAGTCTAACATAGAACCTTCTAGTCAACATTAGGGACAGGCAGATGTGAGCAGTAAAATAAGGTGACTAGACAGTCTAACATAGAACCTTCTAGTCAACATTAGGGACAGGCAGATGTGAGCAGTAAAATAAGGTGACTAGACAGTCTAACATAGAACCTTCTAGTCAACATTAGGGACAGGCAGATGTGAGCAGTAAAATAAGGTGACTAGACAGTCTAACATAGAAAATAGAACCTTCTAGTCAACATTAGGGACAGGCAGATGTGAGCAGTAAAATAAGGTGACTAGACAACCTAACATAGAAAATAGAACCTTCTAGTCAACATTAGGGACAGGCAGATGTGAGCAGTAAAATAAGGTGACTAGACAGTCTAACATAGAAAATAGAACCTTCTAGTCAACATTAGGGACAGGCAGATGTGAGCAGTAAAATAAGGTGACTAGACAGTCTAACATAGAACCTTCTAGTCAACATTAGGGACAGGCAGATGTGAGCAGTAAAATAAGGTGACTAGACAACCTAACATAGAACCTTCTAGTCAACATTAGGGACAGGCAGATGTGAGCAGTAAAATAAGGTGACTAGACAGTCTAACATAGAAAATAGAACCTTCTAGTCAACATTAGGGACAGGCAGATGTGAGCAGTAAAATAAGGTGACTAGACAACCTAACATAGAACCTTCTAGTCAACATTAGGGACAGGCAGATGTGAGCAGTAAAATAAGGTGACTAGACAGTCTAACATAGAAAATAGAACCTTCTAGTCAACATTAGGGACAGGCAGATGTGAGCAGTAAAATAAGGTGACTAGACAGTCTAACATAGAAAATAGAACCTTCTAGTCAACATTAGGGACAGGCAGATGTGAGCAGTAAAATAAGGTGACTAGACACCTAACATAGAAAATAGAACCTTCTAGTCAACATTAGGGACAGGCAGATGTGAGCAGTAAAATAAGGTGACTAGACAGTCTAACATAGAAAATAGAACCTTCTAGTCAACATTAGGGACAGGCAGATGTGAGCAGTAAAATAAGGTGACTAGACAGTCTAACATAGAAATAGAACCTTCTAGTCAACATTAGGGACAGGCAGATGTGAGCAGTAAAATAAGGTGACTAGACAGTCTAACATAGAACCTTCTAGTCAACATTAGGGACAGGCAGATGTGAGCAGTAAAATAAGGTGACTAGACAACCTAACATAGAAAATAGAACCTTCTAGTCAACATTAGGGACAGGCAGATGTGAGCAGTAAAATAAGGTGACTAGACAGTCTAACATAGAAATAGAACCTTCTAGTCAACATTAGGGACAGGCAGATGTGAGCAGTAAAATAAGGTGACTAGACAACCTAACATAGAAAATAGAACCTTCTAGTCAACATTAGGGACAGGCAGATGTGAGCAGTAAAATAAGGTGACTAGACAACCTAACATAGAAAATAGAACCTTCTAGTCAACATTAGGGACAGGCAGATGTGAGCAGTAAAATAAGGTGACTAGACAGCCTAACATAGAACCTTCTAGTCAACATTAGGGACAGGCAGATGTGAGCAGTAAAATAAGGTGACTAGACAACCTAACATAGAACCTTCTAGTCAACATTAGGGACAGGCAGATGTGAGCAGTAAAATAAGGTGACTAGACAGTCTAACATAGAACCTTCTAGTCAACATTAGGGACAGGCAGAAGTGAGCAGTAAAATAAGGTGACTAGACAGTCTAACATAGAAAATAGAACCTTCTAGTCAACATTAGGGACAGGCAGATGTGAGCAGTAAAATAAGGTGACTAGACAGTCTAACATAGAAAATAGAACCTTCTAGTCAACATTAGGGACAGGCAGATGTGAGCAGTAAAATAAGGTGACTAGACAACCTAACATAGAAAATAGAACCTTCTAGTCAACATTAGGGACAGGCAGATGTGAGCAGTAAAATAAGGTGACTAGACAACTAACATAGAAAATAGAACCTTCTAGTCAACATTAGGGACAGGCAGATGTGAGCAGTAAAATAAGGTGACTAGACAGTCTAACATAGAAAATAGAACCTTCTAGTCAACATTAGGGACAGGCAGATGTGAGCAGTAAAATAAGGTGACTAGACAGTCTAACATAGAACCTTCTAGTCAACATTAGGGACAGGCAGATGTGAGCAGTAAAATAAGGTGACTAGACAGTCTAACATAGAAAATAGAACCTTCTAGTCAACATTAGGGACAGGCAGATGTGAGCAGTAAAATAAGGTGACTAGACAGTCTAACATAGAAAATAGAACCTTCTAGTCAACATTAGGGACAGGCAGATGTGAGCAGTAAAATAAGGTGACTAGACAACCTAACATAGAAAATAGAACCTTCTAGTCAACATTAGGGACAGGCAGATGTGAGCAGTAAAATAAGGTGACTAGACAGCTAACATAGAAAATAGAACCTTCTAGTCAACATTAGGGACAGGCAGATGTGAGCAGTAAAATAAGGTGACTAGACAGTCTAACATAGAAATAGAACCTTCTAGTCAACATTAGGGACAGGCAGATGTGAGCAGTAAAATAAGGTGACTAGACAGTCTAACATAGAAAATAGAACCTTCTAGTCAACATTAGGGACAGGCAGATGTGAGCAGTAAAATAAGGTGACTAGACAACCTAACATAGAAAATAGAACCTTCTAGTCAACATTAGGGACAGGCAGATGTGAGCAGTAAAATAAGGTGACTAGACAGCCACATAGAAATAGAACCTTCTAGTCAACATTAGGGACAGGCAGATGTGAGCAGTAAAATAAGGTGACTAGACAGCCTAACATAGAAAATAGAACCTTCTAGTCAACATTAGGGACAGGCAGATGTGAGCAGTAAAATAAGGTGACTAGACAACCTAACATAGAAAATAGAACCTTCTAGTCAACATTAGGGACAGGCAGATGTGAGCAGTAAAATAAGGTGACTAGACAGCCTAACATAGAACCTTCTAGTCAACATTAGGGACAGGCAGATGTGAGCAGTAAAATAAGGTGACTAGACAGCCTAACATAGAACCTTCTAGTCAACATTAGGGACAGGCAGATGTGAGCAGTAAAATAAGGTGACTAGACAGTCTAACATAGAACCTTCTAGTCAACATTAGGGACAGGCAGATGTGAGCAGTAAAATAAGGTGACTAGACAGTCTAACATAGAACCTTCTAGTCAACATTAGGGACAGGCAGATGTGAGCAGTAAAATAAGGTGACTAGACAACCTAACATAGAACCTTCTAGTCAACATTAGGGACAGGCAGATGTGAGCAGTAAAATAAGGTGACTAGACAGTCTAACATAGAAAATAGAACCTTCTAGTCAACATTAGGGACAGGCAGATGTGAGCAGTAAAATAAGGTGACTAGACAGTCTAACATAGAACCTTCTAGTCAACATTAGGGACAGGCAGATGTGAGCAGTAAAATAAGGTGACTAGACAACCTAACATAGAAAATAGAACCTTCTAGTCAACATTAGGGACAGGCAGATGTGAGCAGTAAAATAAGGTGACTAGACAACCTAACATAGAAAATAGAACCTTCTAGTCAACATTAGGGACAGGCAGATGTGAGCAGTAAAATAAGGTGACTAGACAGTCTAACATAGAAAATAGAACCTTCTAGTCAACATTAGGGACAGGCAGAAGTGAGCAGTAAAATAAGGTGACTAGACAGTCTAACATAGAAAATAGAACCTTCTAGTCAACATTAGGGACAGGCAGATGTGAGCAGTAAAATAAGGTGACTAGACAGCCTAACATAGAAAATAGAACCTTCTAGTCAACATTAGGGACAGGCAGAAGTGAGCAGTAAAATAAGGTGACTAGACAGTCTAACATAGAAAATAGAACCTTCTAGTCAACATTAGGGACAGGCAGATGTGAGCAGTAAAATAAGGTGACTAGACAGTCTAACATAGAACCTTCTAGTCAACATTAGGGACAGGCAGATGTGAGCAGTAAAATAAGGTGACTAGACAACCTAACATAGAACCTTCTAGTCAACATTAGGGACAGGCAGATGTGAGCAGTAAAATAAGGTGACTAGACAGCCTAACATAGAAAATAGAACCTTCTAGTCAACATTAGGGACAGGCAGAAGTGAGCAGTAAAATAAGGTGACTAGACAACCTAACATAGAACCTTCTAGTCAACATTAGGGACAGGCAGATGTGAGCAGTAAAATAAGGTGACTAGACAGTCTAACATAGAAAATAGAACCTTCTAGTCAACATTAGGGACAGGCAGATGTGAGCAGTAAAATAAGGTGACTAGACAGTCTAACATAGAAAATAGAACCTTCTAGTCAACATTAGGGACAGGCAGATGTGAGCAGTAAAATAAGGTGACTAGACAACCTAACATAGAAATAGAACCTTCTAGTCAACATTAGGGACAGGCAGATGTGAGCAGTAAAATAAGGTGACTAGACAGCCTAACATAGAACCTTCTAGTCAACATTAGGGACAGGCAGATGTGAGCAGTAAAATAAGGTGACTAGACAACCTAACATAGAACCTTCTAGTCAACATTAGGGACAGGCAGATGTGAGCAGTAAAATAAGGTGACTAGACAGTCTAACATAGAACCTTCTAGTCAACATTAGGGACAGGCAGATGTGAGCAGTAAAATAAGGTGACTAGACAGTCTAACATAGAAAATAGAACCTTCTAGTCAACATTAGGGACAGGCAGATGTGAGCAGTAAAATAAGGTGACTAGACAGTCTAACATAGAAAATAGAACCTTCTAGTCAACATTAGGGACAGGCAGATGTGAGCAGTAAAATAAGGTGACTAGACAGTCTAACATAGAAAATAGAACCTTCTAGTCAACATTAGGGACAGGCAGATGTGAGCAGTAAAATAAGGTGACTAGACAGTCTAACATAGAAAATAGAACCTTCTAGTCAACATTAGGGACAGGCAGATGTGAGCAGTAAAATAAGGTGACTAGACAACCTAACATAGAAAATAGAACCTTCTAGTCAACATTAGGGACAGGCAGATGTGAGCAGTAAAATAAGGTGACTAGACAACCTAACATAGAAAATAGAACCTTCTAGTCAACATTAGGGACAGGCAGATGTGAGCAGTAAAATAAGGTGACTAGACAGTCTAACATAGAAAATAGAACCTTCTAGTCAACATTAGGGACAGGCAGATGTGAGCAGTAAAATAAGGTGACTAGACAGTCTAACATAGAACCTTCTAGTCAACATTAGGGACAGGCAGATGTGAGCAGTAAAATAAGGTGACTAGACAACCTAACATAGAAAATAGAACCTTCTAGTCAACATTAGGGACAGGCAGATGTGAGCAGTAAAATAAGGTGACTAGACAGTCTAACATAGAAAATAGAACCTTCTAGTCAACATTAGGGACAGGCAGATGTGAGCAGTAAAATAAGGTGACTAGACAACCTAACATAGAAAATAGAACCTTCTAGTCAACATTAGGGACAGGCAGATGTGAGCAGTAAAATAAGGTGACTAGACACCTAACATAGAAAATAGAACCTTCTAGTCAACATTAGGGACAGGCAGATGTGAGCAGTAAAATAAGGTGACTAGACAGTCTAACATAGAAAATAGAACCTTCTAGTCAACATTAGGGACAGGCAGATGTGAGCAGTAAAATAAGGTGACTAGACAGTCTAACATAGAAAATAGAACCTTCTAGTCAACATTAGGGACAGGCAGATGTGAGCAGTAAAATAAGGTGACTAGACAACCTAACATAGAAAATAGAACCTTCTAGTCAACATTAGGGACAGGCAGATGTGAGCAGTAAAATAAGGTGACTAGACAGCCTAACATAGAAAATAGAACCTTCTAGTCAACATTAGGGACAGGCAGATGTGAGCAGTAAAATAAGGTGACTAGACACCTAACATAGAAAATAGAACCTTCTAGTCAACATTAGGGACAGGCAGATGTGAGCAGTAAAATAAGGTGACTAGACAACTAACATAGAAAATAGAACCTTCTAGTCAACATTAGGGACAGGCAGATGTGAGCAGTAAAATAAGGTGACTAGACAGCCTAACATAGAACCTTCTAGTCAACATTAGGGACAGGCAGATGTGAGCAGTAAAATAAGGTGACTAGACAGCCTAACATAGAACCTTCTAGTCAACATTAGGGACAGGCAGATGTGAGCAGTAAAATAAGGTGACTAGACAGTCTAACATAGAACCTTCTAGTCAACATTAGGGACAGGCAGATGTGAGCAGTAAAATAAGGTGACTAGACAGTCTAACATAGAACCTTCTAGTCAACATTAGGGACAGGCAGATGTGAGCAGTAAAATAAGGTGACTAGACAACCTAACATAGAACCTTCTAGTCAACATTAGGGACAGGCAGATGTGAGCAGTAAAATAAGGTGACTAGACAGTCTAACATAGAACCTTCTAGTCAACATTAGGGACAGGCAGATGTGAGCAGTAAAATAAGGTGACTAGACAGTCTAACATAGAAAATAGAACCTTCTAGTCAACATTAGGGACAGGCAGATGTGAGCAGTAAAATAAGGTGACTAGACAGTCTAACATAGAAAATAGAACCTTCTAGTCAACATTAGGGACAGGCAGATGTGAGCAGTAAAATAAGGTGACTAGACAACCTAACATAGAAAATAGAACCTTCTAGTCAACATTAGGGACAGGCAGATGTGAGCAGTAAAATAAGGTGACTAGACAGTCTAACATAGAAAATAGAACCTTCTAGTCAACATTAGGGACAGGCAGATGTGAGCAGTAAAATAAGGTGACTAGACAGTCTAACATAGAAAATAGAACCTTCTAGTCAACATTAGGGACAGGCAGATGTGAGCAGTAAAATAAGGTGACTAGACAGTCTAACATAGAAAATAGAACCTTCTAGTCAACATTAGGGACAGGCAGATGTGAGCAGTAAAATAAGGTGACTAGACAGTCTAACATAGAAAATAGAACCTTCTAGTCAACATTAGGGACAGGCAGATGTGAGCAGTAAAATAAGGTGACTAGACAGTCTAACATAGAAAATAGAACCTTCTAGTCAACATTAGGGACAGGCAGATGTGAGCAGTAAAATAAGGTGACTAGACAGTCTAACATAGAAAATAGAACCTTCTAGTCAACATTAGGGACAGGCAGAAGTGAGCAGTAAAATAAGGTGACTAGACAACCTAACATAGAACCTTCTAGTCAACATTAGGGACAGGCAGATGTGAGCAGTAAAATAAGGTGACTAGACAACCTAACATAGAAAATAGAACCTTCTAGTCAACATTAGGGACAGGCAGAAGTGAGCAGTAAAATAAGGTGACTAGACAGTCTAACATAGAAAATAGAACCTTCTAGTCAACATTAGGGACAGGCAGATGTGAGCAGTAAAATAAGGTGACTAGACAGTCTAACATAGAAAATAGAACCTTCTAGTCAACATTAGGGACAGGCAGATGTGAGCAGTAAAATAAGGTGACTAGACAGTCTAACATAGAACCTTCTAGTCAACATTAGGGACAGGCAGATGTGAGCAGTAAAATAAGGTGACTAGACAGTCTAACATAGAACCTTCTAGTCAACATTAGGGACAGGCAGATGTGAGCAGTAAAATAAGGTGACTAGACAACCTAACATAGAACCTTCTAGTCAACATTAGGGACAGGCACATGTGAGCAGTAAAATAAGGTGACTAGACAGTCTAACATAGAACCTTCTAGTCAACATTAGGGACAGGCAGATGTGAGCAGTAAAATAAGGTGACTAGACAGTCTAACATAGAAAATAGAACCTTCTAGTCAACATTAGGGACAGGCAGATGTGAGCAGTAAAATAAGGTGACTAGACAGTCTAACATAGAAAATAGAACCTTCTAGTCAACATTAGGGACAGGCACAAGTGAGCAGTAAAATAAGGTGACTAGACAGTCTAACATAGAAAATAGAACCTTCTAGTCAACATTAGGGACAGGCAGATGTGAGCAGTAAAATAAGGTGACTAGACAGTCTAACATAGAAAATAGAACCTTCTAGTCAACATTAGGGACAGGCAGATGTGAGCAGTAAAATAAGGTGACTAGACAACCTAACATAGAAAATAGAACCTTCTAGTCAACATTAGGGACAGGCAGATGTGAGCAGTAAAATAAGGTGACTAGACAACCTAACATAGAAAATAGAATTTTCTAGTCAACATTAGGGACAGGCACAAGTGAGCAGTAAAATAAGGTGACTAGACAGTCTAACATAGAAAATAGAACCTTCTAGTCAACATTAGGGACAGGCAGATGTGAGCAGTAAAATAAGGTGACTAGACAGTCTAACATAGAACCTTCTAGTCAACATTAGGGACAGGCAGATGTGAGCAGTAAAATAAGGTGACTAGACAACCTAACATAGAAAATAGAACCTTCTAGTCAACATTAGGGACAGGCAGATGTGAGCAGTAAAATAAGGTGACTAGACAGCCTAACATAGAAAATAGAACCTTCTAGTCAACATTAGGGACAGGCAGATGTGAGCAGTAAAATAAGGTGACTAGACAACCTAACATAGAAAATAGAACCTTCTAGTCAACATTAGGGACAGGCAGATGTGAGCAGTAAAATAAGGTGACTAGACAACCTAACATAGAAAATAGAACCTTCTAGTCAACATTAGGGACAGGCAGATGTGAGCAGTAAAATAAGGTGACTAGACAGTCTAACATAGAAAATAGAACCTTCTAGTCAACATTAGGGACAGGCAGATGTGAGCAGTAAAATAAGGTGACTAGACAGTCTAACATAGAAAATAGAACCTTCTAGTCAACATTAGGGACAGGCAGAAGTGAGCAGTAAAATAAGGTGACTAGACAACCTAACAGAAAATAGAACCTTCTAGTCAACATTAGGGACAGGCAGATGTGAGCAGTAAAATAAGGTGACTAGACAGCCTAACATAGAAAATAGAACCTTCTAGTCAACATTAGGGACAGGCACAATGTGAGCAGTAAAATAAGGTGACTAGACAGCCTAACATAGAAAATAGAACCTTCTAGTCAACATTAGGGACAGGCACATGTGAGCAGTAAAATAAGGTGACTAGACAGTCTAACATAGAAAATAGAACCTTCTAGTCAACATTAGGGACAGGCAGATGTGAGCAGTAAAATAAGGTGACTAGACAACCTAACATAGAACCTTCTAGTCAACATTAGGGACAGGCAGAAGTGAGCAGTAAAATAAGGTGACTAGACAGTCTAACATAGAACCTTCTAGTCAACATTAGGGACAGGCAGATGTGAGCAGTAAAATAAGGTGACTAGACAGCCTAACATAGAAAATAGAACCTTCTAGTCAACATTAGGGACAGGCACAAGTGAGCAGTAAAATAAGGTGACTAGACAACCTAACATAGAACCTTCTAGTCAACATTAGGGACAGGCAGATGTGAGCAGTAAAATAAGGTGACTAGACAGTCTAACATAGAAAATAGAACCTTCTAGTCAACATTAGGGACAGGCAGATGTGAGCAGTAAAATAAGGTGACTAGACAGCCTAACATAGAAAATAGAACCTTCTAGTCAACATTAGGGACAGGCAGATGTGAGCAGTAAAATAAGGTGACTAGACAGTCTAACATAGAAATAGAACCTTCTAGTCAACATTAGGGACAGGCAGATGTGAGCAGTAAAATAAGGTGACTAGACAGTCTAACATAGAAAATAGAACCTTCTAGTCAACATTAGGGACAGGCAGATGTGAGCAGTAAAATAAGGTGACTAGACAACCTAACATAGAAAATAGAACCTTCTAGTCAACATTAGGGACAGGCAGATGTGAGCAGTAAAATAAGGTGACTAGACAGTCTAACATAGAACCTTCTAGTCAACATTAGGGACAGGCAGATGTGAGCAGTAAAATAAGGTGACTAGACAACCTAACATAGAAAATAGAACCTTCTAGTCAACATTAGGGACAGGCAGATGTGAGCAGTAAAATAAGGTGACTAGACAGTCTAACATAGAAAATAGAACCTTCTAGTCAACATTAGGGACAGGCAGATGTGAGCAGTAAAATAAGGTGACTAGACAACCTAACATAGAAAATAGAACCTTCTAGTCAACATTAGGGACAGGCAGATGTGAGCAGTAAAATAAGGTGACTAGACAGTCTAACATAGAAAATAGAACCTTCTAGTCAACATTAGGGACAGGCAGAAGTGAGCAGTAAAATAAGGTGACTAGACAGTCTAACATAGAAAATAGAACCTTCTAGTCAACATTAGGGACAGGCAGAAGTGAGCAGTAAAATAAGGTGACTAGACAACCTAACATAGAACCTTCTAGTCAACATTAGGGACAGGCAGATGTGAGCAGTAAAATAAGGTGACTAGACAGTCTAACATAGAAAATAGAACCTTCTAGTCAACATTAGGGACAGGCAGATGTGAGCAGTAAAATAAGGTGACTAGACAGTCTAACATAGAAAATAGAACCTTCTAGTCAACATTAGGGACAGGCAGATGTGAGCAGTAAAATAAGGTGACTAGACAGTCTAACATAGAACCTTCTAGTCAACATTAGGGACAGGCAGATGTGAGCAGTAAAATAAGGTGACTAGACAGTCTAACATAGAAAATAGAACCTTCTAGTCAACATTAGGGACAGGCAGATGTGAGCAGTAAAATAAGGTGACTAGACAACCTAACATAGAACCTTCTAGTCAACATTAGGGACAGGCAGATGTGAGCAGTAAAATAAGGTGACTAGACAGTCTAACATAGAACCTTCTAGTCAACATTAGGGACAGGCAGATGTGAGCAGTAAAATAAGGTGACTAGACAGCCTAAAATAGAACATAGAACCTTCTAGTCAACATTAGGGACAGGCAGATGTGAGCAGTAAAATAAGGTGACTAGACAGTCTAACATAGAAAATAGAACCTTCTAGTCAACATTAGGGACAGGCAGATGTGAGCAGTAAAATAAGGTGACTAGACAGTCTAACATAGAAAATAGAACCTTCTAGTCAACATTAGGGACAGGCACATGTGAGCAGTAAAATAAGGTGACTAGACAGTCTAACATAGAAAATAGAACCTTCTAGTCAACATTAGGGACAGGCAGATGTGAGCAGTAAAATAAGGTGACTAGACAGTCTAACATAGAAAATAGAACCTTCTAGTCAACATTAGGGACAGGCAGAAGTGAGCAGTAAAATAAGGTGACTAGACAACCTAACATAGAACCTTCTAGTCAACATTAGGGACAGGCAGATGTGAGCAGTAAAATAAGGTGACTAGACAACCTAACATAGAAAATAGAACCTTCTAGTCAACATTAGGGACAGGCAGAAGTGAGCAGTAAAATAAGGTGACTAGACAGTCTAACATAGAAAATAGAACCTTCTAGTCAACATTAGGGACAGGCAGATGTGAGCAGTAAAATAAGGTGACTAGACAGTCTAACATAGAAAATAGAACCTTCTAGTCAACATTAGGGACAGGCAGATGTGAGCAGTAAAATAAGGTGACTAGACAGTCTAACATAGAACCTTCTAGTCAACATTAGGGACAGGCAGATGTGAGCAGTAAAATAAGGTGACTAGACAGTCTAACATAGAACCTTCTAGTCAACATTAGGGACAGGCAGATGTGAGCAGTAAAATAAGGTGACTAGACAACCTAACATAGAACCTTCTAGTCAACATTAGGGACAGGCACAAGTGAGCAGTAAAATAAGGTGACTAGACAGTCTAACATAGAACCTTCTAGTCAACATTAGGGACAGGCAGATGTGAGCAGTAAAATAAGATGACTAGACAGTCTAACATAGAAAATAGAACCTTCTAGTCAACATTAGGGACAGGCAGATGTGAGCAGTAAAATAAGGTGACTAGACAGTCTAACATAGAAAATAGAACCTTCTAGTCAACATTAGGGACAGGCACAAGTGAGCAGTAAAATAAGGTGACTAGACAGTCTAACATAGAAAATAGAACCTTCTAGTCAACATTAGGGACAGGCAGATGTGAGCAGTAAAATAAGGTGACTAGACAGTCTAACATAGAAAATAGAACCTTCTAGTCAACATTAGGGACAGGCAGATGTGAGCAGTAAAATAAGGTGACTAGACAACCTAACATAGAAAATAGAACCTTCTAGTCAACATTAGGGACAGGCAGATGTGAGCAGTAAAATAAGGTGACTAGGCAACCTAACATAGAAAATAGAATTTTCTAGTCAACATTAGGGACAGGCACAAGTGAGCAGTAAAATAAGTTGACTAGATAGTCTAACATAGAAAATAGAACCTTCTAGTCAACATTAGGGACAGGCAGATGTGAGCAGTAAAATAAGGTGACTAGACAGTCTAACATAGAACCTTCTAGTCAACATTAGGGACAGGCAGATGTGAGCAGTAAAATAAGGTGACTAGACAACCTAACATAGAAAATAGAACCTTCTAGTCAACATTAGGGACAGGCAGATGTGAGCAGTAAAATAAGGTGACTAGACAGCCTAACATAGAAAATAGAACCTTCTAGTCAACATTAGGGACAGGCAGATGTGAGCAGTAAAATAAGGTGACTAGACAACCTAACATAGAAAATAGAACCTTCTAGTCAACATTAGGGACAGGCACAAGTGAGCAGTAAAATAAGGTGACTAGACAACCTAACATAGAAAATAGAACCTTCTAGTCAACATTAGGGACAGGCAGATGTGAGCAGTAAAATAAGGTGACTAGACAGTCTAACATAGAAAATAGAACCTTCTAGTCAACATTAGGGACAGGCAGAAGTGAGCAGTAAAATAAGGTGACTAGACAGTCTAACATAGAAAATAGAACCTTCTAGTCAACATTAGGGACAGGCACAAGTGAGCAGTAAAATAAGGTGACTAGACAACCTAACAGAAAATAGAACCTTCTAGTCAACATTAGGGACAGGCACAAGTGAGCAGTAAAATAAGGTGACTAGACAGCCTAACATAGAAAATAGAACCTTCTAGTCAACATTAGGGACAGGCACAAGTGAGCAGTAAAATAAGGTGACTAGACAGCCTAACATAGAAAATAGAACCTTCTAGTCAACATTAGGGACAGGCACATGTGAGCAGTAAAATAAGGTGACTAGACAGTCTAACATAGAAAATAGAACCTTCTAGTCAACATTAGGGACAGGCAGATGTGAGCAGTAAAATAAGGTGACTAGACAACCTAACATAGAACCTTCTAGTCAACATTAGGGACAGGCACAAGTGAGCAGTAAAATAAGGTGACTAGACAGTCTAACATAGAACCTTCTAGTCAACATTAGGGACAGGCAGATGTGAGCAGTAAAATAAGGTGACTAGACAGCCTAACATAGAAAATAGAACCTTCTAGTCAACATTAGGGACAGGCACAAGTGAGCAGTAAAATAAGGTGACTAGACAACCTAACATAGAACCTTCTAGTCAACATTAGGGACAGGCACAAGTGAGCAGTAAAATAAGGTGACTAGACAGTCTAACATAGAAAATAGAACCTTCTAGTCAACATTAGGGACAGGCAGATGTGAGCAGTAAAATAAGGTGACTAGACAGCCTAACATAGAAAATAGAACCTTCTAGTCAACATTAGGGACAGGCAGAAGTGAGCAGTAAAATAAGGTGACTAGACAGTCTAACATAGAAAATAGAACCTTCTAGTCAACATTAGGGACAGGCAGATGTGAGCAGTAAAATAAGGTGACTAGACAGTCTAACATAGAAAATAGAACCTTCTAGTCAACATTAGGGACAGGCAGATGTGAGCAGTAAAATAAGGTGACTAGACAACCTAACATAGAAAATAGAACCTTCTAGTCAACATTAGGGACAGGCAGATGTGAGCAGTAAAATAAGGTGACTAGACAGTCTAACATAGAACCTTCTAGTCAACATTAGGGACAGGCAGATGTGAGCAGTAAAATAAGGTGACTAGACAACCTAACATAGAAAATAGAACCTTCTAGTCAACATTAGGGACAGGCAGATGTGAGCAGTAAAATAAGGTGACTAAACAGTCTAACATAGAAAATAGAACCTTCTAGTCAACATTAGGGACAGGCAGATGTGAGCAGTAAAATAAGGTGACTAGACAACCTAACATAGAAAATAGAACCTTCTAGTCAACATTAGGGACAGGCAGATGTGAGCAGTAAAATAAGGTGACTAGACAGTCTAACATAGAAAATAGAACCTTCTAGTCAACATTAGGGACAGGCAGATGTGAGCAGTAAAATAAGGTGCCTAGACAGTCTAACATAGAACCTTCTAGTCAACATTAGGGACAGGCAGATGTGAGCAGTAAAATAAGGTGACTAGACAGTCTAACATAGAACCTTCTAGTCAACATTAGGGACAGGCAGATGTGAGCAGTAAAATAAGGTGACTAGACAACCTAACATAGAACCTTCTAGTCAACATTAGGGACAGGCAGAAGTGAGCAGTAAAATAAGGTGACTAGACAGTCTAACATAGAACCTTCTAGTCAACATTAGGGACAGGCAGATGTGAGCAGTAAAATAAGGTGACTAGACAGTCTAACATAGAAAATAGAACCTTCTAGTCAACATTAGGGACAGGCAGATGTGAGCAGTAAAATAAGGTGACTAGACAGTCTAACATAGAAAATAGAACCTTCTAGTCAACATTAGGGACAGGCACATGTGAGCAGTAAAATAAGGTGACTAGACAGTCTAACATAGAAATAGAACCTTCTAGTCAACATTAGGGACAGGCAGATGTGAGCAGTAAAATAAGGTGACTAGACAGTCTAACATAGAACCTTCTAGTCAACATTAGGGACAGGCAGATGTGAGCAGTAAAATAAGGTGACTAGACAGCCTAAAATAGAACATAGAACCTTCTAGTCAACATTAGGGACAGGCAGAAGTGGTGATCTACCTTGTCAGAGTAGTAGTTCATGAGAAAGGTGCTTGAAGGCGATTGGGCCTTAGTACAAACATGTTGGCGGGGAGGGGGGAAGGGGGCAATCAAAGTACAAACATGTGAGGGGAGGGATGGGGCAGGCCAAGCACAAACATGCTGGGCTCTCAAAAACTCTCCTTGTTTTGGAGAACCTGTAGAATTTTTGTACGAAAAAAATTCAAGTAAATTATAAATACTTAACACATTAATTTTGGAGGCTGTAGAAATGTTGAGAATACCATGGACAGCTAAGAAAAGAAATGAAAACTCCCCTTTCCAATTTTAGGAAGAAACAATCATTTTTTTTTGGCCATGTAATGAGACGGGAACAGCTGGAATATATTGTGACGACTGGGAAAATTGAGGGACGAAGAGATAGAGGGAAGCAAAGAGAAAAGATCTTTAATGGGTACCGGTTTTTTTTTGTGGGAAAGTAAAGCGGCACAGGCGTAATACCGACCACATTACCCCAAAAATCATGTGATGAAGGTCTGTAAAATGTATGGTCACTAACACCATATTCCCTATACGGCACTTGGTGGGACAGGGGTACTTTACTAAGAGAAAAGATACCAGACAGCTTAAGAGAATGGCTTGGCAGAAGGTCAACAATAGAAATGATGACTGTAGAGATGGAAAGCTGTGGTGAGTCAATCACTTACACCAGCAGGCATGGTAATTGATAATGATCACATTAATTATATTAATGAATTATTTTAGATCTCCGTGACATGGACATCAGTCTCAAGATTTGGTGGCATGAACCTACTCCCGAACTCCCAATTATGCTCCTGGGACTGATACTGAACTCAGTTTGAATCACAACTCACTGGAAAGCCCACTTCTAAGGCAACAACTCACAGAGGGTCTACATCTCAAGGCAACAACTCACAGGTGTACTATATTTCAAAGGCAACAACTCACAGGGGTACTACATTTCAAAGGCAACAGCTCACGGAAGTACTACATTTCAAAGGCAACAGCTCACTGGAGCTCATTTCAAAGGCAACAACTCACTGGAGCCCATTTCAAAGGCAGCAATTCATGGGGTACTACATTTCAAAGGCAACAACTCACTGGAATTCATTTCAAAGGCAACAACTCACGGGGGTACTATATTTCAAAGGCAACAACTCACGGGGGTACTACATTTCAAAGGCAACAACTCACGGGGGTACTACATTTCAAAGGCAACAACTCACTGGAGCCCATTTCAAAGGCAGCAATTCATGGGGGTACTACCCCTAATATCTTATGCAACAAATCTATGTCAATAAAAATGAGAAAGAGAGTTCATCGGTGCTATAAAGAACCAATTCTCACCTATGGAAGCGAATCATGGACAGTAGACAAACAAATGAAAAGACGATTGGAGGCCACAGAGATGGGATTTCTCAGAAGAATGTTGAAAGTTCCCTGGACAGATAAAAAGACCAATGAGGAAGTTCTCAAAGAGGCCAACACAAAAAGGGAGCTGTTAAAAAACATCAGAAAGAAGCAATCAACATTTTTCAGGCACATCATGAGAAGAGGAAAGTTGGAATACTTGGTTACAACTGGCAAAATAAAAGGAAAAAGAGATCGCGGATGACAAAGAGAGAAAATACTGGATAGCTTGGTGTCATGGCATGGAAAACAGTCAACAACAGAACTGATACGATGCACCGTGGATAGAAGATTGTGGAGGGACATGATCACCTACGCCAACCGGTAAGGCACATGATGATGATGACTACACTTCAAAGGCAACAACTCACTGGAATTCATTTCAAAGGCAACAACTCACTGGAGCCCATTTCAAAGGCAACAACTCACTGGAGCCCATTTCAAAGGCAACAACTCACGGAAGTACTACATTTCAAAAGCAACAGCTCACGGAAGTACTACATTTCAAAGGCAACAGCTCACTGGAGCTCATTTCAAAGGCAACAACTCACTGGAGCCCATTTCAAAGGCAGCAACTCACTGGAGCCCATTTAAAAGGCAACAACTCATGGAAGTACTACATTTCAAAAGCAACAGCTCACGGAAGTACTACATTTCAAAGGCAACAGCTCACTGGAGCTCATTTCAAAGGCAACAACTCACTGGAGCCCATTTCAAAGGCAACAACTCACTGGAGCCCATTTCAAAGGCAGCAATTCATGGGGGTACTACATATCAAAGGCAACAGCTCATTGGAATTCATTTCAAAGGCAACAACTCACTGGAGCCCATTTCAAAGGCAACAACTCACGGAAGTACTACATTTCAAAGGCAACAACTCACGGGGGTACTACATTTCAAAGGCAACTCACGGGGGTACTACATTTCAAAGGCAACTCACGGGGGTACTACATTTCAAAGGCAACTCACGGGGGTACTACATTTCAAAGGCAACAACTCACGGAAGTACTACATTTCAAAGGCAACAACTCACGGGGGTACTACATTTCAAAGGCAACAACTCACGGGGGTACTACATTTCAAAGGCAACTCACGGGGGTACTACATTTCAAAGGCAACTCACGGGGGTACTACATTTCAAAGGCAACTCACGGGGGTACTACATTTCAAAGGCAACTCACGGGGGTACTACATTTCAAAGGCAACAACTCATGGAAGTACTACATTTCAAAGGCAACTCACGGGGGTACTACATTTCAAAGGCAACAGCTCACTGGAGCCATGCATAACCTGAGTTTAGGAACTCATTATAGTTACATAATCTAAGTTGAAGTTGCGTGAACTGAAAGACTGGTTGCGTTTAATATCGATGTAATGAAGTTCCGTGGGTCAGGCATGTGACCAACAGAGATAGTTTGATGAGCCGTTTGATATCACAAGTCAACATTGAGCAACTTTTATCCTGAAACAAGTGTCATAATCAACAAGAGCTCTTCTCCATCAAGAGATCACCTATGAGACTTGACTCTCCACCTCAGCACCAAGTAACATCCCATACGTAGAACGACAAAGAAGCCACACAACACTACAAAGTCAATATAAAACTCTGCATTCTCCACATCCATCTTTTTCAACACATCAGATCCCTGCTGGAAGATGCACTGATTTTCATCGCAGTCCAGCTGCCCGCGGTCCAGCCCATAGATCGCTTGTAATGCTCCTTCAAATGAATATCTGGGGGGAGAGAAAGAGAAATTATTTTCTTGAAATAGGCAGGGCATAGCAACATAGTAAACATGGATTCTCTCCTTTATTGGTGTATGGGGCATATGTTGTCTGTGATCTTACTATTCAACAACTAGTAAACATGGATTCTCTCCTTTATTGGTGTATGGGGCATATGTTGTATGTGATCTTACTATTCAACAACTAGTAAACATGGATTCTCTCCTTTATTGGTGTATGGGGCATATGTTGTCTGTGATCTTACTATTCAACAACTAGTAAACATGGATTCTCTCCTTTATTGGTGTATGGGGCATATGTTGTCTGTGATCTTACTATTCAACAACTAGTAAACATGGATTCTCTCCTTTATTGGTGTATGGGGCATATGTTGTCTGTGATCTTACTCTTCAACAATCAGAGACACATTAACCCTACATGATTTTGTTGTAAACATTGCTGTTTACACATGAATAAAATACAAATTCTTGAAATTTGACAGGCTTCTGTAGGCAAACATCTCTCCCCAGCCCCATGCGCTGCCATGTCTGCCCCATGCGCTGCCATGTCTGCCCCATGCGCTGCCATGTCTGCCCCATGCGCTGCCTTGTCTGCCATGTCTGCCCCATGCGCTGCCTTGTCTGCCATGTCTGCCCCATGCGCTGCCTTGTCTGCCATGTCTGCCCCATGCGCTGCCATGTCTGCCCCATGCGCTGCCTTGTCTGCCCCATGCGCTGCCATGTCTGCCCCATGCGCTGCCATGTCTGCCCCATGCGCTGCCTTGTCTGCCCCATGCGCTGCCTTGTCGGCCCCATGCGCTGCCATGTCTGCCCCATGCGCTGCCTTGTCTGCCCCATGCGCTGCCATGTCTGCCCCATGCGCTGCCATGTCTGCCCCATGCGCTGCCATGTCTGCCCCATGCGCTGCCTTGTCGGCCCCATGCGCTGCCATGTCTGCCCCATGCGCTGCCATGTCTGCCCCATGCGCTGCCTTGTCGCCCCATGCGCTGCCATGTCTGCCCCATGCGCTGCCTTGTCGGCCCCATGCGCTGCCTTGTCGGCCCCATGCGCTGCCTTGTCTGCCCCATGCGCTGCCTTGTCTGCCCCATGCGCTGCCTTGTCTGCCCCATGCGCTGCCTTGTCTGCCCCATGCGCTGCCTTGTCTGCCCCATGCGCTGCCTTGTCTGCCCCATGCGCTGCCTTGTCTGCCCCATGCGCTGCCTTGTCGGCCCCATGCGCTGCCATGTCTGCCTTATGCACTGCCTTGTCTGCCCCATGCGCTGCCTTGTCTGCCCCATGCGCTGCCATGTCTGCCCCATGCTCTGCCTTGTCTGCCCCATGCGCTGCCTTGTCTGCCCCATGCGCTGCCTTGTCTGCCCCATGCGCTGCCTTGTCTGCCCCATGCGCTGCCTTGTCTGCCCCATGCGCTGCCATGTCTGCCCCATGCGCTGCCATGTCTGCCCCATGCTCTGCCATGTCTGCCCCATGCGCTGCCATGTCTGCCCCATGCGCTGCCATGTCTGCCCCATGCACTGCCATGTCTGCCCCATGCGCTGCCATGTCTGCCCCATGCGCTGCCATGTCTGCCCCATGCGCTGCCATGTCTGCCCTATGTGCTGCCTTGTCTGCCCCATGCGCTGCCTTGTCTGCCTTGTCTGTCCCATGCGCTGCCTTGTCTGTCCCATGCGCTGCCTTGTCTGCCCCATGCGCTGCCTTGTCTGCCCCATGCGCTGCCTTGTCTGCCCCATGCTCTGCCTTGTCTGCCCCATGCTCTGCCTTGTCTGCCCCATGCTCTGCCTTGTCTGCCCCATGCGCTGCCTTGTCTGCCCCATGCGCTGCCTTGTCTGCCCCATGCTCTGCCTTGTCTGCCCCATGCTCTGCCTTGTCTGCCCCATGCTCTGCCTTGTCTGCCCCATGCTCTGCCTTGTCTGTCCCATGCTCTGCCTTGTCTGCCCCATGCTCTGCCTTCAGCTCAAGAGAAAAATAGACTAGTCTTATTTGAATTCCCCCATCATCATGAGGTTGCATGTTCACCACAGGCCGTCTGAAAGAATCAGTCTCTAACCAGATCTCCCACTTCTGTTGTCATGTTCAACGTCTCCTTGATGTTTTGAAACCACCTTCTTCTTGGTCTACCCCTGATACATCAACCAGGAACCATGCCTTCCATTATTGTACTTTCCAGCCCTCTTTTGACATGACCATAGTATATTAATTTCCCCTATAGAATGGTGTTTATAGGCCAGTTCATTTTAATGTTTACATCTTTTAATATGTCTTCATTGCTCTATTTCATCATCCAAGGTATCTTAAGGATTTGCCTCTTTTGTTGTTTGTGAGATAGTCCATGATTCACAACCATTTGTTGCTATCTGGAAGATACATGCCCTCAGTAATTCAAATGTTACCGCTCTGCTGGTACTGTGCCACATGTTCATCATGGCGTTTAATGTTTGTGTTGCTATTGCTAATCTTCTTGTGATCTCTTTCTGGCAGTCTCCATTGTTAGTTTCCACAGATCCCAGATATCCATAGTTTGTTACAATTTCATGTTCTTCACTGTTGATGCCGTTGGGTTGGCTTTGTTTTGTCAGTGGATATTCTTTTAGTTTTCTGCTTGTTTAGAGTTTTTGCTCTTCATTGTTTTTTGACACACTGTTATCTCTTGTGATCCTTCTGCGCTGTTTGAGAGGAGGACTGTGCCATCAGTGTGTCCGAGTCCTGAAATTGTTGCCATTCATTGTGAAAGAGTCAAACTTCATAAATCTGTCATCGGTTCTGACATTTCTCATGATGTTCTCACCGTAGATGTTGAACAGTTATGGAGAGAGGATGCATCACTGCTTCATCCATTTTTGTGCTTCAAACCAATTTGAATTCCTCCACCTGTTTTGTCTGTTGTTTATAACTATTTTTTTCAGTGGTCGTTTTGTTTCTTGATTTTCAAGTTATATTTCCTGTTATATTTAACCAGATTACGATTCCTGTCTGTAGGTCACGTTTTCATGCTAGCATCGTAAACATTACTATCACTTAAATGTTACATTTGGAGTTTCAAAAATAGTCATTTCTTTGAACATTTGCTACACAGTTGTGTGTTTACCCAAGGTGCCACAGGGGAATCGGATGCTGGAATCATTTCCTGAGCTACATTAGATTTATGGCCTGAAATTTTACCACATTGTGCTGTGGCTACTGGAGGTGTTACATTGTCTGTTCATACGGTCGCTGTAAATCTGTCAATCCAGCCATATGTTCAACTTTTTAGTGTCGTGCACTGGCTATCCCATGTTACAAAGATTTCTTTGATGTCTCGTATAGGGGGGAGAAGATTTCCACCATCATAAGAAAAAAAAATGTATTGAACATTGGTGAAATTGACCAAAAAAAAAAAAAAAATACAGCCCCCTTTCTACAGTGTCATCGTACTTTTTACGGCATGCTTGAAAAAAAAAATCAACAATAAAGAGAATAAATCCAACAATCAGGGGTCACAAGAAATAGTAATGAGGAGGGAAGTGGGTCTGCAAGATAAGTGGATGCAAGATAAGTGGATGCAAGATAAGTGGATGCAAGATAAGTGGATGCAAGATAAGTGGATGCAAGATAAGTGGATGCAAGATAAGTGGATGCAAGATAAGTGGATGCAAGATAAGTGGATGCAAGATGGAAGATAAGTGGATGCAAGATAAGTGGATGCAAGATGGAAGATAAGCGGATGCAAGATAAGTGGATGCAAGATGAAAGTAAATGGATGCAAGATAAGTGGATGCAAGATTTAAGATAAGTGAATGAAAGATGTAAGATAAGCGGATGCAAGATAAGTTGATGCAAGATGTAAGATAAGTGAATGCAAGATGCAAGTTAAGTGGATGCAAGATGCAAGTTAAGTGGATGCAAGTTAAGTGGATGCAAGTTAAGTGGATGCAAGTTAAGTGGATGCAAGTTGTAAGATAAGCGGATGCAAGTTAAGTTGATGCAAGATGTAAGATAAGTGAATGCAAGATGCAAGTTAAGTGGATGCAAGATGCAAGTTAAGTGGATGCAAGATGCAAGATAAGTGGATGCAAGATGTAAGATAAGTGGATGCAAGATGTAAGATAAGTGGATGCAACATGTAAGTTAAGTGGATGCAACATGTAAGAAAAGTGGATGCAACATGTAAGATAAGTGGATGCAACATGTAAGTTAAGTAGATGCAAGATGGGATGATACATAATTGCCGATGTAAGATGTAAAATATCAGATGTGAGAAACAGCTGCAAGATGTAAGATAAGCAGAGGTCAGGTAAACAGATAAAGTCCTGTATTTTCAACGAAATAAACTGGCACTGTATGCAGACTGGAGTTAGTTGACAGGTCATCTTCATCGGACAAATCTGTAAGTGCTCAGATGATCACTAAAGTATACCACTCAAAGTGTAGCAACTAACGACACTGATGTGTTGTTGACAAGTTTTCTTTGGATTCCTGTGCAGTGCTCTCGTCTGGCATCTCCCACCTTGACATGGCATTTGTGAAGTCTTTTCATGGCTGTGGATTCAGGGTCATTTTTTGAGTCATTTTGAGCGTCCGTGAGGGCATTCATAATGTCAGGACGGTGCATTGCCCTTCCACACTCATCAGCCAAACTGGCAAGTCTGTCAGCATGGTCATTATCTCTTACACTTGTGTGCACTGGCACAAAAATGAAGCAGACACTTAAGAATAGATCTCCTCACAGACAACTAACCTCTGCCGTCGAGCACAGCCAGTTGCGATTCTTCTGCAGCAACGACTTAGACAAAGAGAATAAATCTATAAATCATTTAAGTGTGCCCACAAGACCCACCTGGTGTACGAGATGTATGAGATCCACTGGAGGTATACGGGTATATTGCCAAAGTTCACAAAGAATCCACTAAATAGGATCACAGGAATTCCTGTCACTGGACCCAGAAATATTGCAACCTGTGAAAGGAAAATGTAGACAGATGATCAAGAAAAGATGTCAGTCTTTATCTTTGTGGTATATCCAGTTAATTTATTGTAACAAATATTTAGTTGACTACAGTCAGGGACACTCACCTCAGGGACGTGGCAGCTCCTATGAGCAGCCCCAAGCTCTGTGCCACTAGGGAGACTCAGCCTTATAACATATTACATAAACTCACCTCCGGGGATTTGGCAGCTCCTATCAGCAGCCCCAAGCTCTGTGCCACCTGGGAGACTCACCTCATAACATAAACTCACCTCCAGGGACGTGGCAGCTCCTATCAGAAGCCCCAAGCTCTGTGCCACCAGGGAGGTTTGTGTAGACAAGGTCAGGAACATGACGAACCGAACAAAGTCCTTAGGTTGAGATGTCATCCAGTAGACGATGCTGCCATAGATCAGCGAAAAGATGATCTGGAGAAGAATGTCATCATGATGGATGTTATGTCATCATAAAAGATGATTTCTCACAAAAAGTTTATCTTACAGGATGATTTGTCTTAATAAAGGATGATTTGTTATAATAAAGAAAGACTTGTCAGAAGAAAAGAAGATATCATGATAGAGGATGATTTCTCTTAATAAAGGATGATTTGTTATAATAAAGAAAGACTTGTCAGAAGAAAAGAAGATATCATGATAGAGGATGATTTGTCATCATCAAATATAATTTTTTATAATAAAGGATGATTTGTTACCATAAAGAAGACTTGAAGAAAGCTATCATTTTTAAGATCATTTATGCATCTTTTCTAGGCCAGACATATCCATCTTTGACAGGTAGATCTCTGACAGGTCGATCTTTGGTTGCTGAACTATTTAGTCAAAGCAGCAGCCATTTTTGTTTTTCAACAGTCAAAGAGTTCTTTAACATGCTCAGAGTTCACACTGGATCTCCTGTTTTATGCCATTAGAGAGGGCTAGGCATCTCACAAGCCAGAAACTATAGGAATGTAATGCCAACAAGAAATCACATAATATAGGAATGTAATGCCAACAAGAAATCACAAACTATAGGAATGTAATGCCAACAAGAAATCACATACTATAGGAATGTAATGCCAACAAGAAATCACATAATATAGGAATGTAATGCCAACAAGAAATCACATAATATAGGAATGTAATGCCAACAAGAAATCACATAATATAGGAATGTAATGCCAACAAGCAATCACATAATATAGGAATGTAATGCCAACAAGAAATCACAGATTTCAGGAGAAAAATATCCACCATCTGTGGCGGGATTTGAAACCATCATCATCAGGTTACATGTCCTTTGCAGATTGTTACATTCACCACAACCCGTCTGAAAGAATCTGTCTCTAGCCAGATCTTCCACAGAACGTTACATTCACCACAACCCGTCTGAAAGAATCTCTGTCTCTAGCCAGATCTCCCACAGAACGTTACATTCACCACAACCCGTCTGAAAGAATCTCTGTCTCTAGCCAGATCCCCCACAGAATGTTACATTCACCACAACCCGTCTGAAAGAATCTGTCTCTAGCCAGATCTCCCACAGAACGTTACATTCACCACAGCCCGTCTGAAAGAATCTGTCTCTAGCCAGATCTCCCACAGAACGTTACATTCACCACAACCCGTCTGAAAGAATCTGTCTCTAGCCAGATCTCCCACAGAACGTTACATTCACCACAACCCGTCTGAAAGAATCTGTCTCTAGCCAGATCTCCCACAGAACGTTACATTCACCACAACCCGTCTGAAAGAATCTGTCTCTAGCCAGATCTCCCACAGAACGTTACATTCACCACAACCCGTCTAAAAGAATCTGTCTCTAGCCAGATCTCCCACAGAACGTTACATTCACCACAGCCCGTCTGAAAGAATCTGTGTCTAGCCAGATCTCCCACAGAACGTTACATTCACCACAACCTGTCTGAAAGAATCTGTCTCTAGCCAGATCTCCCACAGAACGTTACATTCACCACAACCTGTCTGAAAGAATCTGTCTCTAGCTAGATCTCCCACAGAACGTTACATTCACCACAGCCCGTCTGAAAGAATCTCTGTCTCTAGTCAGATCTCACACAGAACGTTACATTCACCACGGCCCGTCTGAAAGAATCTCTGTCTCTAGCTAGATCTCACACAGAACGTTACATTCACCACAGCCCGTCTGAAAGAATCTCTGTCTCTAGTCAGATCTCACACAGAACGTTACATTCACCACAGCCCGTCTGAAAGAATCTCTGTCTCTAGCCAGATCTCTCACAGAACATTGCTCTCACCCCATCCCGTCTGAAAGAATCTGTCTCTAGCCAGATCTCCCACAGAACGTTACATTCACCACAACCCGTCTGAAAGAATCTGTCTCTAGCCAGATCTCACACAGAACGTTACATTCACCACAACCCGTCTGAAAGAATCTGTCTCTAGCCAGATCTCCCACAGAACGTTACATTCACCACAACCCGTCTGAAAGAATCTGTCTCTAGCCAGATCTCCCACAGAACGTTACATTCACCACAACCCGTCTGAAAGAATCTGTCTCTAGCCAGATCTCACACAGAACATTACATTCACCACAACCCTTCTGAAAGAATCTGTCTCTAGCCAGATCTCACACAGAACGTTACATTCACCACAACCCGTCTGAAAGAATCTGTCTCTAGCCAGATCTCACACAGAACGTTACATTCACCACAACCCGTCTGAAAGAATCTGTCTCTAGCCAGATCTCACACAGAACGTTACATTCACCACAACCCGTCTGAAAGAATCTGTCTCTAGCCAGATCTCCCACAGAACGTTACATTCACCACAACCCGTCTGAAAGAATCTGTCTCTAGCCAGATCTCACACAGAACGTTACATTCACCACAACCCGTCTGAAAGAATCTGTCTCTAATCAGATCTCACACAGAACGTTACATTCACCACAACCCGTCTGAAAGAATCTGTCTCTAGCCAGATCTCCCACAGAACGTTACATTCACCACAACCCGTCTGAAAGAATCTGTCTCTAGCCAGATCTCCCACAGAACGTTACATTCACCACAACCCGTCTGAAAGAATCTGTCTCTAGCCAGATCTCCCACAGAACGTTACATTCACCACAACCCTTCTGAAAGAATCTGTCTCTAGCCAGATCTCCCACAGAATGTTACATTCACCACAACCCGTCTGAAAGAATCTGTCTCTAGCCAGATCTCACACAGAACATTACATTCACCACAACCCGTCTGAAAGAATCTCTGTCTCTAGCCAGATCTCCCACAGAACGTTACATTCACCACAACCCATCTGAAAGAATCTGTCTCTAGCCAGATCTCCCACAGAACGTTACATTCACCACAACCCGTCTGAAAGAATCTGTCTCTAGCCAGATCTCCCACAGAACGTTACATTCACCACAACCCGTCTGAAAGAATCTGTCTCTAGCCAGATCTCCCACAGAACGTTACATTCACCACAGCCCGTCTGAAAGAATCTGTCTCTAGCCAGATCTCCCACAGAACGTTACATTCACCACAACCCGTCTGAAAGAATCTCTGTCTCTAGCCAGATCTCCCACAGAACGTTACATTCACCACAACCCGTCTGAAAGAATCTCTGTCTCTAGCCAGATCTCCCACAGAACGTTACATTCACCACAACCCGTCTGAAAGAATCTCTGTCTCTAGCCAGATCTCCCACAGAACGTTACATTCACCACAGCCCATATAAAAGAATCTCTGTCTCTAGCCAGATCTCCCACAGAACGTTACATTCACCACAACCCGTCTGAAAGAATCTCTGTCTCTAGCCAGATCTCCCACAGAACGTTACATTCACCACAACCCGTCTGAAATCTCTGTCTCTAGCCAGATCTCCCACAGAACGTTGCATTCACCACAGCCCGTCTGAAAGAATCTCTGTCTCTAGCCAGATCTCCCACAGAACGTTATATTCACCACAGCCCGTCTGAAAGAATCTCTGTCTCTAGCCAGATCTCCCACAGAACGTTGCATTCACGACAACCCGTCTGAAAGAATCTCTGTCTCTAGCCAGATCTCCCACAGAACATTGCTCTCACCACATACCATCTCAAAGAATCTGTCTCTAGCCAGATCTCCCACAGAACGTTGCATTCACCACAACCAATCTGAAAGAATCTGTCTCTAGCCAGATCTCCCACAGAACGTTGCATTCACCACAACCCGTCTGAAAGAATCTGTCTCTAGCCAGATCTCCCACAGAACGTTGCATTCACCACAACCCGTCTGAAAGAATCTGTCTCTAGCCAGATCTCCCACAGAACGTTGCATTCACCACAACCCATCTGAAAGAATCTGTCTCTAGCCAGATCTCCCACAGAACGTTGCATTCACCACATCCCTTCTGAAAGAATCTGTCTCTAGCCAGATCTCCCACAGAACATTGCATTCACCACAACCCTTCTGAAAGAATCTGTCTCTAGCCAGATCTCCCACAGAACATTGCATTTACCACAACCTGTCTGAAAGAATCTGTCTCTAGCCAGATCTCCCACAGAACATTGCATTCACCACAACCTGTCTGAAAGAATCTGTCTCTAGCCAGATCTCCCACAGAACATTGCTCTCACCACATCCCATCTCAAAGAATCTGTCTCTAGCCAGATCTCCCAGAAAACATTACATTCACTGGAGCCCTTCTGAAAGAATCTGTGTCTAGCTAGATCTCCCACAGAACATTATATTCACTACAACCCATCTGAAAGAATCTGTCTCTAGCTAGATCTCCCACAGAACATTATATTCAATACAACCCTTCTGAAAGAATGTATCTCTAGCCAGATCTCCCAGAGAACATTACATTCACCACAGGCTGTCTGAAAGAATGTATCTCTAGCCAGATCTCCCAGAGAACATTACATTCACCACAGGCTGTCTGACAGAATGTATCTCTAGCCAGATCTCCCAGAGAACATTACATTCACCACAGGCTGTCTGACAGAATGTATCTCTAGCCAGATCTCCCAGAGAACATTACATTCACCACAGGCTGTCTGACAGAATGTATCTCTAGCCAGATCTCCCAGAGAACATTACATTCACCACAGGCTGTCTAAAAGAATGTATCTCTAGCCAGATCTCCCAGAGAACATTACATTCACCATAGTTCTGTTTATTGTTAAGTCTTTAATTTGTCTTCTTCGCTCTGTTTCCTCATCCAAGGCATCTTAACGATTTTTCTGTAACATTTTGTTTTGATTGAATCAATTTTCTTCCTTGCTGTTTGCAAGATTATCCATGATCCAAGAAGATGCTATCTGGAAGATACATGTCCTCAGTAATTGTAATGTTGCCGCCTTGCTTGTACTGTGCCACATGTTGTTCATGGCGTTTAATTCTTGTGTTGCTATTGCTAATCTTCTTGTGATCCCTTTCTGACAGTCTCCATTGTTAGTTACTACAGATCCCAGATATTCATATTTTGTTACAATTTCAACTTTTTCACTGCTGATTTTTAAACAAAATTGTGTTAATGGATACTCTTGTAGTCTTCTGTTTGTCTAGAGTTTTTTTCTCTTCACGGTGTTGTTTAACTCAATCATCTTTATAAATCCTGCACTGCTTGAGAGGACAACAGTGTCGTCAGCGAAGATAGGGAAGAGACAGTGTGGTTTGGAAAGTGTTTGTTGAAAACTTATGCTCAACAGGGGGCTGAAAGTGTTTGTTGAAGACCTATGCTCCACAGGGAGGTGAAAGTGTTTGTTAAAGACCTGTGCTTCACAGGGAGCTGAAAGTGTTTGTTGAAGACCTGTGCTCCACAGGGAGCTGAGAGTGTTTGTTGAAGACCTGTGCTCCACAGGGAGCTGAAAGGTAGAAGATGCCAAGACTGTTGGAACGTCAAAGACAAAGATTAACCTGGAAGGTCATGTTGACCAAGTTAAGTCCAGGTAGTAAACCTTGAGACTGTACCTGTAGCAATATCATCAGTTCTGACAGTTCTCAGTGCTAGCACTCACCTGGAAGGTCATGTTGACCAAGGTAAATCCAGGTAGTAAGCCTTGAGACTGTACCTGTAGCAATATCATCAGTTCTGACAGTTCTCAGTGCTAGCACTCACCTGGAAGGTCATGTTGACCAAGGTAAGTCCAGGTAGTAAGCCTTGAGACTGTACCTGTAGCAATATCATCAGTTCTGACAGTTCTCAGTGCTAGCACTCACCTGGAAGGTCATGTTGACCAAGGTAAGTCCAGGTAGTAAGCCTTGAGACTGTACCTGTAGCAATATCAGCAGTTCTCAGTGCTAGCACTCACCTGGAAGGGCATGTCGGCCAAGGTCTTGGCCAGGTAGTAAGCTTTGAGGCTGTACCAGTAGTTCAGGTGCTCCCTCATAAACACGGCCATCTCGATGGGGACTGTGGAAGGTTACAAGATTTGATAGAGAACAAATACAAGTTTTTAAAATGAAAAATCGTTCCTGCATCGTGAGAACTCATTTCATTGCACAATAAAGAGCCGCTAATAGTTCCTCTCGACTGATGATTTGTGTTGCAAGCCGATTGTTCCAGCTTTTAGATCAATTTCTTATGAAAACAAAATCCCTGTACTTTGTGTAATCTAAATTAGATTGTAATCTAAATTAGACTGTAATCTAAATTAGACTGTAATCTAAATTAGACTGTAATCTAAATTAGATTGTAATCTAAATTAGACTGTAATCTAAATTAGACTGTAATCTAAATTAAGTCACAGAGTTACCTCAGTAAGTTTGTATTAGTGTGAACAATTTGAAGAAATAAAACATGAAATAAGAAGAAACAGAAGTCAAAGAGATCAAGAAATGAATGTTGTATTCGTTAAATGAACTCAAGAAAGGTTAGGCTAACTTGCAGTAATACTTTGGTGAAGATTGAGCACAATGGATAGAAGCTGCAGCTGGAGAACTAGAAAAGACAGTGATTCCAATAGACCATTACTTATTATGCCAGCCAGGGTTTGACAGAGAAAGACCGTCCACCAAACCCTGGAAATGTTAGACGTAGGATTTCGTGTAATTGGTGTCTGTCATCACATGAACAGAGAGTGTAGCCATTAACTAGTGGTCATGAGACTTGAACCACCAAGGGATGCCTTAGGAAACACTCTCTTGATGTCCCAACACTAAGTCTCTCTGTAATTGGTGTCTGTCATCACATGAACAGAGAGTGTAGCCATTAACTAGTGGTCATGAGACTTGAACCACCAAGGGATGCCTTAGGAAACACTCTCTTGATGTCCCAACACTAAGTCTCTCTGTAATTGGTGTCTGTCATCACATGAACAGAGAGTGTAGCCATTAACTAGTGGTCATGAGACTTGAACCACCAAGGGATGCCTTAGGAAACACTCTCTTGATGTCCCAACACTAAGTCTCTCTGTAATTGGTGTCTGTCATCACATGAACAGAGAGTGTAGCCATTAACTAGTGGTCATGAGACTTGAACCACCAAGGGATGCCTTAGGAAACACTCTCTTGATGTCCCAACACTAAGTCTCTCTGTAATTGGTGTCTGTCATCACATGAACAGAGAGTGTAGCCATTAACTAGTGGTCATGAGACTTGAACCACCAAGGGATGCCTTAGGAAACACTCTCTTGATGTCCCAACACTAAGTCTCTCTGTAATTGGTGTCTGTCATCACATGAACAGAGAATGTAGCCATTAACTAGTGGTCATGAGACTTGAACCACCAAGGGATGCCTTAGGAAACACTCTCTTGATGTCCCAACACTAAGTCTCTCTGTTCAACTCAGAAATAGGAACCGCATATGTTAGGACAGATCAAGAATGAGGATTTTTTAATGAAAAGCAAAGCTGTAGAAGAGACTGATAGATGTTTGTCAAGTCTTCTGAGAGGTGATTGACAAGCAATCAGAAAGTGAGATGAGAGTCCTAGAAATGTAAGGTGGACTTCCCAGGACTGACAGATGTTTGTCAAGTCTTTTCATGAAATGAGGTGATTGACAAGCAATCAGAAAGTGAGATGAGAGTCCTAGAAATGTAAGGTGGACTTCCCAGGACTGACCATGCCAGGTTTCTCAGAGTGCCCAAGAAATAGATGGAGTCTAGCTGGTCACAAAAAGGACAGGTCTACTTGGAGCTCATTCCAAACATCCAATTGGTCTACTTGGAGCTCATTCCAAACATCCAATTGGTCTACTTGGAGCTCATTCCAACCATCCAACTGGTCCACTTGGAGCTCATTACAAACATCCAATTGTCTACTTGGAGCTCATTCCAACCATCTAACTGGTCTACTTGGAGCTCATTCCGGCCATCAAATTGGTCTACTTGAAGCTCAATCCAACCATCTAACTGGTCTACTTGGAGCTCATTCCAACCATCTAACTGGTCTACTTGGAGCTCATTCCGGCCATCAAATTGGTCTACTTGAAGCTCAATCCAACCATCAAATTGGTCTACTTGGAGCTCATTCCAACCATCTAACTGGTCTACTTGGAGCTCATTCCGGCCATCAAATTGGTCTACTTGAAGCTCAATCCAAACATCGAATTGTCTACTTGGAGCTCATTCCAACCATCTAACTGGTCTACTTGGAGCTCATTCCGGCCATCAAATTGGTCTACTTGAAGCTCAATCCAAACATCGAATTGTCTACTTGGAGCTCATTCTAAACATCCAATGGTCTACTTGGAGCTCATTCCAACCATCCAACTGGTCTACTTGGAGCTCATTCCAAACATCAAATTGGTCTACTTGGAGCTCATTCCAACCATCCAATTGGTCTACTTGGAGCTCATTCCACCATCCAATTGGTCTACTTGGAGCTCATTCCAGCCATAAAATTGGTCTACTTGGAGCTCAATCCAACCATCAAATTGGTCTACTTGGAGCTCATTCCAGCCATCCAACTGGTCTACTTGGAGCTCATTCCAGCCATAAAATTGGTCTACTTGGAGCTCATTCCAACCATCCAACTGGTCTACTTGGAGCTCATTCCAGCCATAAAATTGGTCTACTTGGAGCTCATCCAACCATCAAATTGGTCTACTTGGAGCTCATTCCAACCATCCAATTGGTCTACTTGGAGCTCATTCCAACCATCCAACTGGTCTACTTGGAGCTCATTCCAGCCATCCAATTGTCTACTTGGAGCTCATTCCAACCATCCAACTGGTCTACTTGGAGCTCATTCCAACCATCCAACTGGTCTACTTGGAGCTCATTCCAGCCATCCAATTGTCTACTTGGAGCTCATTCCAGCCATCCAACTGTCTACTTGGAGCTTATTCCAACCATCCAACTGGTCTACTTGGAGCTCATTCCAACCATCCAACTGGTCTACTTGGAGCTCATTCCAACCATCCAACTGGTCTACTTGGAGCTCATTCCAACCATCCAACTGGTCTACTTGGAGCTCATTCCAGCCATCCAATTGTCTACTTGGAGCTCATTCCAGCCATAAAATTGGTCTACTTGGAGCTCAATCCAAACATCCAATTGTCTACTTGGAGCTCATTCCAGCCATCCAATTAGTCTACTCATTACCACAAACCCCAACATGTTTGAGACAAGATGTTCAAGTCAGCCTCATGACCAGCTGCTTTTCAAAATATTTCCCTGGACTTGCTCCAGCTGTGTCTAATTCACATAATTGTGGTGTTGTGTGTCACCACACTATGATCTCTAGGTTACCTCAGATGTATTGATGTCACACCGTGATAATCTAATGACAAGTTTCATTACTTTAAGATCTCACACTGTGATAACTTCATTAACTTCATGACCTCATACTGTGGTAACATCACCTCACACTGTGATAACTTCATCACCTCACACTGTGGTAACTTCATTAACTTCATCACCCCACACTGTGGTAACTTCATTAACTTCATCACCTCACACTGTGATAACTTCATCACCTCACACTGTGGTAACTTCATTAACTTCATCACACCACACTGTGGTAACTTCATTAACTTCATCACCTCACACTGTGGTAACTTCATTAACTTCATGACCTCACACTGTGATAGCTTCATTAACTTCATCACCTCACACTGTGATAGGTTCATTAACTTCATCACCTCACACTGTGATAGCTTCATTAACTTCATCACCTCACACTGTGATAACTTCATTAACTTCATCACCTCACACTGTGGTAACTTCATTAACTTCATCACCCCACACTGTGGTAACTTCATTAACTTCATCACCCCACACTGTGGTAACTTCATTAACTTCATCACCCCACACTGTGGTAACTTCATTAACTTCATCACCCCACACTGTGGTAACTTCATTAACTTCATGACCTCACACTGTGATAACTTCATGACCTCACACTGTGATAACTTCATGACCTCACACTGTGATAACTTCATGACCTCACACTGTGATAACTTCATTAACTTCATCACCTCACACTGTGATAACCTCATTAACTTCATCACCTCACACTGTGATAACTTCATTAACTTCCTGACCTCACACTGTGATAACTTCATTAACTTCATCACCTCACACTGTGATAACTTCATTAACTTCATCACCTCACACTGTGATAACTTCATCACCTCACACTGTGATAACTTCATTAACTTCATCACCTCATACTGTGATAACTTCACAATGAGATTAATTACTTCAGCTTGTCTTAACTTTCCACAACAATGCCCTTGCCAATATTTTCGGTGCCCACACAAATGCCTTTGAGATAAAACATTGGCCTAAAAAGCCCTAAATTCTACTATTTCCCCAACTCAGAAACTTTGAAATATTTGACATTCTAGGCACAACTCAGTGTTATCTTACATGTATGTAATGTAGGCATAATGGCCGTGAATTGTAAAAACAGCATACAGAAAAACAGGCAACCAGCGTTGGTGTAGACTTTACTGGCTTCGTTACCGATCCCTAAAAATAGGAGACCAATCAGAATGCCGACCATGAGGTGGGATATTAGTCGCATACCAGTCAGTGTCTGTGGATAAACCAAACGATATCTGATGAAATATTGAAAAGTTAGTCATGAACATTTTACTGAGTGTTGATAAATACAGACAGTACTTGAAGATGTACACAGAATACAGCAGGAGTCTCACCAGCTAGTAAATCTGGCACTCTGGATGTACACCAAACTAAGGGCATGGCTACAAAGAGAATCAAATAACAAATGTAAAGGGCACAGCAACAAAGAGAATCAAATAACAAATGTAAAGGGCACAGCAACAAAGAGAATCAAATAACAAATGTAAAGGGCACAGCAACAAAGAGAATCAAATAACAAATGTAAAGGGCACAGCAACAAAGAGAATCAAATAACAAATGTAAAGGGCACAGCAACAAAGAGAATCAAATAACACATTTAAAGGGCACAGCAAAAAAAGAGAATAAAAAATATAAAGGGCTATTATAAAGTGCCAACCTCTGATTTCACCAACATGGGGGCACCACTGACAGACTTTATCAACCTGGGGGAGGAGGGGTGGTGTCATCGGGGCACCAGTCATCAACCTGGGGGTCATTGGGGCACCAATCATCAACATGGGATCACTGGGGCACCACTAATCAACATGGGGGGGGTCACTGTGGCACCACTCATCAACCTGGGGGTCACTGTGGCACCACTCATCAACATGGGGGGGTCACTGTGGCACCACTCATCAACCTGGGGGTCACTGTGGCACCACTCATCAACCTGGGGGTCACTGTGGCACCACTCATCAACCTGGGGGTCACTGTGGCACCACTCATCAACATGGGGGGTCACTGTGGCACCACTCATCAACATGGGGGTCACTGTGGCACCACTCATCAACCTGGGGGTCACTGGGGCACCACTCATCAACATGTGGGTCACTGGGGCACCACTCATCAACATGGGGGTGACTGGGGCACCACTCATCAACATGGGGGTCACTGTGGCACCACTCATCAACATGTGGGTCACTGGGGCACCACTCATCAACCTGGGGGTAACTGGGGCACCACTCATCAACCTGGGGGTAATTGGAGCACCACTCATCAACCTGGGGGTCACTGGGGCACCACTCATCAACATGGGGGTCACTGGGGCACCACTCATCAACCTGGGGGTCACTGGGGCACCACTCATCAACCTGGGGGTCACTGTGGCACCACTCATCAACCTGGGGGTCACTGGGGCACCACTCATCAACCTGGTGGTCACTGTGGCACCACTCATCAACCTGGGGGTCACTGTGGCACCACTCATCAACCTGGGGGTCATTGGGGCACCACTCATCAACCTGGGGGTCACTGTGGCACCACTCATCAACCTGGGGGTCACTGGGGCACCACTCATCAACCTGGGGGTCACTGTGGCACCACTCATCAACCTGGGGGTCATTGGGGCACCACTCATCAACCTGGGGGTCACTGGGGCACCACTCATCAACCTGGGGGTCACTGGGGCACCACTCATCAACCTGGGGGTCACTGGGGCACCACTCATCAACCTGGGGGTCACTGGGGCACCACTCATCAACCTGGGGGTCATTGGGGCACCACTCATCAACATGGGGGTCATTGGGCACCACTCATCAACCTGGGGGTCATTGGGGCACCACTCATCAACCTGGGGGTCACTGTGGCACCACTCATCAACATGGGGGTCATTGGGGCACCACTCATCAACCTGGGGGTCATTGGGGCACCACTCATCAACCTGGGGGTCACTGTGGCACCACTCATCAACCTGGGGGTCATTGGGGCACCACTCATCAACCTGGGGGTCACTGTGGCACCACTCATCTACCTGGGGGTCATTGGGGCACCACTCATCAACATGGGGGTCATTGGGGCACCACTCATCAACCTGGGGGTCATTGGGGCACCACTCATCAACCTGGGGGTCACTGTGGCACCACTCATCAACATGGGGGTCATTGGGGCACCACTCATCAACCTGGGGGTCATTGGGCACCACTCATCAACCTGGGGGTCACTGTGGCACCACTCATCTACCTGGGGGTCATTGGGGCACCACTCATCAACATGGGGGTCATTGGGGCACCACTCATCAACATGGGGGTCATTGGGGCACCACTCATCAACCTGGGGGTCATTGGGGCACCACTCATCAACCTGGGGGTCATTGGGGCACCACTCATCAACCTGGGGGTCACTGGGGCACCACTCATCAACCTGGGGGTCATTGGGGCACCACTCAACAACCTGGGGGTCATTGGGGCACCACTCATCAACCTGGGGGTCACTGGGGCACCACTCATCAACCTGGGGGTCACTGGGGCACCACTCATCAACATGGGGGTCATTGGGGCACCACTCATCAACCTGGGGGTCACTGTGGCACCACTCATCAACCTGGGGGTCATTGGGGCACCACTCATCAACCTGGGGGTCACTGTGGCACCACTCATCAACCTGGGGGTCACTGGGGCACCACTCATCAACCTGGGGGTCACTGTGGCACCACTCATCAACCTGGGGGTCACTGTGGCACCACTCATCAACCTGGGGGTCATTGGGGCACCACTCATCAACCTGGGGGTCACTGTGGCACCACTCATCAACCTGGGGGTCACTGGGGCACCACTCATCAACCTGGGGGTCACTGGGGCACCACTCATCAACCTGGGGGTCACTGGGGCACCACTCATCAACCTGGGGGTCACTGGGGCACCACTCATCAACCTGGGGGTCATTGGGGCACCACTCATCAACCTGGGGGTCACTGGGGCACCACTCATCAACCTGGGGGTCACTGTGGCACCACTCATCAACATGGGGGTCACTGTGGCACCACTCATCAACCTGGGGGTCATTGGGGCACCACTCATCAACCTGGGGGTCATTGGGGCACCACTCATCAACCTGGGAGTCACTGTGGCACCACTCATCAACCTGGGGGTCATTGGGGCACCACTCATCAACCTGGGGGTCATTGGGGCACCACTCATCAACCTGGGGGTCATTGGGGCACCACTCATCAACATGGGGGTCATTGGGGCACCACTCATCAACCTGGGGGTCATTGGGGCACCACTCATCAACCTGGGGGTCACTGTGGCACCACTCATCAACATGGGGGTCATTGGGGCACCACTCATCAACCTGGGGGTCATTGGGGCACCACTCATCAACCTGGGGGTCACTGTGGCACCACTCATCAACCTGGGGGTCATTGGGGCACCACTCATCAACCTGGGGGTCACTGTGGCACCACTCATCTACCTGGGGGTCATTGGGGCACCACTCATCAACATGGGGGTCATTGGGGCACCACTCATCAACATGGGGGTCATTGGGGCACCACTCATCAACATGGGGGTCATTGGGGCACCACTCATCAACCTGGGGGTCATTGGGGCACCACTCATCAACATGGGGGTCATTGGGGCACCACTCATCAACCTGGGGGTCACTGTGGCACCACTCATCAACCTGGGGGTCACTGTGGCACCACTCATCAACCTGGGGGTCATTGGGCACCACTCATCAACCTGGGGGTCATTGGGGCACCACTCATCAACATGGGGGTCACTGTGGCCCCACTCATCAACCTGGGGGTCACTGTGGCACCACTCATCAACATGGGGGTCATTGGGGCACCACTCATCAACCTGGGGGTCACTGTGGCACCACTCATCAACATGGGGGTCATTGGGGCACCACTCATCAACATGGGGGTCATTGGGGCACCACTCATCAACCTGGGGGTCACTGTGGCACCACTCATCAACATGGGGTCATTGGGGCACCACTCATCAACATGGGGGTCATTGGGGCACCACTCATCAACCTGGGGGTCATTGGGGCACCACTCATCAACCGGGGGTCATTGGGGCACCACTCATCAACCTGGGGGTCACTGTGGCACCACTCATCAACCTGGGGGTCACTGTGGCACCACTCATCAACCTGGGGGTCACTGTGGCACCACTCATCAACATGGGGGTCATTGGGGCACCACTCATCAACATGGGGGTCATTGGGCACCACTCATCAACATGGGGGTCACTGTGGCACCACTCATCAACCTGGGGGTCACTGTGGCACCACTCATCAACCTGGGGGTCACTGTGGCACCACTCATCAACCTGGGGGTCACTGGGGCACCACTCATCAACCTGGGGGTCATTGGGGCACCACTCATCAACCTGGGGGTCACTGTGGCACCACTCATCAACCTGGGGGTCATTGGGGCACCACTCATCAACATGGGGGTCATTGGGGCACCACTCATCAACATGGGGGTCATTGGGGCACCACTCATCAACCTGGGGGTCACTGTGGCACCACTCATCAACATAGGGGTCACTGTGGCACCACTCATCAACCTGGGGGTCATTGGGGCACCACTCATCAACCTGGGGGTCACTGTGGCACCACTCATCAACCTGGGGGTCATTGGGGCACCACTCATCAACCTGGGGGTCACTGTGGCACCACTCATCAACCTGGGGGTCACTGGGGCACCACTCATCAACCTGGGGGTCACTGTGGCACCACTCATCAACCTGGGGGTCACTGTGGCACCACTCATCAACCTGGGGGTCATTGGTGCACCACTCATCAACATGGGGGTCACTGTGGCACCACTCATCAACCTGGGGGTCACTGTGGCACCACTCATCAACCTGGGGGTCACTGTGGCACCACTCATCAACCTGGGGGTCATTGGGGCACCACTCATCAACCTGGGGGTCACTGTGGCACCACTCATCAACCTGGGGGTCATTGGGCACCACTCATCAACCTGGGGGTCATTGGGTACCACTCATCAACCTGGGGGTCATTGGGGTACCACTCATCAACCTGGGGGACATTGGGGTACCACTCATCAACCTGGGGGTCATTGGGGTACTACTCATCAACATGAAGGTCATTGGGGTACCACTCATCAACATGGGGTCATTGGGGCACCACTCATCAACATGGGGGTCATTGGGGCACCACTCATCAACCTGGGGGTCATTGGGGACCACTCATCAACCTGGGGGTCATTGGGTACCACTCATCAACCTGGGGGTCATTGGGTACCACTCATCAACATGGGGGTCATTGGGGTACCACTCATCAACATGGGGGTCATTGGGGTACCATTCATCAACCTGGGGGTCATTGGGGCACCACTCATCAACATTGGGGTCATTGGGGCACCACTCATCAACATTGGGGTCATTGGGGCACCACTCATCAACCTGGGGGTCATTGGGCTCCACTCATCAACCTGGGGGTCATTGGGGCACCACTCATCAACCTGGGGGTCATTGGGGCACCACTCATCAACCTGGGGGTCATTGGGGCACCACTCATCAACCTGGGGGTCATTGGGGCACCACTCATCAACCTTGGGGTCACTGTGGCACCACTCATCAACCTGGGGGTCACTGGGGCACCACTCATCAACCTGGGGGTCACTGTGGCACCACTCATCAACCTGGGGGGTCATTGGGGCACCACTCATCAACATGGGGTCACTGTGGCACCACTCATCAACCTGGGGGTCACTGTGGCACCACTCATCAACCTGGGGGTCATTGGGTCACCACTCATCAACCTGGGGGTCATTGGGGCACCACTCGTCAACCTGGGGGTCATTGGGGCACCACTCATCAACATGGGGGTCACTGTGGCACCACTCATCAACCTGGGGGTCACTGGGGCACCACTCATCAACCTGGGGGTCACTGTGGCACCACTCATCAACCTGGGGGTAATTGGGGCACCACTCATCAACCTGGGGGTCATTGGGGCACCACTCATCAACCTGGGGGTCACTGTGGCACCACTCATCAACCTGGGGTCATTGGGGCACCACTCATCAACCTGGGGGTCACTCTGGCACCACTCATCAACCTGGGGGTCATTGGGGCACCACTCATCAACATGGGGGTCACTGTGGCACCACTCATCAACCTGGGGGTCACTGTGGCACCACTCATCAACCTGGGGGTCATTGGGGCACCACTCATCAACCTGGGGGTCACTGTGGCACCACTCATCAACATGGGGGTCATTGGGGCACCACTCATCAACATGGGGGTCACTGTGGCACCACTCATCAACCTGGGGGTCACTGTGGCACCACTCATCAACCTGGGGGTCACTGTGGCACCACTCATCAACCTGGGGGTCACTGTGGCACCACTCATCAACCTGGGGGTCACTGTGGCACCACTCATCAACCTGGGGGTCATTGGGGCACCACTCATCAACCTGGGGGTCACTGGGGCACCACTCATCAACCTGGGGGTCACTGGGGCACCACTCATCAACCTGGGGGTCATTGGGGCACCACTCATCAACCTGGGGGTCATTGGGGCACCACTCAACCTGGGGGTCACTGTGGCACCACTCATCAACCTGGGGGTCATTGGAGCACCACTCATCAACCTGGGGGTCACTGTGGCACCACTCTTCAACCTGGGGGTCAATGTGGCACCACTCATCAACCTGGGGGTCAATGTGGCACCACTCATCAACTTGGGGGTCACTGTGGCACCACTCATCAACCTGGGGGTCACTGTGGCACCACTCATCAACATGGGGGTCACTGTGGCACCACTCATCAACATGGGGGTCATTGGGGCACCACTCATCAACCTGGGGGTCACTGTGGCACCACTCATCAACCTGGGGGTCATTGGGGCACCACTCATCAACCTGGGGGTCACTGTGGCACCACTCATCAACCTGGGGGTCACTGGGGCACCACTCATCAACATGGGGGTCACTGGGGCACCACTCATCAACCTGGGGGTCACTGTGGCACCACTCATCAACCTGACGGTCACTGTGGCACCACTCATCAACATGGGGGTCATTGTGGCACCACTCATCAACCTGGGGGTCACTGTGGCACCACTCATCAACCTGGGGGTCACTGTGGCACCACGCATCAACATGAGGGTCACTGGGGCACCACTCATCAACCTGGGGGTCACTGGGGCACCACTCATCAACATGGGGGTCATTGGGGCACCACTCATCAACATGGGGGTCACTGTGGCACCACTCATCAACCTGGGGGTCACTGTGGCACCACTCATCAACCTGGGGGTCATTGGGGCACCACTCATCAACCTGGGGGTCATTGGGGCACCACTCATCAACATTGGGGTCATTGGGGCACCACTCATCAACCTGGGGGTCATTGGGGCACCACTCATCAACCTGGGGGTCACTGTGGCACCACTCATCAACCTGGGGGTCACTGTGGCACCACTCATCAAACTGGGGGTCATTGGGGCACCACTCATCAACCTGGGGGTCATTGGGGCACCACTCATCAACCTGGGGGTCATTGGGGCACCACTCATCAACCTGGGGGTCATTGGGGCACCACTCATCAACCTGGGGGTCACTGTGGCACAACTCATCAACCTGGGGGTCATTGGGGCACCACTCATCAACAATGGGGGTCATTGGGGCACCACTCATGAACCTGGGGGTCATTGGGGCACCACTCATCAACATGGGGGTCCTTGGGGCACCACTCATCAACATGGGGGTCATTGGGGCACCACTCATCAACATGGGGTCATTGGGGCACCACTCATCAACATGGGGGTCATTGGGGCACCACTCATCAACATGGGGGTCATTGGGGTACCACTCATCAACATGGGGGTCATTGGGGTACCACTCATCAACATGGGGGTCATTGGGGTACCACTCATCAACATGGGGGTCGCTGGGGTACCACTCATCAACATGGGGGTCATTGGGGCACCACTCATCAACATGGGGGTCATTGGGGCACCACTCATCAACATGGGGGTCATTGGAGCACCACTCATCAACCTGGGGGTCACTGTGGCTACACTCATCAACCTGGGGGTCACTGTGGCACCACTCAACATGGGGGGTCACTGTGGCACCACTCATCAACCTGGGGGTCACTGTGGCACCACTCATCAACATGGGGGTCATTGGGATACCACTCATCAACATGGGGGTCATTGGGGTACCACTCATCAACATGGGGGTCATTGGGGTACCACTCATCAACATGGGGGTCATTGGGGTACCACTCATCAACATGGGGGTCATTGGGGTACCACTCATCAACATGGGGGTCATTGGGGTACCACTCATCAACATGGGGGTCATTGGGGCACCACTCATCATCATGGGGGTCATTGGGGCACCACTCATCAACATGGGGGTCATTGGAGCACCACTCATCAACCTGGGGGTCACTGTGGCACCACTCATCAACCTGGGGGTCATTGGGGCACCACTCATCAACCTGGGGGTCATTGGAGCACCACTCATCAACCTGGGGGTCATTGGAGCACCACTCATCAACCTGGGGGTCACTGTGGCACCACTCATCAACATGGGGGTCATTGGGGCACCACTCATCAACATGGGGGTCACTGTGGCACCACTCAACCTGGGGGTCACTGTGGCACCACTCATCAACCTGGGGGTCATTGGGGTACCACTCATCAACCTGGGGGTCATTGGGGCACCACTCATCAACATGGGGGTCATTGGAGCACCACTCATCAACATGGGGGTCATTGGAGCACCACTCATCAACCTGGGGGTCACTGTGGCACCACTCATCAACATGGGGGTCATTGGAGCACCACTCATCAACCTGGGGGTCACTGTGGCACCACTCATCAACCTGGGGTCATTGGGGCACCACTCATCAACCTGGGGGTCACTGTGGCACCACTCATCAACATGGGGGTCATTGGGGCACCACTCATCAACCTGGGGGTCATTGGGCACCACTCATCAACCTGGGGGTCACTGTGGCACCACTCATCAACCTGGGGGTCACTGTGGCACCACTCATCAACCTGGGGGTCACTGGAGAACCGCTCATCAACCTGGGGGTCATTGGGGCACCACTCATCAACCTGGGGGTCATTGTGGCACCACTCATCAACCTGGAGGTCACTGTGGCACCACTCATCAACATGGGGGTCATTGGGACACCACTCATCAACCTCGGGGTCATTGGGGCACCACTCATCAACATGGGGGTCATTGTGGCACCACTCATCAACCTCGGGGTCATTGGGGCACCACTCATCAACCTGGGGGTCATTGGGGCACCACTCATCAACCTGGGGGTCATTGGGGCACCACTCATCAACCTGGGGGTCACTGTGGCACCACTCATCAACCTGGGGGTCACTGTGGCACCACTCATCAACCTGGGGGTCACTGTGGCACCACTCATCAACCTGGGGGTCACTGTGGCACCACTCATCAAACTGGGGGTCACTGGGGCACCACTCATCAACCTGGGGGTCATTGGGGCACCACTCATCAACCTGGGGGTCACTGTGGCACCACTCATCAACCTGGGGGTCATTGGGGCACCACTCATCAACATGGGGGTCATTGGGGCACCACTCATCAACCTGGGGGTCATTGGGGCACCACTCATCAACCTGGGGGTCACTGTGGCACCACTCATCAACATGGGGGTCACTGTGGCACCACTCATCAACCTGGGGGTCATTGGGGCACCACTCATCAACCTGGGGGTCACTGTGGCACCACTCATCAACCTGGGGGTCATTGGGGCACCACTCATCAACCTGGGGGTCACTGTGGCACCACTCATCAACCTGGGGGTCACTGGGGCACCACTCATCAACCTGGGGGTCACTGTGGCACCACTCATCAACCTGGGGGTCACTGTGGCACCACTCATCAACCTGGGGGTCATTGGTGCACCACTCATCAACATGGGGGTCACTGTGGCACCACTCATCAACCTGGGGGTCATTGGGGCACCACTCATCAACCTGGGGGTCATTGGGGCACCACTCATCAACCTGGGGGTCACTGTGGCACCACTCATCAACCTGGGGGTCACTGTGGCACCACTCATCAACCTGGGGGTCACTGTGGCACCACTCATCAACCTGGGGGTCACTGTGGCACCACTCATCAACCTGGGGGTCACTGTGGCACCACTCATCAACATGGGGGGTCACTGTGGCACCACTCATCAACCTGGGGGTCACTGTGGCACCACTCATCAACATGGGGGGGTCACTGTGGCACCACTCATCAACATGGGGGTCATTGGGGCACCACTCATCAACATGTGGGTCACCACTCATCAACCTGGGGGTCACTGTGGCACCACTCATCAACCTGGGGGTCACTGTGGCACCACTCATCAACCTGGGGGTCACTGTGGCACCACTCATCAACCTGGGGGTCACTGTGGCACCACTCATCAACATGGGGGTCATTGGGGCACCACTCATCAACCTGGGGGTCACTGTGGCACCACTCATCAACCTGGGGGTCACTGTGGCACCACTCATCAACATGGGGGTCATTGGGGCACCACTCATCAACATGGGGGTCATTGTGGCACCACTCATCAACCTGGGGGTCACTGTGGCACCACTCATCAACATGGGGGTCACTGTGGCACCACTCATCAACCTGGGGGTCACTGGGGCACCACTCATCGACCTGGGGGTCATTGGGGCACCACTCATCAACCTGGGGGTCATTGGGGCACCACTCATCAACCTGGGGGTCACTGTGGCACCACTCATCAACCTGGGGGTCATTGTGGCACCACTCATCAACCTGGGGGTCACTGTGGCACCACTCATCAACATGGGGGTCACTGTGGCACCACTCATCAACATGGGGGTCACTGGGGCACCACTCATCAACATGGGGGTCACTGTGGCACCACTCATCAACATGGGGGTCACTGTGGCACCACTCATCAACCTGGGGGTCATTGGGGCACCACTCTTCAACCTGGGGTCATTGGGGCACTTTGCCAACAGTTCCTAGTTCTTGTCCATTGTTTGAACATATATTATATTATTTATGATTACTAGTGTGATTATACTTTGGAACATTTGGTCTATGTACGATAGAGGGCGACCTGTACAAGTAATGATTAATTTTTATCACTTTTTTGGGTCAAAGTTATTTTTTTAAAATCTTTTTGTCAAAGTTATTTTTTTAAAATCTTTTTGTCAAAGTTATCAATTTTACCTTTATATCAATGTTACTTATTTTTACCTTTATATCAATGTTACTTTTTATCTTTATATCAATGTTACTTGTTTTTATCTTTGTCATGTTACTTGTTTTTATCTTTATACAAATGTTACATGTTTTTACCTTCATTTCTGTGTTACTTGTTTTTATCTTTATACCAATGTTACATATTTTTACCTTCATTTCTGTGTTACTTGTTTTTATCTTTATACCAATGTTACATATTTTTACCTTGATTTCAGTGTTACTTGTTTTTATCTTTATACCAATGTTACATGTTTTTACCTTCATTTCAGTGTTACTTGTTTTTATCTTTATACCAATGTTACTTATGATAGTTATTAATCTTAGTGTCAAATGTATTTGTTTATTTTCAGTGTATGATGCCTCTTAGTGACTTCTTGACTAAGTCTTCTGTTGTTTGTTTTACCACAAATAATTTCTCTTACTTTGGTCCAAAACTTTCCAAACAAAATGAAACTGGGAGTTTATATAACAAGAAGGATGATATACAGTTTATAACAAGAAGGATGATACACAGTTTATAACAAGAAGGATGATACACAGTTTATAACAAGAAGGATGATATACAGTTTATAACAAGAAGGATGATATACAGTTTATAACAAGAAGGATGATACACAGTTTATAACAAGAAGGATGATACACAGTTTATAACAAGAAGGATGATACACAGTGTATAACAAGAAGGATGATACACAGTTTATAACAAGAAGGATGATACACAGTGTATAACAAGAAGGATGATACACAGTGTATAACAAGAAGGATGATACACAGTTTATAACAAGAAGGATGATATACAGTTTATAACAAGAAGGATGATATACAGTTTATAACAAGAAGGATGATATACAGTTTATAACAAGAAGGATGATATACAGTTTATAACAAGAAGGATGATACACAGTTTATAACAAGAAGGATGATACACAGTTTATAACAAGAAGGATGATATACAGTTTATAACAAGAAGGATGATACACAGTTTATAACAAGAAGGATGATACACAGTTTATAACAAGAAGGATGATACACAGTTTATAACAAGAAGGATGATACACAGTTTATAACAAGAAGGATGATACATAGTGTATAACAAGAAGGATGATACACAGTGTATAACAAGAAGGATGATACACAGTGTATAACAAGAAGGATGATATACAGTTTATAACAGGAAGGATGATATACAGTGTATAACAAGAAGGATGATATACAGTGTATAACAAGAAGGATGATACACAGTGTATAACAAGGATGATACACAGTGTATAACAAGAAGGATGATACACAATTTATAACAAGAAGGATGATACACAGTTTATAACAAGGATGATACACAGTGTATAACAAGAAGGATGATACACAGTTTATAACAAGAAGGATGATACACAGTTTATAACAAGAAGGATGATACACAGTGTATAACAAGAAGGATGATATACAGTTTATAACAAGAAGGATGATATACAGTGTATAACAAGAAGGATGATATACAGTGTATAACAAGAAGGATGATATACAGTGTATAACAAGAAGGATGATATACAGTGTATAACAAGAATGATGATACACAGTTTATAACAAGAAGGATGATATACAGTGTATAACAAGAAGGATGATATACAGTTTATAACAAGAAGGATGATACAGTTTATAACAAGAAGGATGATACAGAGTACTAGAAACACATGTACACCAGACAAGCACTTTAGTGAATACTAGGAACACATGTACATCAGACAAGTACTATAGTGAGTACTGGGAACACATGTACATCAGACAAGTACTACAGTGAGTACTAGGAACACATGTACATAAGACATGTACTTTAGTGAGTACTAGGAACACATGTACATCAGACATGTACTATAGTGAGTACTAGGAACACATGTACATCAGACATGTACTATAGTGAGTACTAGGAACACATGTACATCAGACATGTACTATAGTGAGTACTAGGAACACATGTACATCAGACATGTACTATAGTGAGTACTAGGAACACATGTACATCAGACAAGTACTTAGTGAGTACTAGGAACACATGTACATCAGACAAGTTCTATAGTGAGTACTAGGAACACATGTACATCAGACAAGCACATTAGTGAGTACTAGGAACACATGTACATCAGACAAGTACTATAGTGAGTACTAGGAACACATATACATCAGACAAGTACTTTAGTGAGTACCAGGAACACATATACATCAGACAAGTACTATAGTGAGTACCAGGAACACATGTACATCAGACAAGCACTTTAGTGAGTACCAGGAACACACATACATCAGACATGTACTATAGTGAGTACTAGGAACACATGTACATCAGACAAGTACTATAGTGAGTACTAGGAACACATGTACATCAGACAAGTACTATAGTGAGTACTAGGAACACATGTACATCAGATAAGCACTATAGTGAGTACTAGGAACACATGTACATCAGACAAATACTATAGTGAGTACTAGGAACACATGTACATCAGATAAGTACTATAGTGAGTACTAGGAACACATGTACATCAGACAAGTACTATAGTGAGTACTAGGAACACATGTACATCAGACAAGCACTATAGTGAGTACTAGGAACACATGTACATCAGACAAGTACTATAGTGAGTACTAGGAACACATGTACATCAGACAAGTACTATAGTGAGTACTAGGAACACATGTACACAAAACTAAGTGGGTAGCTAAACGTGGATAATAGTAGTAGTCCCCATCAGTCATAGTTGACTGAATTTTGCAGCACCCCCATAGGAAATGTTATTTTTTCTTTTCCTTCTCCGTGTATTCTCTTTTTCTATGAATCTCTCTGATTCTTGCTTGAGTTGGAGCTTTAGAGTGTGTTTCCAAAGATTGCGGTCTGCATCTATGTCTTCCCAAGCTGCAGGATTTATGTTCAGTCTTCATGTCACGTTTACATACGTCTATAAACTGGCTCGGAGTTTTGGCTACCCCCTAGTTCTTTTGACATTCGCTAGTTTTTCATAACGTATATCTTTTGTTATGCTGCCATATTTTATATGGTGTAAATAGTCAAGCCAGCATAACCTAAATTGTTTGAGCAGCGAGTAGATGTTCGGGGGACGCCTGTGCGTAGATGATACAATGATAAGTAAAAACAAAAACACCGAAAAAAACACTCACAGCATCCCGAACAATGTACATGAAAGTGCGTGTGAACAACACTCGGAACTGGGTAATACAGCTGGTGTTGAAGTGTAGCACTCCTGGTCTCCTGGTACATCCTGAAACACAGTCATCAGGTTAAAATATAGATCACAGGCATCATGTTAAAATGTAGATCACAGGCATGAGGTTAAAATATAGATCACAGGCATCAGGTTAAAATGTAGATCACAGGCATCAGGTTAAAATGTAGATCACAGGCATCAGGTTAAAATGTAGATCACAGGCATCAGGTTAAAATATAGATCACAGGCATCAGGTTAAAATGTAGATCATAGGCATCAGGTTAAAATGTAGATCACAGGCATCAGGTTAAAATGTAGATCACAGGCATCAGGTTAAAATGTAGATCACAGGCATCAGGTTAAAATGTAGATCACAGGCATCAGGTTAAAATGTAGATCACAGGCATCAGGTTAAAATGTAGATCACAGGCATCAGGTTAAAATGTAGATCACAGGCATCATGTTAAAATGTAGATCACAGGCATCATGTTAAAATGTAGATCACAGGCATCATGTTAAAATGTAGATCACAGGCATCAGGTTAAAATGTAGATCACAGGCATCAGGTTAAAATGTAGATCACAGGCATCAGGTTAAAATGTAGATCACAGGCATCAGGTTAAAATGTAGATCACAGGCATCAGGTTAAAATGTAGATCACAGGCATCAAGTTAAAATGTAGATCACAGGCGTCAGGTTAAAATGTAGATCACAGGCATCAGGTTAAAATGTAGATCACAGGCATCAGGTTAAAATGTAGATCACAGGCATCAGGTTAAAATGTAGATCACAGGCATCAGGTTAAAATATAGATCACAGGCATCAGGTTAAAATGTAGATCACAGGCATCAGGTTAAAATGTAGATCACAGGCATCAGGTTAAAATGTAGATCACAGGCATCAGGTTAAAATGTAGATCAGAGGCTTCAGGTTAAAATGTAGATCACAGGCATCAGGTTAAAATGTAGATCACAGGCATCAGGTTAAAATGTAGATCACAGGCATCAGGTTAAAATATAGATCACAGGCATCAGGTTAAAATATAGATCACAGGCATCAGGTTAAAATGTAGATCACAGGCATCACGTTAAAATGTAGATCACAGGCATCAGGTTAAAATGTAGATCAGAGGCTTCAGGTTAAAATGTAGATCACAGGCATGAGGTTAAAATGTAGATCACAGGCATCAGGTTAAAATGTAGATCACATGCATCAAGTTAAAATGTAGATCACAGGCATCAGATTCCCCATCCCCATATCTTGACCTCCATTCCTACTGGCACCTGGGCCATTCTTAGTTTCAGCCCTGCTGATATTTGTTTTGTTATTAGTATATTTTTCATGGCATTAAAATTACTTTTTGCCATACCTATTCTTTTGTTTATTTCAGTTTTGCATTTTCCATCATTGGTTATAGTATGTCCCAGGTAGTTGTAGCTCTGGACTGTCTCCAGATGTGTTCCCTCAACTGTGATATTTAATTGTAGGTCTTGAGAATTTTCTTTGTTTATGATCATAGTTTTAGTCTTTTTGATATTCATTTCTAGTCCATATTTTTTGCTTGTTGTGTTTATCACATTAAGTAATTGTTGTAGATCTTTAGGATTTTCTGCTAGTAGAACAGTATCATCAGCATATCTCAGGTTATTGATTATCTTTCCGTTAATGTTTAGACCTGGTATCTCTGAGATGTTTTTAAAGATTTGCTCAGTGTATAGATTGAACAAGCTTGGTGATAGGATGCATCCTTGTCTTACTCCTCTTTTTATGTCCATGGGTGTAGAGTTCTCCTTGTTATATTTTATTATTGCAAATGTAGCCAATTAACCTAATCAACACCAACAAATGTAGCCAATTAACCTAATCAACACCAACAAATGTAGCCAATTAACCAAATCAACACCAACAAATGTAGCCAATTAACCTAATCAACACCAACAAATGTAGCCAATTAACCAAATCAACACCAACAAATGTAGCCAATTAACCTAATCAACACCAAGAAATGTAGCCAATTAACCAAATCAACACCAACAAATGTAGCCAATTAACCAAATCAACACAAACAAATGTAGCCAATTAACCTAATCAACACCAACAAATGTAGCAATTAACCAAATCAACACCAACAAATGTAGCCAATTAACCAAATCAACACCAACAAATGTAGCCAATTAACCAAATAAACACCAACAAATGCAGCCAATTAACCTAATCAACACCAACAAATGTAGCCAATTAACCTAATCAACACCAACAAATGTAGCCAATTAACCTAATCAACACCAACAAATGTAGCCAATTAACCTAATCAACACCAACAAATGTAGCCAATTAACCTAATCAACACCAACAAATGTAGCCAATTAACCTAATCAACATCAACAAATGTAGCCAATTAACCCAATCAACACCAACAAATGTAGTCAATTAACCAAATAAACACCAACAAATGTAGCCAATTAACCACCTACTTCTTGGCTCTTGTAGCTCAGGTTGCAGGCTCCATTCTTATACTCAACCGGGGCCATGGTTTTATCCTGGCTGCCATTACAATGGTTCTCACATTTTAACAAGGCAGACTCCCCATTTTGTACGGGCACCCCATTACTGGCATTGGTTGTGGACAAGCTGCATGCCAAGTTGTTTCCTCCTGCCTGGTCTGGATTATTGTGAGAATCACTGGCCACACAACTACATAGAGCTGTTGCCTGAAAAATAAATGTACAAGATTATTCTGAAGCTAGATCTTTAACTGTCTCTTCTTTCTTTCCTTGTCTCACTTATTCCACAGAATTTCTATTCTTTTATTTTCTACCAATATTTCTTCTCACATTTCCCTATCTTCATCTCTAGCTCTTTTTTTTCCTCCATCCATCCCATTCATCTGTCTTTCCATCCGTCCCATTCATTTATCTTTCCACCCGTCCCATTCATCTATCTTTCCATCCGTCCCATTCATCTTTCTTTCCATCCGTCCCATTTATCTATCTTTCCATCTGTCCCATTCATCTATCTTTCCATCCGTCCCATTCATCTATCTTTCCATCCGTCCCATTTATCTATCTTTCCATCTGTCCCATTCATCTGTCTTTCCTTCCATCCGTCCCATAAACAGCTGCAGCTGTGGAGACAGAATTGTGGAGAGATGATTGTATACCAGTAAGCAAACAACCCAACTCAACGCACCCACCCACCCACCAACAAACCAACCATCCATCTACACACCCAATTTGACCCTCCCCTCTCCCATGTGTGTGTATGTTTGTGTCTATTATTATTATTGTCTCATGTCTCTATCTCATATTTATTCATTTCTTTATGCAAATTCTGAGAAAATTAAAACCTCCACAAGAAATTAAAACCCACTTTGTAAACAAGAGACAGAATAAATGGGGCGATGTCATTTACATAAACAGTAATGGGAATCACACATTTGCTTTATTGATCATTGTATTTCGAATGTCAACAACTCTATCAGCAGTTTTACATTTCTCTTTGTAAGGTTCACCCGTTAAACGGGTTAATGCACTGTGTCGCTAGCTTAAGGCAAAACCACGATACCGGTGTCCTACAGCCTAACTCACCCGCGTCCTTCGGCCCAACTCACCCGCGTCCTTCGGCCCAACACACCCGCGTCCTTCGGCCCAACACACCCGCGTCCTTCGGCCCAACACATCCGCCTTCAACATGAGTAGATTTGTCCAGGCGGTGGCCATTTTTGGCCTACTTTTTTTTAGACATTTAACTGCCATGGCTTCTTTAATGCGCGTGAGTACACAAAGGTTCGTTGCCATGTCACTAATGATCTGTTACTGTTGTTATTGATCCAGATGCCTGTGAGCTCACGCCCTATGACCCAATCCCTTGTAATGATATCTGCAGGTATTTCTGGATTCCCTGGCAGTTCCGCAAAAGGTACCATATCAGTTTTTTGAGGAAGTAGGGTCGCTCTGATGTCAGTGAGCTTTGGATAGTCAAACAGGTGATGTTCTACAGTTTCATGTGGGTGTTTATAGACATCATGGAGTGTTTTTGTTGTATTCTATTGATGTGATTGCTCAGTGGTACATGACCATCGTTGTATTCTATTGATGTGGTTGTTCAGTGGTACATGACCGTCATTGTATTCTATTGATGTGATTGTTCAGTGGTACATGACCGTCATTGTATTCTATTGATGTGATTGTTCAGTGGTACATGACCGTCATTGTATTCTATTGATGTGATTGTTCAGTGGTACATGACCGTTAGTGTATTCTATTGATGTGCTTGTTCAGTGGTACATGACTGTCAGTGTATTCTATTGATGTGCTTGTTCAGTGGTACATGACTGTCAGTGTATTCTATTGATGTGATTGTTCAGTGGTACATGACTGTTGTTGTATTCTATTGATGTGATTGTTCAGTGGTACATGACTGTCGTTGTATTCTATTGATGTGGTTGTTCAGTGGTACATGACCGTCGTTGTATTCTATTGATGTGGTTGTTCAGTGGTACATGACCGTCGTTGTATTCTATTGATGTGATTGTTCAGTGGTACATGACCGTCGTTGTATTCTATTGATGTGGTTGTTTAGTGGTACATGACTGTCGTCGTATTCTATTGATGTGGTTGTTCAGTGGTACATGACTGTCATTGTATTCTATTGATGTGGTTGTTCAGTGGTACATGACTGTCGTTGTATTCTATTGATGTGGTTGTTCAGTGGTACATGACTGTCGTTGTATTCTATTGATGTGGTTGTTCAGTGGTACATGACTGTCGTTGTATTCTATTGATGTGGTTGTTCAGTGGTACATGACTGTCGTTGTATTCTATTGATGTGGTTGTTCAGTGGTACATGACTGTCGTTGTATTCTATGATGTGGTTGTTCAGTGGTACATGACCGTCGTCGTATTCTATTGATGTGGTTGTTCAGTGGTACATGACCGTCGTTGTATTCTATTGATGTGGTTGTTCAGTGGTACATGACCGTCGTTGTATTCTATTGATGTGGTTGTTCAGTGGTACATGACCGTCGTTGTATTCTATTGATGTGGTTGTTCAGTGGTACATGACTGTCGTTGTATTCTATTGATGTTGTTGTTCAGTGGTACATGACTGTCATTGTATTCTATTGATGTGGTTGTTCAGTGGTACATGACCGTCGTTGTTTTCTATTGATGTGGTTGTTCAGTGGTACATGACTGTCGTTGTATTCTATTGATGTGGTCGTTCAGTGGTACATGACCGTCGTTGTATTCTATTGATGTGGTTGCTCAGTGGTACATGACTGTCATTGTATTCTATTGATGTGGTTGTTCAGTGGTACATGACCATCATTGTATTCTGTTGATGTGGTTGTTCAGTGGTACATGACCATCATTGTATTCTATTGATGTTGTTGTTCAGTTGTACATGACCATCATTGTATTCTATTGATGTGGTTGTTCAGTGGTACATGACCGTCGTCGTATTTTATTGATGTGATTGTTCAGTGGTACATGACCGTCATTGTATTCTATTGATGTGGTTGTTCAGTGGTACATGACCGTCATTGTATTCTATTGATGTGGTTGTTCAGTGGTACATGACCATCATTGTATTCTATTGATGTGGTTGTTCAGTGGTACATGACCATCATTGTATTCTATTGATGTGGTTGTTCAGTGGTACATGACCGTCGTCGTATTCTATTGATGTGATTGTTCAGTGGTACATGACCGTCATTGTATTCTATTGATGTGGTTGTTCAGTGGTACATGACCGTCATTGTATTCTATTGATGTGGTTGTTCAGTGGTACATGACTGTCGTTGTATTCTATTGATGTGGTTGTTCAGTGGTACATGACTGTCGTTGTATTTTGTTGATGTGGTTGTTCAGTGGTACATGACTGTCATTGTATTCTATTGATGTGGTTGTTCAGTGGTACATGACTGTCGTTGTATTCTATTGATGTGGTTGTTCAGTGGTACATGACTGTCGTTGTATTCTATTGATGTGGTTGTTCAGTGGTACATGACTGTCATTGTATTCTATTGATGTGGTTGTTCAGTGGTACATGACTGTCGTTGTATTCTATTGATGTGGTTGTTCAGTGGTACATGACTGTCATTGTATTCTATTGATGTGGTTGTTCAGTGGTACATGACTGTCGTTGTATTCTATTGATGTGGTTGCTCAGTGGTAGAGGGAGGTTTGGTCTCTTCTATTTAAGTTGTTAATGTTGTCATAGAGGTTTGATCTCTTCTGTTTAAGTTGTTAATGTTGTCATAGAGGTTTGATCTCTTCTGTTTAAGTTGTTAATGTTGTCATAGAGGTTTGATCTCTTCTGTTTAAGTTGTTAATGTTGTCATGGTGGTTTGATCACTTCTGTTTAAGTTGTTAATGTTGTCATAGAGGTTTGATCTCTTCTGTTTAAGTTGTTAATGTTGTCATGGAGGTTTGATCACTTCTGTTTAAGTTGTTAATGTTGTCATGGAGGTTTGATCTCTTCTGTTTAAGTTGTTAATGTTGTCATGGAGGTTTGATCTCTTCTGTTTAAGTTGTTAATGTTGTCATGGAGGTTTGATCTCTTCTGTTTAAGTTGTTAATGTTGTCATGGTGGTTTGATCTCTTCTGTTTAAGTTGTTAATGTTGTCATGGTGGTTTGGTCTCTTCTGTTTAAGTTGTTAATGTTGTCATGGAGGTTTGATCTCTTCTGTTTAAGTTGTTAATGTTGTCATGGAGGTTTGATCTCTTCTGTTTAAGTTGTTAATGTTGTCATGGAGGTTTGATCTCTTCTGTTTAAGTTGTTAATGTTGTCATGGAGGTTTGATCTCTTCTGTTTAAGTTGTTAATGTTGTCATGGAGGTTTGGTCTCTTCTGTTTAAGTTGTTAATGTTGTCATGGTGGGTTGGTCTCTTCTGTTTAAGTTGTTAATGTTGTCATGGAGGTTTGGTCTCTTCTGTTTAAGTTGTTAATGTTGTCATGGTGATTTGGTCTCTTCTGTTTAAGTTGTTAATGTTGTCATGGTGTTTGGTCTCTTCTGTTTAAGTTGTTAATGTTGTCATGGAGGTTTGGTCTCTTCTGTTTCAGTTGTTAATGTTGTCATGGTGGGTTGGTCTCTTCTGTTTAAGTTGTTAATGTTGTCATGGAGGTTTGATCTCTTCTGTTTAAGTTGTTAATGTTGTCATGGAGGTTTGGTCTCTTCTGTTTAAGTTGTTAATGTTGTCATGGTGGTTTGGTCTCTTCTGTTTCAGTTGTTAATGTTGTCATGGTGGTTTGGTCTCTTCTGTTTCAGTTGTTAATGTTGTCATGGTGGGTTGGTCTCTTCTGTTTAAGTTGTTAATGTTGTCATGGAGGTTTGGTCTCTTCTGTTTAAGTTGTTAATGTTGTCATAGAGGTTTGATCACTTCTGTTTAAGTTGTTAATGTTGTCATAGAGGTTTGATCACTTCTGTTTAAGTTGTTAATGTTGTCATAGAGGTTTGATCACTTCTGTTTAAGTTGTTAATGTTGTCATGGTGGTTTGATCTCTTCTGTTTAAGTTGTTAATGTTGTCATGGAGGTTTGATCTCTTCTGTTTAAGTTGTTAATGTTGTCATGGAGGTTTGATCTCTTCTGTTTAAGTTGTTAATGTTGTCATGGAGGTTTGATCTCTTCTGTTTAAGTTGTTAATGTTGTCATGGAGGTTTGGTCTATTCTGTTTAAGTTGTTAATGTTGTCATGGTGATTTGGTCTCTTCTGTTTAAGTTGTTAATGTTGTCATGGAGGTTTGATCTCTTCTGTTTAAGTTGTTAATGTTGTCATGGTGGTTTGATCTCTTCTGTTTAAGTTGTTAATGTTGTCATGGAGGTTTGATCTCTTCTGTTTAAGTTGTTAATGTTGTCATGGAGGTTTGATCTCTTCTGTTTAAGTTGTTAATGTTGTCATGGAGGTTTGATCTCTTCTGTTTAAGTTGTTAATGTTGTCATGGTGGTTTGATCACTTCTGTTTAAGTTGTTAATGTTGTCATGGAGGTTTGATCTCTTCTGTTTAAGTTGTTAATGTTGTCATGGTGGTTTGATCACTTCTGTTTAAGTTGTTAATGTTGTCATGGAGGTTTGATCACTTCTGTTTAAGTTGTTAATGTTGTCATGGTGGTTTGATCACTTCTGTTTAAGTTGTTAATGTTGTCATGGAGGTTTGATCTCTTCTGTTTAAGTTGTTAATGTTGTCATGGAGGTTTGATCTCTTCTGTTTAAGTTGTTAATGTTGTCATGGTGGTTTGGTCTCTTCTGTTTAAGTTGTTAATGTTGTCATGGACGTTGGTCTCTTCTGTTTAAGTTGTTAATGTTGTCATGGTGGTTTGGTCTCTTCTGTTTAAGTTGTTAATGTTGTCATGGAGGTTTGGCCTTGACATGTATATAAAAAGATCTCTCCCTATTTTCCCATGTCCCATCCATTGAGCCAATCTTCTCTACTGTTAGTGTTTATGATGTGTTTGTCTGTGTTTAATGTCGGTGTTAAATTGTGTCTGTCTGGATCCTCTCTTAGCTCATGTATCTATCATTTCCTGGTGTGTGGGAGTGTCCTGGCATCCATCACTAGCCGTATGTCATGTGTGTGATGGGGTAATCTATGGTGAGGTGTGTGTCTGTCTGGATCCTCTCTTAGCTCATGTATCTATCATTTCCTGGTGTGTGGGAGTGTCCACCACTAGCCTTATGTCATGTGTGTTGATGGGGTAATCTATGGTGAGGTGTGTGTCTGTCTGGATCCTCTCTTAGCTCATGTATCTATCATTTCCTGGTGTGTGGGAGTGTCCTGGCATCCATCACTAGCCGTATGTCATGTGTGTTGATGGGGTAATCTATGGTGAGGTGTGTGTCTGTCTGGATCCTCTCTTAGCTCATGTATCTATCATTTCCTGGTGTGTGGGAGTGTCCTGGCATCCATCACTAGCCGTATGTCATGTGTGTTGATGGGGTAATCTATGGTGAGGTGTGTGTCTGTCTGGATCCTCTCTTAGCTCATGTATCTATCATTTCCTGGTGTGTGGGAGTGTCCTGGCATCCATCACTAGCCGTATGTCATGTGTGTTGATGGGGTAATCTATGGTGAGGTGTGTGTCTGTCTGGATCCTCTCTTAGCTCATGTATCTATCATTTCCTGGTGTGTGGGAGTGTCCTGGCATCCATCACTAGCCGTATGTCATGTGTGTTCATGAGGTTATCTATGTCTAAGGTGAGCTGTGTCAGTTCTGGCTTTGTTACTTCCTAGCACCTCCAGAGCTGATTTGGAATCAATAAAAAAGACTTTCTTTTCTGTGATGGTGTGGTATCAGTATTGAGATGGTACACTGCTGTTTTGAAGGCTGTTATTTCTGCTTCATAATTGTTGCAGACTTCACCAAATGGGCCACATAGATCTTCTGCTAGTCTATCTGGATAATGTATCCAAATCCCATATCCAACTTTGATAGTTGTGGCTGCACCATCAGTATATATACATGTTCCCAGTCATCTGTGTAAGTATCGATGGCTTTCCTTGTGGCTACACCATCAGTATATATACATGTTCCCAGTCATCTGTATAAGTGTCGATGGCTTTCCTTGTGGCTGCACCATCAGTATATATACATGTATCCAGTCATCTGTGTAAGTATCGATGGCTTTCCTTGTGGCTACACCATCAGTATATATACATGTTCCCAGTCATCTGTATAAGTGTCGATGGCTTTCCTTGTGGCTGCACCATCAGTATATATACATGTATCCAGTCATCTGTATAAGTATCAATGGCTTTCCTTGTGGCTGCACCATCATGTATCCAGTCATCTGTATAAGTATCAATGGCTTTCCTTGTGGCTGCACCATCATGTATCCAGTCATCTGTATAAGTATCGATGGCTTTCCTTGTGGCTGCACCATCATGTATCCAGTCATCTGTATAAGTATCGATGGCTTTCCTTGTGGCTGCACCATCATGTATCCAGTCATCTGTATAAGTATCGATGGCTTTCCTTGTGGCTGCACCATCATGTATCCAGTCATCTGTATAAGTATCGATGGCTTTCCTTGTGGCTGCACCATCATGTATCCAGTCATCTGTATAAGTATCGATGGCTTTCCTTGTGGCTGCACCATCATGTATCCAGTCATCTGTATAAGTATCGATGGCTTTCCTTGTGGCTGCACCATCATGTATCCAGTCATCTGTATAAGTATCGATGGCTTTCCTTGTGGCTGCACCATCATGTATCCAGTCATCTGTATAAGTATCGATGGCTTTCCTTGTGGCTGCACCATCATGTATCCAGTCATCTGTATAAGTATCGATGGCTTTCCTTGTGGCTGCACCATCATGTATCCAGTCATCTGTATAAGTATCGATGGCTTTCCTTGTGGCTGCACCATCATGTATCCAGTCATCTGTATAAGTATCGATGGCTTTCCTTGTGGCTGCACCATCATGTATCCAGTCATCTGTATAAGTATCGATGGCTTTTCCTTGTGGCTGCACCATCATGTATCCAGTCATCTGTATAAGTATCGATGGCTTTCCTTGTGGCTGCACCATCATGTATCCAGTCATCTGTATAAGTATCGATGGCTTTCCTTGTGGCTGCACCATCATGTATCCAGTCATCTGTATAAGTATCGATGGCTTTCCTTGTGGCTGCACCATCATGTATCCAGTCATCTGTATAAGTATCGATGGCTTTCCTTGTGGCTGCACCATCATGTATCCAGTCATCTGTATAAGTATCGATGGCTTTCCTTGTGGCTGCACCATCATGTATCCAGTCATCTGTATAAGTATTGATGACTTTCCTTGTGGCTGCACCATCAGTATATACATGTATCCAGTCATCTGTATAAGTATTGATGACTTTCCTTGTGGCTGCACCATCAGTATATACATGTATCCAGTCATCTGTATAAGTATCGATGGCTTTCCTTGTGGCTGCACCATCAGTATATACATGTATCCAGTCATCTGTATAAGTATCGATGGCTTTCCTTGTGGCTGCACCATCATGTATCCAGTCATCTGTATAAGTATTGATGACTTTCCTTGTGGCTGCACCATCATGTATCCAGTCATCTGTATAAGTATCGATGGCTTTCCTTGTGGCTGCACCATCATGTATCCAGTCATCTGTATAAGTATCGATGGCTTTCCTTGTGGCTGCACCATCATGTATCCAGTCATCTGTATAAGTATTGATGGCTTTCCTTGTGGCGGTTGTTATTGATACTGGGTCAGGATTTTTATCTATTTTGTCGTATATTTCTGCACAGATTTTGTGTTTATGTAATCTGCATTTGATGACAGTTATTTGATGACTCTTGATGTTTGTTGATGTTTCTCAGGAAGGTGATATTTCTCTTGTATGTCCCTGACATGCCATAAAGTTTAGATCTGCTTGATTCTTTGGTTAGGAACCCATGTATCCACTGTCTGTTCGGATAGTCTTTCTCCATCCTTCTTTGTCTTTCATAAAGCACCATAGTGGCTTTATCTCTTAAGGTTCTACATTGCAGTTTATTTTGCATTTGGTGTTGTGGAAATCAAAACTCATCAGCACAAACACAAAACTTAGGCTATTCAAATCAAATGTACTATCAACCCTTACGTATGCGTGTGAAAGCTGGAAAACAACAAGAGATATAGAAACAAAGTTGAACGCATTCAAAAATAAATGTCTAAGGAAAATACTTGGTATAGAATGGAACGAATTCAAAACAAACGAGGAAATTAGAGAAATCGCCAATCAACCACTAATATCTTCAGTAATAAAGAAAAGATGATGGTCATATGTTGGACATGTGATGAGAAGAGATAATAACCGAATAGCAAAGCAAGCCCTCATATGGGAAACAACAGGTAAGAGGAAAAGAGAAAGACCCAGGGAGACACTGAGAAGAACATTGATGAGAGAGGCAAGAGCAGCAGGGTTTGGCTCCCTCAATGAGATAGAGCTGCTTGCACAGAACAGACAAATGGCGAGATTTGATCAAATATCTTTAAAAGAATTGAAAACTGCTAGAACAAAAATTCAGATAAGAGAAGGAGTATCTTGGTCTACGCCCTATGGGCCGGCTACGGCTCGAAAGGTCAATAGATAGATAGATAGATTTGGTGTCGACCTTATAGAGCCATCAATAAGCTGTAGTACATTGTTCTGTATCCTGTTAAGTGACATGTTGGTTGTTTTGCTGTAAGTTATGGTTAGTCAAAGGTCCCTGTATCACAGCGAGGAAAAATGTGGATTCAATAAAGGGGTGGTAATGGGGGTGAAGCTTCATGAGTGGGTGTAAATGTGGGTGAGGTTGCAGGTGTGACCATGTGTGGAGGTGATTATGTGAGGATGTGGTAATGAGTGGGATTATATTTTGATAGTTAAGTTTAATATAAATAATCTAAGGTATGCTGATGATACAGTCTTAATCGCTAAGAGTGAAAATGAGTTACAAGAAATGTTGGACATTATAGTGAAAGAAAGCAAAAATAAAGGACTCAGCCTTAATAGCAAAAAGACAGAAGTAATGGTAACAACAAAGAAAAAGACATCACCTCAGTGCAAAATAAAGACAAGTAGAACCATATTAAAACAGGTAAATGAATTTAAATATTTGGGAACTTTGTTAACCTCAGATGGAAAATGTACAAAAGAGGTGAGATGCAGAATGGCTCAGGCAAAAGCAGCTTTCCAAAAAATGAGGAAGATACTATGCAATCCATTTTTGACAATAGAAACAAGAAAACGAGTTCTTAAATGTCACGTAGAGCCAGTCTTAATATATGGATGTGAATCATGGGCAATAGGACAACAGAAAAGAAAATCACTGGAATCTGTAGAAATGTGGTTTTACAGAAGAACGTTGAGAATACCATGGACAGCTAAGAAGAGTAATGAAAATGTCAAGTGCTATACATTTAAATACTATGACGATCATCATTTTCAGGAGGACGTGAACTTCTGGTAAATATGGTGGATAGGCGGCAGGAACCATTGAAGGCTATGTCTGGAAAGTGTTCCTTGTTGCAGTTTCTTCGTATTCCAAGTCCGGCTTGTTGCAGGAGCTACTGAGTTAAGTGCTCTGTGCACACTGTGATCATGTTCCGATATTCCAATTGTTTATGATGAATGCTGATATCGTATGACAGGGAACAGTTGGCAGTGTTCACTTTCTGTGCGGTTTCGTCTTATGTCTTTTGGCGTGTGCTGAGACTGCTATGATGGGGACTACAGTTACCTTTCTTTGTTTGGGAGATGCGATATTAATTCGGATGATTAGCTGGCACAGGCGGTTGAGCAATTATGGATTTTAATTCGTTTACAGTGATACCGGGGCCTTACATAACCATAACCAATGAAAATGTTCTTAAAGAGGTCAAAGCAAAAAGAGAGCTAATTTCCAATATTAGGAAGAAACAATCATCATTTTTTGGTCATGTAATGAGAAGAGAACAATTGGAATATATTGTAACAACTGGAAAAATTGAAGGACGAAGAGAAAGAGAGAAGCAAAGAGAAAAAATACCAGACAGTTTAAGAGAATGGCTTGGCAGAAGGTCAACAACAGAAATGATAAATAACTGTCGAGATCGAAGGTTGTGGAGAGACATGATCACCTATGCCAGTAGGCCCGGTACTTGATGAGTTAAGTTTGTGTATGGTTATGTGAGGATGTATGGTCTTGTCTGTGTGTTTTGTTTCAGAGAATAAACACATGGTCTGTGGAGGGAGTGAGAGAATATTGTTGATGTGGAAGACAGGAGAGAATGAGAGAGGGCATATAGTAGGGTGACCATTCATCCCCGATTTCCGGGGACAGTCCCCGGAATGTAGAAGTTGTCCCCGAAAGAAATTTGTCCCCGATTTCAGTGAATAAATAAATGTTCATACACGGGATCGGCCCTCTTTTAAAGTAATCACTAGGACTCAGGACGTTACTGAGTTGTGTTTCTTTATCCCAGACTGAGCGGCATTAGCAGGAAGATAAAAGAGAAGACTTGGACGTGTTGTGTCGGAGATAGCTCTTTGAACTCTTGAAGCGTGGTGCTACGTCACTTCTATTCCCACCACTCACTTCTATTGGGATGGGTTTAATTTTTAAAAAAGCAGACACTCTCTCCCCCCACCCCTACCTTTTCCGGACATCTTCCGCCAAAGTATCTCGCCAAAGCCGCCAACAGTAAAAACTAACATTAATTTATCGTGTGAAAGCTTCACTGAAAAACTTGCTTCAAATCATGAGATCTTGAGAAAGATACACTCAAAAAACAAGTACCAAGCCGAGGCAAAAACCTCTTCAGTATAAATAAGGTACTGTAAACATTACTCTAATACTGCCATTGATATCTATATGTTGTTTACATTTTTTTTTTATTTTAAATATTTTTTTTTGTTAAGGAGAAACAAAACTAGCTATTGTAATTTCATTAAGTGCGTGTATCGCATAAGTACCGTGAATATTAACAAACATAAAATCTAACAGCAAATAAACAGTTATTATGAAATTTAAAGTTATCAATATTTTTTTTTTTTTTTTTTTTTTTAATCTACAAAATTTCTTGCGCACACACAGTCACACACCCACCCACACATAAAAAAAAAGTAAAGTACCCCCCGTCACGCCAAGTGGCGTATAGGGAAATATGGTGTTAGTGACCCTATATTTTACAGACCTTCAGCACATGATTTTTGGGGTAATGTGGTCGGTATTACGCCCGTGCTGCTTTTACTTTCCCAGAAAAAATCCGGTACCCATTTAAGGCTGGGTGAACCCGGAGCCGTCGGTTGGGATCGAACCCTACCCCTTGTCCGTAGTAGTCCAGTTCACTAACCACTGAGCTATCGCGGCTCCTACTAATTTTTAGGGAATTAGTAAAACCCAGGTGTCCTCGCCAGGATTACGAACCCCGGCTGTTGCCGTGGTAAGCCAACCGCCTATCGATTGCGCTTATAAATATATATATGTATACACACACACACATACACACACACACATATATATATAGTTCGTCCCCGATTTTGTGGGACAGTCTCAAAAATAAGCAAAAAAATCCTCTGAAATGTAAAAAATATGACAAATGTCCCCGGAAACCATGGGAAAAAAAATGGTCACCCTAGCATATAGTGGATCATTTTATGAGTCCATAGGCCAGATGTGACCTATGAACCGTGACAGAGGCCAGATGTGACCTATGAACCGTGACAGGAACCAGATACTAACCTGTAGTGGTTTACATCTGCCATCATTAACCGCCTGGATTAATGTTGGAATTTTATCACTACCATACTCCCCCGCTGCAACTTCCATTACTGTGGTGGAGGATTAGACATAAGGTTAAACAGGATTAGACATAGGGTTAAACAGGATTAGACATAAGGTTAAACAGGATGAGACATAAGGTTAAACAGGATGAGACATAAGGTTAAACAGGATTAGACATAGGGTTAAACAGGATGAGACATAGGGTTAAACAGGATGAGACATAAGGTTAAACAGGATGAGACATAAGGTTAAACAGGATGAGACATAAGGTTAAACAGGATGAGACATAAGGTTAAACAGGATGAGACATAAGGTTAAACAGGATGAGACATAAGGTTAAACAGGATGAGACATAAGGTTAAACAGGATGCGACATAAGGTTAAACAGGATGAGACATAAGGTTAAACAGGATGAGACATAAGGTTAAACAGGATGAGACATAAGGTTAAACAGGATGAGACATAAGATTAAACAGGATGAGACATAAGATTAAACAGGATGAGACATAAGATTAAACATGATTAGATAAAGTTAAACAGGATGAGACATAAGGTTAAACAGGATGAGACATAAGGTTAAACAGGATGAGACATATGGTTAAACAGGATGAGACATAAGGTTAAACAGGATGAGACATAAGGTTAAACAGGATGAGACATAAGGTTAACAGGATTAGGCAATGTTAAACATGATTAGATAAAAGTTAAACAGGATTAGACAAAGTTAAACAGGATTAGACAAGTTAAACAGGATGAGACAAAAGTTAAAAAGGATTAGACAAAAGTTAAACAGGATTAGACAAAAGTTAAAAAGGATTAGATAAAGTTAAACAGGATTAGACAAGGTTAAACAGGATTAGACAAGGTTAAACAGGATTTAGATAAAAGTTAAACAGGAATAGACAAGATTTAAACAGGATTAGACAAGATTTAAACAGGATTAGACAAGGTTAAACAGGATTAGACAAGGTTAAACAGGATTAGACAAGGTTAAACAGGATTAGATAAAAGTTAAACAGTATTAGATAAAAGTTAAACAGGATTGGATAAAAGTTAAACAGGATTGGATAAAAGTTAAACAGGATTGGACAAAAGTTAATCAGGATTAGACAAAAGTTAAACAGGATTAGACAAAAGAAACAGGATTAGACAAAAGAAACAGGATTAGACAAAAGAAACAGGATTAGACAAGGTTAAACAGGATTATATAAAAGTTAAACAGGATTAGACAAGATTAAACAGGATTAGACAAGATTAAACAGGATTAGACAAGATTAAACAGGATTAGACAAGATTAAACAGGATTAGCATCATCGGCCAGGATTAACACAAGGTTCAACAGAAGCAGATTATAGTAAACAGAAATGAGGAAGATCATGGACAAGAGGGAGACCAAGGGAGAGACATGCAAGAACAAAAACATCATCCAGATACGCTCAAGGACAACACTACATCTAAAAGGAAAGTGGCTTTAAGAACAAACAATACAACATCTACAGACATCACATTATATTATACATTCCTCCTTACTCGTGCCATGCTTCAAGGCAACAACAGATAGACAAAAGAAGGACAAAAAATATAATGAATACAAAATATTCCAACAGCATTTCAGGTAAAAATATTCATCTTATCATTTAAAGTGAACAAATTATGAAAATATTAATGAAAGAGCAAGAAAACAAATTATGAAAATATGATTAATGAAAGAGCAAGAAAACAAATTATGAAAATATGATTAATGAAAGAGCAAGAAAACAAATTATGAAAATATGATTAATGAAAGAGAAGAAAACAAATTATGAAAATATGATTAATGAAAGAGCAAGAAAACAAATTATGAAAATATGATTAATGAAAGAGCAAGAAAACAAATTATGAAAATATGCTTAATGAAAGATCATGAAAACAAATTATGAAAATATGATTAATGAAAGAGCAAGAAAACAAATTATGAAAATATGATTAATGAAAGAGCAAGAAAACAAATTATGAAAATATGATTAATGAAAGAGCAAGAAAACAAATTATGAAAATATGATTAATGAAAGAGCAAAAGAAAACAAATTATGAAAATATGATTAATGAAAGAGCAAGAAAACAAATTATGAAAATATTAATGAAAGAGCAAGAAAACAAATTATGAAAATATGATTAATGAAAGAGCAAGAAAACAAATTATGAAAATATGATTAATGAAAGAGCAAGAAAACAAATTATGAAAATATGATTAATAAAGAGCAAGAAAACAAATTATGAAAATATGATTAATGAAAGAGCAAGAAAACAAATTATGAAAATATGATTAATGAAAGAGCAAGAAAACAAATTATGAAAATATGATTAATGAAAGAGCAAGAAAACAAATTATGAAAATATGATTAATGAAAGAGCAAGAAAACAAATTATGAAAATATGATTAATGAAAGAGCAAGAAAACAAATTATGAAAATATGATTAATGAAAGAGCAAGAAAACAAATTATGAAAATATGATTAATGAAAGAGCAAGAAAACAAATTATGAAAATATTAATGAAAGAGCAAGAAAACAAATTATGAAAATATGATTAATGAAAGAGCAAGAAAACAAATTATGAAAATATGATTAATGAAAGAGCAAGAAAACAAATTATGAAAATATGATTAATGAAAGAGCAAGAAAACAAATTATAAAAATATGATTAATGAAAGAGCAAGAAAACAAATTATGAAAATATGATTAATGAAAGAGCATGAAAACAAATTATGAAAATATGATTAATGAAAGAGCAAGAAAACAAATTATGAAAATATGATTAATGAAAGAGCAAGAAAACAAATTATGAAAATATGATTAATGAAAGAGTGACAACAAAACAAATTATGAAAATATGATTAATGAAAGGGCAAGAAAACAAATTATGAAAATATGATTAATGAAAGAGCAAGAAAACAAATTATGAAAATATGATTAATGAAAGAGCAAGAAAACAAATTATGAAAATATGATTAATGAAAGAGCAAGAAAACAAATTATGAAAATATGATTAATGAAAGAGCAAGAAAACAAATTATGAAAATATTAATGAAAGAGCAAGAAAACAAATTATGAAAATATGATTAATGAAAAAGCAAGAAAACAAATTATGAAAATATGATTAATGAAAGAGCAAGAAAACAAATTATGAAAATATGATTAATGAAAGAGCAAGAAAACAAATTATGAAAATATGATTAGCGAAAGAGCAAGAAAACAAATTATGAAAATATGATTAATGAAAGAGCAAGAAAACAAATTATGAAAATATGATTAATGAAAGAGCAAGAAAACAAATTATGAAAATATGATTAACGAAAGAGCAAGAAAAATTATGAAAATATGATTAATGAAAGAGCAAGAAAACAAATTATGAAAATATGATTAATGAAAGAGCAAGAAAACAAATTATGAAAATATGATTAATGAAAGAGCAAGAAAACAAATTATGAAAATATGATTAATGAAAGAGCAAGAAAACAAATTATGAAAATATGATTAATGAAAGAGTGACAACAAAACAAATTATGAAAATATTAACGAAAGAGCAAGAAAACAAATTATGAAAATATGATTAATGAAAGAGCAAGAAAACAAATTATGAAAATATTAATGAAAGAGCACGAAAACAAATTATGAAAATATGATTAATGAAAGAGCAAGAAAACAAATTATGAAAATATGATTAATGAAAGAGTGACAACAAAACAAATTATGAAAATATGATTAATGAAAGAGCAAGAAAACAAATTATGAAAATATGATTAATGAAAGGGCAAGAAAACAAATTATGAAAATATGATTAATGAAAGAGCAAACAAACAAATTATGAAAATATGATTAACGAAAGAGCAAGAAAACAAATTATGAAAATATGATTAATGAAAGAGTGACAACAAAACAAATTATGAAAATATGATTAATGAAAGAGCAAGAAAACAAATTATAAAAATATGATTAATGAAAGAGTGACAACAAAACAAATTATGAAAATATGATTAATGAAAGAGCAAGAAAACAAATTATGAAAATGTGCTTAATGAAAGAGCAAGAAAACAAATTATGAAAATATGCTTAATGAAAGAGCAAGAAAACAAATTATGAAAATTATATTAATGAATGAGTGACAACAAAACAAATTATGAAAATATGATTAATGAAAGAGCAAGAAAACAAATTTTGAAAATATGATTAATGAAAGAGTGACAACAAAACAAATTATGAAAATATGATTAATGAAAGAGCAAGAAAATAAATTATGAAAATATGAATAATGAAAGAGTGACAACAAAACAAATTATGAAAATATGATTAATAAAAGAGCAAGAAAACGAATTATGAAAATATGAATAATGAAAGAGTGACAACAAAACAAATTATGAAAAAGTGAATAATGAAAGAGCAAGAAAATGAATTATGAAAATATGAATAATGAAAGAGTGGCAACAAAACAAATTATGAAAATATGATTAATGAAAGAGCAAGAAAATGAATTATGAAAATATGAATAATGAAAGAGTGGCAACAAAACAAATTATGAAAAAATGATTAATGAAAGAGCAAGAAAATGAATTATGAAAATATGAATAATGAAAGAGTGACAACAAAACAAATTATGAAAAAGTGATTCATGAAAGAGCAAGAAAATGAATTATGAAAATATGAATAATGAAAGAGTGGCAATAAAACAAATTATGAAAAAATGATTAATGAGTGAAACAAAAGAAATTATTAAAAAATGATTAATGAAAGAGCAACAAAACAAATTATGAAAATATGATTAATGAAAGAGTGACAACAAAACAAATTATGAAAAAATGATTAATGAGAGTGAAACAAAACAAATTATGAAAAAATGATTAATGAAAGAGCAACAAAACAAATTATGAAAATATGATTAATGAAAGAGTGACAAAAAAACAAATTTTGAAAAAATGATTAATGAGAGTGAAACAAAACAAACTATGAAAAATATATGATTAATGAAAGTGACAAAACAAATTATGAAAAAATATGATTAATGAATGGCAACAAAACAAATTATGAAAAAATATGATTAATTAAAGAGTGACAACAAATCAAATTATAAAAAAATATTCATGAAAGAGTGACAACAAAACAAATTATTTAAAAAACATGATTAATGAAAAAGTGACAACAAAACAAATTATTAAAAAAATATGATTAATGAAAAAGTGACAACAAAACAAATTATTAAAAAAATATGATTAATGAAAAAGTGACAACAAAACAAATTATTTACAAAATATGATTAATGAAAAAGTGACAACAAAACAAATTATTTACAAAATATGATTAATGAAAGAGTGACAATAAAACAAATTATGAAAAAAATATGATTAATGAAAGAGGGACAAAAAATCGAATTTTGAAAATATATTAATGAGTGACAACAAAACAAATTATGAAAAAATTATAAACTTTCCGTATGGAAGCATTTTATCGACGCAACGAAAGAGATTTCAGAAACAAAATTGTTCATGGTTTTAAGAATCAAGAGACAAATAATAATAAATGAATATTATTATAGAGGGAAACTTCCGAGGTGATAATCAGCGAATCAATTCAGAGGAAGAGGTATGTTTACAGCACTCGGAAAAATTGACAAATAATCAACAACAGAAAAAATATGGACCAAAGCAGGATCGATCGAACCCATATTCAGTGGCACAGTGCCCTGCCATGAAAAGCTAGGGAACACTGCCATATTATACATGAATATTTAGATAATTGAACAAGGTATTAGATTTCACCAATATCAAGATGATACAAGACATGTAAAAAGAATATGGTTTGAAGGCGTTCACACTAAATCAAATTGAGCGTGGCATACTATGTGGCGAAACATATGTTGCCGAAATCGGCATGGTGATCAGTGCGGCGAAATGCAAACAAAATTCTGAAAAAATATGATTAATGAAAGAGTGGCCAAAAAAAATATGTTGTCAATTTTAAAAAATTAAACACACAACTGTAATTGATTAATGATAACTGTAATCGTTTAATGATAACTGTAATTGATTAATGATAACTGTAATTGTTTAATGATAACTGTAATTGATTAATGATAAAACAAATTATGAAAACAATGAAATGAAGGGAAAACAATTTTAAAAACTTTAAGCAATAGCAACAAAAAAAAGAGCATATTTAATCTAGTTGGAAGCGAACACAGTCCAATCATGGCACTTAAATATGCATTAGAAAAACATGTCTACAGAAAGCATGATAGCTAAACAATTGATACAGCTGACTAAGCATTTTGAGATTTGAGATCTTATATCAAGATTTGTTGTCTCTTTGTATTATTTCATATTTGATTAACCTCACAGTCTTGTGTGTGTGTGTATGTGTGTTGATTAACCTCACAGTCTTGTGTGTGTGTGTATGTTCCGAGTATTTTTACAAATATTTGTGGGTTCTCCATGCAGCCTCACAGTGTGTGGACATATGTTCTATATATGAAGGGAGGTCAAAAAGTAATGCACACCAATTTTTTTTCTTGGAAACTATTCGGGCAAAATGTGTGAAATTTTCACAGATTGTAGCTGAACATCCCCTTTACACTACCTATTTTTCAACATAATCTCCGTCCAAGCGTATTGCCTTACGCCAACGCGAAACTAGGTCATGAATGCCTCGTTTGTACCAAGTTTTGTCCTGCTCGCGTAGCCATTTTTTAACTGCACGGATCACATCCTCATCATTGTCAAAGTGTTTCCCACGCAGGAATTTTTTGAGTGGTCCAAACAGATGGAAATCTGAGGGAGCCAGATCAGGGCTGTAAGGAGGATGGGGCAGTACAGTCCAACCAAATTTGTTGATTGCTTCCCGTGTTACCAGACTTGTGTGAGGGCGTGCATTGTCATGTTGAAGCAACAAATCTGAAGATGGCTTATTAGGCCGAACTCTGTGGAACCGATTTTTGAGTTTTGTCAGTGTATTGATGTAAGCTGTCGAGTTGATTGTCTCACCTCTTGTCATTACATCAACAAGAATCACACCATCAATGTCCCAGAAGACAGTGATCATCACCTTTCCGGCTGATGGAGATGTTTTGAATTTTTTTCTTTTTGGTGACTGCGGATGATGCCATTCCATTGACTGCATTTTTGTTTCAGGCTCATAATAATGTGCCCACGTTTCGTCACCGGTAACAATTTTTGGACAAAAACATTTCTCCTTCAACACCGAAACGCTCCAACAATTCAGAACAGAATGTTTTCCTTTGAACTCTGATCATTTGTTAGGCACCGAGGAACCCATCGAGCGCAAATATTTGAATATCCGAGAGTTTTAAAAATTGCGATTGCACTTCCCTTGCTGGCTGTAAGCTGCAATGCCAATTGCTGACTAGTGATACGCCTATCCTTACGAATAATGGCATCAGCCCGGTTTAACATGTCTGTGCTGGTAGCCGAGGCAACACGTCCAGAACGCGGTAAATCATGCAGCTCCACTCGTACACTTTCTGCAGCTTTAATTCTCTGAACCCAGCGACTAACTGTGCTCCTATCGACTGCAGAACATTTGTACACTGCACACAGTCGTTTATGAATGTTTGCCACAGTTTCTTTTTCCGCAACCAGAAATTCTATGACAATTCGCTGTTTGTAACGGACATTGTTGACAAGCTCCATTTTAACGGTTCATAGATTACGTAATATTTTTCAGAATGCTGTGCAATTTGGTGCACATAATTGGAACATGTCATATTCCAAGTGTGCAAAATTTCATATTCCTATCTTTATTATTAGCCGAGAAAAAAATTGGTGTGCATTACTTTTTGACCTCCCTACGTATTTGTTAAAAAGCAAGAGGAGCCATAGTTGCACTATGAAACTTAAGGGAATACAAACAAATGAGGTTAAATTTCAACTCCAATGTTAAATCTGAGTACAATGGGATGAGTTCAAGACTAATATAGAGATAAGAGAAATGATCATGCAACCAATGATCTCATCTACAATGGAATGAATTCAAGACTAATATGGACATAAGAGAAATGGTCATGCAACCAATGATCTCATCTACAATGGAATGAATTCAAGACTAATATAGAGATAAGAGAAATGGTCATACAACCAACGATCTCATCTACAATGGAATGAATTCAAGACTAATATAGAGATAAGAGAAATGGCCATGCAACCAATGATCTCATCTACAATGGAATGAGTTCAAGACTAATATAGAGATAAGAGAAATGGTCATACAACCAACGATCTCATCTACAATGGAATGAGTTCAAGACTAATATAGAGATAAGAGAAATGGCCATGCAACCAATGATCTCATCTACAATGGAATGAGTTCAAGACTAATATAGAGATAAGAGAAATGGTCATGCAACCAATGATCTCATCTACAATGGAATGAGTTCAAGACTAATATAGAGATAAGAGAAATGGCCATGCAACCAACGATCTCATCTACAATGGAATGAATTCAAGACTAATATAGAGATAAGAGAAATGGTCATGCAACCATTGATCTCATCATCATAATGGAATGAATTCAAGACTAATATAGAGATAAGAGAAATGGTCATGCAAGCAATGATCTCATCTACAATTAGGAAGAGATGGACATATATCGAACGTGCTGAGATGAGAAAAAAAAATTCCAAAACAGGCTTTTCTGTGGGAAACATCAAGATACAGAAAAAGCGGTAGACCTAAAGAAATACTAAAAACAAGAATTATAAGAGAAGCAAATTTGGCATGCATAGACTCAGAAAAGATTGAATATCTTTCCCAGAATATAAATGGGTGATGATAAACGCTGAAAGTTCCTATAAGCTCCTATGTGATGTTTGTTTGTTATTTGTTTATGGAAGGCCCCGGTATCACTGCAAACGAATTAAAATCCATAATTGCTCAACCGCCCGTGCCAGCATGATCATCCGAATCTCATCTCCCAAACAAAGAAAGGTAACTGTAGTCCCCATCGTAGCAGTCTCAGCACACGCCAAAAGACATAAGGCGAAACCGTGCAGAAAGTGAACACAGCCAACTGTTCCCTATCATACGATATCATCATTCATTGAAAGAAATTGGAATATCGAAAACATGAACAAACGGATGAAACACACAGCTCACGGTGTGCACAGAGCACTTAAATCAGTAGCTCCTGCAACAAGCCGGACTTGGAATATGAGGAAACTGCAACAAGGAACACTTTCATGTATAGCCTTCAATTGTTCCCGCCACCTATCCACCATATACCGGGAGTTCATGTGATGCCTGATGACATGGGAAGGATAAAAAATGTCAAATCAGTGCCATTATGGCTGAAACATGAAGAACAAAATTGACAACCATGATGACGATGCAGACCTTCATTAATGGATGCTTGCGCAGAATAAAAGGATAGAAATGGCAGGACAAAATCACTAACGTAGAATTATGGAAATGTACAAGTCAAATACCAGTGGATAAAGAGATACAGCGAAGACGATGGTGCTGGATAGGACACACATTATGGAAGACAACTGAGAGTATTACACAACAGGCCCTTTTTTGGAATCCCCAGGGGAAGAGACAAAGAGGAAGACCAAAATATTCTTGGAGATGGAAGCAGAGATGAAGATGATGGGGAAAACATGAATGATTTTAAAAGAATGGCAAAAAACAGAACAACTTGGAAAGTGTTGAAGACCTATGCTTCACAAGGAGTTGAAAGGAAGAAGAATAAATTAAAATATTTGTAGTTTATAATTGTAGAGTTCAAGCAATTTGAAGACATGTACTCAACTACTAACTAGGGATGTTGTATGTTCTATATTGACATTAGAGCTGCCTATATATTTTTGTGCTCACAGAACTGGACAACAGTCGTGGACATCAACATTCAAAGACAACCCAATTAAGAACTTTTTTAGAGTCTGGCACAATTAGCCAGGCAATTAGTTTTAATGGCATGAAAACATTTAATGGCATGAAAACATTTAATGGCTTGAAAACATATTAGGTCCACAATTACAAAGACCTAGAATGACAATTCACAGCATGGATCCGCCATAGAATACATAAAGAAACAGATAAAATGGTTTGGCCACGTGGCAAGGCAAAAAGATCAAAACACACAAAATGAGGGTTCAATAAACGTTACGAGAATACCAAGGGCAGACCACGAAAAAAGATTGACAGAATATTAGAAATACTAGGAAACATAGCAGTAGAGGCGAACAGAAAAGCAAAAGATTGCAAATTGTATCTCCCCTCAACACTGAAAGGTAAATGAGGAAGGAAAGAAGAAGACACCATACTCACACACTCCAGAGTGAAATCTAGAAATCCACAAATTGTGCTCAGTTGCCTCTAACTGAACTATCTCTAACAGAACGAAATCCTTTAAAACTGTCCAGGATGGACTCAAACGTCTACAACATTCTACGTCTAGCTTCATGTTTTTATTTCTAACTATTCTTCAATAATTCTGGTTATCTGACATTCCCTCCAGGTGGTATCACTGGCGCTAAATGCCTGATCTAAGCCTTACTTCTTGTTGCTCTGGGATACCATCAAGAAAAATTCAGGACCCTAGCCTAGTCCATCAAGTTTAATCATGTGGTGAAGGTAATCATACGATCACAAAACGTCCTTCAAACTGACCAGTGTTCAGCGTGGCTGAGTAACTTAACGTCTCGATCATTCCCCGGTTAACCTTATTATTCCCACTCTCCTAGCACACTGTTAACCCTCTAAAACCTAAGATCTAGTCCACTTCTACAATTCAACGCTACACTTACACTGTACACTATTATAATTCAACATTGCACTTACACAGTACACTACTACAGTTCAACGCTGCACTTACACAGTACACTGCTACAGTTCAACGCTACACTTACACTGTACACTGCTACAGTTCAACGCTACACTTACACTGCTACAGTTCAACGCTACACTTACACTGCTACAGTTCAATGCTACACTTACACTGTACACTGCTACAGTTTGATGCTACACTTACACTGTACACTGCTACAGTTTGATGCTACACTTAAAAGGTACACTTCTACAGTTTGATGCTACACTGCTACAGTTTGATGCTACACTTAAATGGTACACTTCTAGTTTGATGCTACACTTAAATGGTACACTTCTAGTTTGATGCTACACTGCTACAGTTTGATGCTACAGTTTGATGCTACACTTAAATGGTACACTTCTAGTTTGATGCTACACTTAAATGTTACACTGCTACAGTTTGATGCTACACTTAAAATGGTACACTGCTACAGTTTGATGCTACACTTAAAATGGTACACTGCTACAGTTTGATGCTACACTTAAAATGGTACACTGCTACAGTTTGATGCTACACTTAAATGGCACACTGCTACAGTTTGATGCTACAGTTTGATGCTACACTGCCACAGTTTGATGCTACAGTTTGATGCTACAGTTTGATGCTTACTCTTAAATGCTACACTGCTACAGTTTGATGCTATACTTAAATGCTACACTTTGATGCTACACTGCTACAGCTTGATGCTACACTGCTACAGTTTGATGCTACGCTTACATTTAACTAACTTCTGGGATTAGTCTGATAACTAATCCCACCTCAAAGAGAAGATAACCCACTCACCGTAGTCAGCTGGGTTGTGGTAGTTCGGGCATACCAGCCCCTGCTGCTCAAAGTAGGGCAGGAGTGTCCCAGTGCTGCCCTGGTAAATGCACTGACCTTCTGCTAGCAAGTATAACTAGATTGGAGAAAATCAAGTAATGAAATAACAGTGAGGTAACAGATAACAGTGAGATAACAGATAACAGTGAGATAACAGATAACAGTGAGATAACAGATAACAGTGAGATAACAGATACATCCCACTGACTACATTAATAATAACTAAAACGATTAATAATTTAATAATTGATATTAGTTATGGAAGACCCCGGTATCACTGCAAACGAACTAAAATCCATAATTGCTCAACCGCCCATGCCAGTGGAATCATCTGAATTAATATCTCATCTCCCAAACAAGGAAAGGTAGCTGCAGTCCCCATCATAGCAGTCTCAGCACATGCCCAAAGATATAAGGTGAAATCGTACAGAAAGTAAACACGGCCATCTGTTCCCCGTGATAGAATATCATCATTCATCATAAGCAAAATGAATTAGTTCAATCATTGACTAGTTACTTGAACTAATGTTTGTTCATGCAAATGAAAGCTGGAAAACAAGAGATTGAGAGAAAACTAAACACTTTTGAAGAAAAATTAATAAGAAGGGTACTCTGTGTATAATGGAATGCATTCAAGATTATTGTCATTATCAAGTATGGGGCCTGCAGGCATAGGTGATCAAGTCTCTCCACAACTTTCAATCTCAACAGTTATTTATCATTTCTGTTTTTGACCTTCTGCCAAGCCATTCTCTTAAGCTGTCTGGTATCTTTTCTCTTTACTTCCTTCTATTTCTTCGTCCTTCAATTTTTCCAGTTGTCACAATATACTCCAGCTGTTCCCTTCTCATTACATGGCCAAAAAATGATTGTTTCTTCCTAATATTGGAAATTAGCTCTTTTTGCTTTAGCTTCTTTCATAACATTTTCATGACTCTTCTTAGCTGTCCATGGTATTAAGATGAGTACAGAGATAAGAGAAATGGCCATGCAACCAAAGATCTCATCTACAATTAGGAAGAGAAGATGGACATATGTTGAGCATGTATTGAGAAGAGACAAGAGAATTTCCAAACAGGTTCTCCTATGGGAAACATCAGGATACAGGAAAAGAGGAAGCCTGAGAGAGATACTGAAAAGAACACTTATAAGAGAAGAAGAATTGGCAGGCACTGACTCATTTGATAAGATCAAATATCCCACCAAGAATAGAGATGGGTGGAAAAAAACACAAGCTTTTTTTGACTGACATACGGGTGACATACATCAAGGACTAGCAAACCTGATCAAACATCTCAAAGAGCTTGGCGCTGGGCTGGTGGATGGTACAGATGATGGTCCGACCACCTTGGGCTAGTTTCTTCAGCAGAGAGACACACTGGAAGCATGAGACGCTATCAAGGCCGCTGGAGAGAAGGGAAATGTTAGTCAATACATGATAACTTTTATATTGATATTTTTATATTTTATCATTATGACCTCCGTAAGCCAGTTAGTTCACGATATCAGAAGCATGAGCCGCTGTCAAGGCCGCTGGAGAGAAGGGTACCTTCAGTTAATACATGATAACTTTTATATTTTATCATTATGACCTCCGTAAGCCAGTTACTTCATGATATCAGAAGCATGAGCCACTGTCAAGGCCGCTGGAGAGAAGGGTATCTTTAGTTAATACATGATAACTTTTATATTTTATCATTATGACCTCCGTAAGACAGTTCACGATATCAGAAGCATGAGCCACTGTCAAAGCCGCTGGAGAGAAGGGTATCTTTAGTTAATACATGATAACTTTTATATTTTATCATTATGACCTCCGTAAGCCAGTTACTTCACGATATCAGAAGTATGAGCCGCTGTCAAAGCCGCTGGAGAGAAGGGTACCTTTAGTCAATACATGATAACTTTTATATTGATATTTTTATATTTTATCATTATGACCCCTGTAAGCCAGTTACTTCACGATATCAGAAGTATGAGCCGCTGTCAAAGCCGCTGGAGAGAAGGGTACCTTTAGTTAATACATGATAACTTTTATATTTTATCATTATGATCCTCGTAAGCCAGTTAGTTCACGATATCAGAAGCAGGAGATGCTGTCAAGGCCGCTGGAGAGAAGGGAACTGCTGGTGAATACATGATTTGATATCTTTCATATTGATATTTGACCATTACAACGTCCATGAGCCAGTTACTTCAAGATTGTGACAGTACAGCATGATTAATTGACAAGTTTATTCAATCAATTCTTGACTTATACTTCACATGACATGAGAAATCTAGATCTCCTACACAAGTTTATTCAATCAATTCTTGAGTTATACTTCACATAACATGAGAAATCTAGATCTCCTACACAAGTTTATTCAATCAATTCTTGAGTTATACTTCACATGACATGAGACATCTAGATCTCCTACACAAGTTTATTCAATCAGTTCTTGACTTATACTTCACATGACATGAGACATCTAGATCTCCTACACAAGTTTATTCAATCAGTTCTTGACTTATACTTCCCAAGTCATGTGGATGAATATCTTGGTTGCAATATAAAAGCCAGCCTTTACACATGTTAGCTATGGCCATCTAAACATCTATATCATTAGCAGAAGTTCTGTATTCATGTCTTGGCTACCATCGTCGTCATATGACTCTCCCAGGTTCTGCAATTATATCCACATAACTGCTTGTACTTCACATAAAGTCACACAAACGATAATATGACTTCTCTGTATCATTACAATCCTAGCCTTGATTTCCTTAATCAGCACTGATCTCTTTCATCATCATCATGTACTGGCCTGTTGGCGTAGGTGATCATGTCTCTCCACAACCTTCGATCTCGGCAGTTATTTATCATTTCTGTTGTTGACATTCTGCCAAGCCATTCTCTTAAACTGTCTGGTATTTTTTCTCTTTGCTTCCCTGTATCTCTTTGTCCCTCAATTTTTCCAGTTGTTATAATATATTCCAGTTGTTTTCTCATTACATGACCAAAAAATGATGATTGTTTCTTCCTAATATTGGAAATTAGCTCTCTTTTTGCTTTGACCTCACTCAGAACATCATTACTCTTCTTAGCTGTCCATGGTACTCTCAACATTCTTCGTAAAACCACATTTCTACAGACTCCAGTGATTTTCTTGTCTGTTGTCCTATTGTCCATGATTTGCATCCATATGTTAAGACTTCCTCTACGTAACATTTAAGAACTCTTTTTCTAGTTTCTATTGTCAAAAATGGATTGAATAGTATCTTCCTCGTTTTTTGGAAAGCTGCTTTTGCCTGAGCCATTCTGCATCTCAACTCTCTTGTACATCTTCCATCTTAGGTTAACAAAGTTCCCAAATATTTAAATTCATTTACCTGTTTTAATATTGTTCCACTTGTCTTTATATTGAGTCTTTATTTTGAGTCTCTATTTTTCAGTGATGTCTTTGATCTCTTTAGAGACCTGAAATATCTACCGACAGCTAAACATCTTCCCTTGAAGTAAATCTTCTCAATAATCCTGGACCATCACTGAACATGGACAACAAACCAGTAGAAGAGATCAATCACTTTATCTAAATTGGAAGTCACATTGATCGAGAAGGGGATGCACGTAAAGGAAATTAGAATCAGAATAGCTAAAGCAGCAATGTCTTTCAGAAGCCTTGAAAAGTTGTGGAAATCAAAACTCATCAACACAAACACAAAACTTAGACTATTCAAATCAAATGTACTATCAACCCTTATGTATGCGTGTGAAAGCTGGAAAACAACAAGAGATATAGAAACAAAGTTGAATGCATTCGAAAATAAATGTCTAAGGAAAATACTTGGTATAGTGTGGAACGAATTCAAAACAAACGAGGAAATTAGAGAAATCACCAATCAACCACTAATATCTTCAGTAATAAAGAAAAGACGATGGTCATATGTTGGACATTTGATGAGAAGAGATAATAACCGAATAGCACTCTCTCTTTCCTAATGTTTCTAATATCCCATCAATCCATCTTTTGCTCTTCTGTTGACCTCTCCTGCTGTTAAGTTTCCTAGTGTTTCTAATATTCCATCAATCCATCTTTTGCTCTTCTGTTGGCCTCTCCTGCTGTTATGTTTCCTAGTGTTTCTAATATTCCATCAATCCATCTTTTGCTCTTCTGTTGGCCTCTCCTGCTGTTATGTTTTCCGGTTGTTTCTAATATTCCATCAATCCATCTTTTGCTCTTCTGTTGGCCTCTCCTGCTGTTATGTTTCATAGTGTTTCTAATATTCCATCAATCCATCTTTTGCTCTTGTGTTGGCCTCTCCTGCTGTTATGTTTCCTAGTGTTTCTAATATTCCATCAATCCATCTTTTGCACTTCTGTTGGTCTCTCCTGCTGTTATGTTTCCTAGTGTTTCTAATATTCCATCAATCCATCTTTTGCTCTTCTGTCGGCCTCTCCTGCTGTTATGTTTCCTAGTGTTTCTAATATTCCATCAATCTATCTTTTGCTCTTCTGTTGGCCTCTCCTGCTGTTATGTTTCCTAGTGTTTCTAATATTCCATCAATCCATCTTTTGCTCTTGTGTTGGCCTCTCCTGCTGTTATGTTTCCTAGTGTTTCTAATATTCCATCAATCCATCTTTTACACTTCTGTTGGTCTCTCCTGCTGTTATGTTTCCTAGTGTTTCTAATATTCCATCAATCCATCTTTTGCTCTTCTGTCGGCCTCTCCTGCGGTTATGTTTCCTAGTATTTCCAATATTCCATCAATCCATTCCCCTATTACAAATTAAAGACAGAAATCCTATTTAAAGCACATCAAGACAGCTCCAAATAAATGTCAGAAAGAATGGCTGTTAAAATACTCACCAGGATTTACGTAGAGTCTAATTAAAGGATAAGACAATAGGACAGGTTGGATTTAACTAGACCAAAGGAATCAAATAGTGGAAAGTTGGAAAATTAAGAAATGAAAGATGTCCCAAAGGGTACAAAAATGTCCCAAGGGGTACAAAAGATGTCCCAAAAGGTACAAAAGATGTTCAAAATTGTGCAAAAGATGTCCCAAAGTGTGCAAAAGATGTCCCAAAGTGTGCAAAAGATGTCCCAAAGGGTGCAAAAGATGTCCCAAAGGGTGCAAAAGATGTCCCAAAGGGTGCAAAAGATGTCCCAAAGGGTGCAAAAGATGTCCCAAAGGGTGCAAAAGATGTTCCAAAGGGTGCAAAAGATGTCCCAAAGGGTGCAAAAGATGTCCCAAAGGGTGCAAAAGATGTCCCAAAGGGTGCAAAAGATGTCCCAAAGGGTGCAAAAGATGTCCCAAAGGGTGCAAAAGATGTCCCAAAGGGTGCAAAAGATGTCCCAAAGGGTGCAAAAGATGTCCCAAAGGGTGCAAAAGATGTCCCAAAAGGTACAAAGAAAACAGCATTAGACGATGGAGTCAGTGGTCTGAGAAAAACTGAAGGGGTCATTGGTCATGGCACATGATAATGGTGATTACCTGGTTGGTTCATCAAAGAACATGACAGGTGGGTTGTTGATCAACTCCAGGGCTATAGACAGCCGTCGACGCTGGCCACCCGACAGGTTGGACGCCCTTGTCTTCTTGGCTTCGTTCAGGCTGAGAGTGTCCAGGATCTCATCAACCTGACCAAGGAAAATGTGGATCATACCTTTTATATTGTTAGAGTTTCCTATTACTCTAATTTAGTAAAAGAGTTCCCTAATACTTTCATTTTGTAAGAGTTCCCTAATACTTTCATTTTGTAAGAGTTCCCTAATACTTTCATTTTGTAAGAGTTCCCTATTACTTTCATTTTGTAAGAGTTTCCTATTACTTTCATTTTGTAAGAGTTCCCTATTACTTTCATTTTGTAAGAGTTCCCTATTACTTTCATTTTGTAAGAGTTTCCTATTACTTTCATTTTGTAAGAGTTTCCTATTACTTTCATTTTGTAAGAGTTTCCTATTACTTTCATTTTGTAAGAGTTTCTTATTACTTTCATTTTGTAAGAGTTTCCTATTACTTTCATTTTGTAAGAGTTTATTAGTTCCATATAGCAAAAGTTTCCTATTATTTCCATATTGCAAAAGTTTCCTATTACTTCCATATTGCAAGAGTTTCCTGTTACTTCTATATTGTAAGAGTTTCCTGTTACTTCTATATTGTAAGAGTTTCCTGTTATTTCTATATTGTAAGAGTTTCCCCATTATTTGTAAGGGTTTTTAAAAAAATGGACTGTAGATCTTACAATACAACTTGTAAGGAGGAAGAGACTTGTGTGCATTTCTGCATCTTTTTCTTATTAAAAAAATCAAACAACATACAACATTAACATCCACACAAACAGAGAGCGCTCTATTCAGCCTAAAACAGCTGGTAGGAAGGACAACAGAACACAAGCACAATGTGTACACAACTTTCATCGGCCACGAACAAATCTTTAGAGCGAGTAAACAGAATAACGAGGGGGGATGCAACATCTGGAGTAAGCCAACATCTAACCAACCTAATTAAGTCTCTACAACAGGTCTGGGTAACCTTTTATAACCTGACGGCCAGATCTAAAAATATGAAGACGCTGAAGGGCCAGATCTAAAAATATGAAGACGCTGAAGGGAAAAATCTAAAAATATGAAGATGCTGAAGGGTCAGATCTAAAAATATGAAGACGCTGAAGGGCCAGATCTAAAAATATGAAGACGCTGAAGGGCCAGATCTAAAAATATGAAGACGCTGAAGGGAAAAATCTAAAAATATGAAGATGCTGAAGGGTCAGATCTAAAAATATGAAGACGCTGAAGGGTCAGATCTAAAAATATGAAGACGCTGAAGGATCAGATCTAAAAATATGAAGACGCTGATGGGCCAGATCTAAAAATATGAAGACGCTGAGGGCCAGATCTAAAAATATGAAGATGCTGAAGGGCCAGATCTAAAAATATGAAGATGCTGAAGGGCCAGATTAAAAAATATAAAAACGCTGAAGGGCAAGATCTAAAAATATGAAGATGCTGAAGGGCCAGATCTAAAAATATGAAGATGCTGTAGGGCCAGATCTAAAAATATGAAGATGCTGTAGGGCCAGATCTAAAAATATGAAGATGCTGTAGGGCCAGATCTCAAAATATGAAGATGCTGAAGGGTCAGATCTAAAAATATGAAGATGCTGAAGGGTCAGATCTAAAAATATGAAGATGCTGAAGGGCCAGATCTAAAAATATGAAGATGCTGAAGGGCAAAAATATGAAGATGCTGAAGGGCAAGATCTAAAAATATGAAGACGCTGAAGGGCCAGATCTAAAAATATGAAGACGCTGAAGGGCCAGATCTAAAAATATGAAGACGCTGAAGGGCCAGATCTAAAAATATGAAGACGCTGAAGGGCCAGATCTAAAAATATGAAGATGCTGAAGGACCAGATCTAAAAATATGAAGATGCTGAAGGGCCAGATCTAAAAATATGAAGATGCTGAAGGGCCAGATCTAAAAATATGAAGATGCTGAAGGGCCAGATCCAAAAATATGAAGATGCTGAAGGGCCAGATCTAAAAATATGAAGACGCTGAAGGGCCAGATCTAAAAATATGAAGACGCTGAAAGGCCAGATCTAAAAATATGAAGACGCTGAAGGGCCAGATCTAAAAATATGAAGATGCTGAAGGGCCAGATCTAAAAATATGAAGATGCTGAAGGGCCAGATCCAAAAATATGAAGATGCTGAAGGGCCAGATCTAAAAATATGAAGACGCTGAAGGGCCAGATCTAAAAATATGAAGATGCTGAAGGGCCAGATCTATAAATATGAAGACGCTGAAGGGCCAGATCTAAAAATATGAAGATGCTGAAGGGCCAGATCTAAAAATATGAAGATGCTGAAGGGCCAGATCTAAAAATATGAAGATGCTGAAGGGCCAGATCTAAAAATATGAAGATGCTGAAGGGCCAGATCTAAAAATATGAAGATGCTGAAGGACAAGATCTAAAAATATGAAGATGCTGAAGGGCCAGATCTAAAAATATGAAGACGCTGAAGGGCCAGATCTAAAAATATGAAGACGCTGAAGGGCCAGATCTAAAAATATGAAGATGCTGAAGGGCCAGATCTAAAAATATGAAGACGCTGAAGGGCCAGATCTAAAAATATGAAGATGCTGAAGGGCCAGATCTAAAAATATGAAGATGCTGAAGGGTCAGATCTAAAAATATGAAGACGCTGAAGGGCCAGATCTAAAAATATGAAGATGCTGAAGGGTCAGATCTAAAAATATGAAGTCGCTGAAGGACCAGATCTAAAAATATGAAGATGCTGAAGGACCAGATCTAAAAATATGAAGATGCTGAAGGGCCAGATCTAAAAATATGAAGATGCTGAAGGGCCAGATCTAAAAGTATGAAGATGCTGAAGGGTCAGATCTAAAAATATGAAGACGCTGAAGGGCCAGATCTAAAAATATGAAGATGCTGAAGGGCCAGATCTAAAAATATGAAGATGCTGAAGGGCCAGATCTAAAAATATGAAGATGCTGAAGGGCCAGATCTAAAAATATGAAGATGCTGAAGGGCCAGATCTAAAAATATGAAGGCGCTGAAGGACCAGATCTAAAAATATGAAGACGCTGAAGGGCCAGATCTAAAAATATGAAGATGCTGAAGGGCCAGATCTAAAAATATGAAGATGCTGAAGGGCCAGATCTAAAAATATGAAGATGCTGAAGGGCCAGATCTAAAAATATGAAGACGCTGAAGGGCCAGATCTAAAAATATGAAGATGCTGAAGGGCCAGATCTAAAAATATGAAGATGCTGAAGGGCCAGATCTAAAAATATGAAGATGCTGAAGGGCCAGATCCAAAAATATGAAGATGCTGAAGGGCCAGATCTAAAAATATGAAGACGCTGAAGGGCCAGATCTAAAAATATGAAGACGCTGAAGGACCAGATCTAAAAAAATATGAAGATGCTGAGGGCCAGATACCATCATCCAATGAAACCATAAATGAGCCAATTTGCATTCACAACAATTATAAAGTAACAGTCTTGTTAGTGATGGAGAGTGAAAAACAGAACAGAGAGTGGAAGGAAAGAGAGAGAGGTGAGACAGAACAGAGAGTGAAAGACAGAACAAAGAGTGGAAGGAAAGGGAGAGGGGTGAGACAGAACAGAGAGTGGAAGGAAAGGGAAGGGAGAGGGGTGAGACAGAACAGAGAGTGGAAGACAGAACAGAGTGGAAGGAAAGGGAGACAGGTGAGACAGAACAGAGAGTGGAAGGAAAGGGAGAGGAGTGAGACAGAACAGAGAGTGGAAGACAGAACAGAGAGTGAAAGACAGAACAGAGAGTGGAAGGAAAGGGAGAGGGGTGAGACAGAACAGAGAGTGGAAGGAAAGGGAGAGAACAGGGTGAGACAGAACAGAGAGTGAAAGGAAAGGGAGAGGGGTGAGACAGAACAGAGAGTGGAAGGAAAGGGAGAGGGGTGAGACAGAACAGAGAGTGAAAGGAAAGGGAGAGGGGTGAGACAGAACAGAGAGTGGAAGGAAAGGGAGAGGGGTGAGACAGAACAGAGAGTGGAAGGAAAGGGAGAGGGGTGAGACAGAACAGAGAGTGAAAGACAGAACAGAGAGTGGAAGGAAAGGGAGAGGGGTGAGACAGAACAGAGAGTGGAAGGAAAGGGAGTGGGGTGAGACAGAACAGAGTGGAAGGAAAGGGAGAGCTCAGGGAACAGAGACTAAAGTAATTTACAAATCAAACACAAAGTCCGGTCAAATCTGCTTTGTGGGCTACAGGTTGCCCACTTCTACATTAACAGCAGCTGCACAGTCAGAACAGCAGCTGGTTACACAGACCACTTCAAAGTTAGTTCACGAGTGAGACAGGAGTGTATTCTCCTACTGTTTATTATATATATAGGCTACATATGCAAGTTAGCCAACCCATCGGAGACAGAAATCAACAAGCTTCTATTTGCAGACAATCAGGCACTAATACATGAAACAATAGTAAAGTTTTACAAGAACACTTAAATAGACTCAACAGCAGAGGAACAAAATTAAACATGAAAATCAACAAAACAGAAGTCATGAATATTGCAAAAAAGAAAACAACATAACTAGACGACAGACAACTAAAACTAGTAGAGAAATTAAATACCTAGGAAGCCTAGTGACAAATGACAATTCACAAGCAACAGAAATAAGACTCAAAATACAACAAAGCTTGTCAAATCATTGGACAACTATCACCACTATTGTCCAACAAGGAAATAACTCTGGAGGCAAAATGGGCGCTCTACAATACATTCTTCATTCCAATGTTGTGCTATCAATGCCAGAACTGGACCCTAGATGCAAGAACAATAAGAAAAATAACTTCTACTGAGATGAAATGTGTTAGATGAATGACGAGAAACAAAGATAGATCAGAAATAAAGAATGAGAAAAAAGCTGGGAATAACCCTCGTCACAGAATATATAAAGAAACAACAGATAAATAGTTTGGTCATGTAATAAGACAGAAAGATCAAAACAACACAATGAGCCTTCAATAAATGTTATGAGAAAAATAGACCCAAAGGAGAGATCAACATAAGAACAAAAGATGGATTGATGGAATATTAGAAACACTAGGAAACAACAGCAGGAGAGGCCAACAGAAGAGCAAAAGATGGATTGATGGAATATTAGAAACACTAGGAAACAACAGCAGGAGAGGCCAACAAAAGAGCAAAAGATGGATTGATGGAATATTAGAAACACTAGGAAACATAACAGCAGGAGAGGTCAACAGAAGAGTAAAAGATGGATTGATGGAATATTAGAAATACTAGGAAACATAACAGCAGGAGAGGTCAACTTAAGAATAAAAGATGGATTGATGGAATATTAGAAACACTAGGAAACATAACAGCAAGTGAGGTCAACAGAAGAGCAAAAGATGGATTGATGGAATATTAGAAACACTAGGAAACATAACAGCAGGAGAGGCCAACAGAAGAGCAAAAGATGGATTGATGGAATATTAGAAACACTAGGAAACATAACAGCAGGAGAGGTCAACAGAAGAGCAAAAGATGGATTGATGGAATATTAGAAACACTAGGAAACATAACAGCAGGAGAGGTCAACAGAAGAACAAAAGATGGATTGATGGAATATTAGAAACACTATGAAACATAACAGCAGGAGAGGTCAACAGAAGAACAAAAGATGGATTGATGGAATATTAGAAACACTAGGAAACATAACAGCAGGAGAGGCCAACAGAAGAGGAAAAGATGGATTATGGAATATTAGAAACACTAGGAAACATAACAGCAGGAGAGGTCAACAGAAGAACAAAAGATGGATTGATGGAATATTAGAAACACTAGAAAACACTGTCCCTGGACAGCTAAATAGACCAATGAGAAAGTTCTCAAAGAGGCCAACACAAAAAGGGAGCTCTTAAAAAACATCAGAAAGAAACTATCAACATTTTTTGGGCACATCATGAGAAGAGGAAAGTTGGAATACTTGGTTACAACTGCCAAAATAAAAGGAAAGAGAGATCGCGGACGACAAAGAGAGAAAATACTGGATAGCTTGGTGTCATGGCATGGAAAACAGTCAACAATAGAACTCATACAATGCACTGTGGATAGAAGATTGTGGAAGGACATGATCGCCAACGCCAACCGGTACGGTACATGATGATGATGATGAGAATAGCAGGAGATGATAAAAGAGGAGCAAAAGAGCACAAATTGTCTCCTCTCAATGTAGAAATGGAGGAAAGAATATGAACATAGAACATTTCATGAGAAAAAAGCAATGGAGAAGTGCATAAATAGCTTTCAGCATGTGACTTCAGCATGTGACTTCAGCCAATCAAATGACAGAAAACCTGGTACAATGAAGGTTTTCTTCATTTGTCAAACCCTTTGCTGTGCAGGTTTGTCTTCAAACAAGTGGAAGGTTTGAGTGGTTTTTTCCCCACCCGTCAGTGCAGAAAGTTTTCATGGGAAGAAAGTTCAGAGACAACATTTGTCATGGACCTTATGGTTTTAAATATCAGGCTACACTCTATCACGATAACTCGCATTTGTTGATAGTTAAACAAGGAATTGGATTACACTAATTAAAAAGATGCTACAAGGTGTGTAGAAAGAAAAATAGGGGATAAATGACCAAAACAACAACAAATTTAACCGGAGACACCATAAATGGCAACTTATCATAAATATCGGGTCAAAGTAATCCAATATGAATTATTTTGTGAAAGAAACAATGAGCAATATGTCGTCAAGTAACCCTGAAAGTTTGGTTAATGCAGCGCAAAAATAACTTTTGTTATCAACAATCATGATTTATTGATTTCCACTTCACTGTCACCTTATTACTTACTTGATTACAAGAATCCAACATGACATTTTTTTTTTCTAAATCCAGATCAAAATCACACAAATAACTGCACTACTTTGTCGCTTAGCTACCATCATTATTCAAAATGAAAACAAGTTAATAACAAGGCTTTTTCAGCCATCATCACTTGAATTCTAACATTAAAATGAATACTAACCAATGCCATTTCGATCGGCTGATTTTTTTGTCAGCAAAAAACACTTCTGATCCAAATGTAAAATCTCTTGTACACAATTTCTGTGTAAACACCACACGTAGAAGGACGCAGGAACTGTACAGTAAAGAATGTTTACAAGAAACTATAAACAATTTCTGTGTAAACACCACACGTAAAAGGACGCAGGAACTGTACAGTAAAGAATGTTTACAAGAAACTATAAACAATTTCTGTGTCAACACCACACGTAGAAGGATGCAGGAACTGTACAGTAAAGAATGTTTACAAGAAACTATAAACAATTTCTGTGTAAACACCACACATAGGACGACGCAGGAACTGTACAGTAAAGAATGTTTACAAGAAACTATAAACAATTTCTGTGTAAACACATGTAGAAGGATGCTGGAACTGTACAGCAAAGAATGTTTACAAGAAACTATAAACAATTTCTGTGTCAACACCTCACGTAGAAGGATGCTGGAACTGTACAGTAAAGAATGTTTACAAGAAACTATAAACAATTTCTGTGTAAACACCACACGTAGAAGGACGCAGGAACTGTACAGTAAAGAATGTTTACAAGAAACTATAAACAATTTCTGTGTAAACACCACACGTAGAAGGATGCTGGAACTTACAGTAAAGAATGTTTACAAGAAACTATAAACAATTTCTGTGTAAACACCACACGTAGAAGGATGCTGGAACTGTACAGTAAAGAATGTTTACAAGAAACTATAAACAATTTCTGTGTAAACACATGTAGAAGGATGCTGGAACTGTACAATAAAGAATGTTTACAAGAAACTATAAAATAACTAAATATAAAAGTAGGAATATATTTATATGAATTAAATTGGAAATGGCACAGGCTGAAGCAGAATGCGTTAATAGGGACTTGACCAAAATGAGTGGACACAGGCTATGAAGTAATGTACGGAAAAAGTTGTAGCAGAAAATCTAACATGGTAAATTTCTTGAAAATACAGTAAAGTAGTGGCAAACACAGAGATAATCTCAAACACAAATAATCTCAAACACAGATAATCTCAAACACAGATAATCTCAAACACAGAGAAAATCTCAAACACAGAGATAATCTCATCAATTTTGGGAAAGATTTTCTTTTGCGTTTGTTCATATGGGATAGATTTTTGTTTGTATATGTTCATATGGGATAGATTTTTGTTTGTATTTGTTCATATGGGATAGATTTTTGTTTGTATTTGTTCATATGGGATAGATTTTTGTTTGTATTTGTTCATATGGGATAGATTATTTGTTTTGTATTTGTTCATATGGGATAGATTTTTGTTTGTATATGTTCATATGGGATAGATTTTTGTTTGTATATGTTCATATGGGATAGATTTTTGTTTGTATATGTTCATATGGGATAGATGTTTATATGTTTATGGGTGTATGTTCATATGGGATAGATTTTTTTTGTATGTTCATATGGGATAGATATGTTCATATGGGATAGATTTTTTTTGTATGTTCATATGGGATAGATTTTTTTGGGTGTATGTTCATATGGGATAGATTTTTACCAGAAAAAAAGTCATGAACACACTCACCATTTCCTTTTTTTCATACGGCAGCAACTTCTCATCCAACTTGAGGTTTGCTGAGCACATCATGGCCTCCTCCACGGTGAGATGTGGCAGCAGTTCATCGTCCTGCATGATGTAGCAGGAAATCTTGCGAAACGACCTCAGGTCTCTCTCACAGTTCTGCACCATGATGGAGCCTGTCACGTTTTTTGTTCTGTAATGATAATACAGGATGTTGATGATACAGTTTTGTAGCATTGACTAACGTCTTTATGATGTCTCAATTAATGATAAACTTGCAGCTTTATAAGATGACTCATATATCATGATGCTTCCACTAATGGATGTCTCATTAATTTGTTATCTCAACATCATGATGTCTCATTACATTAATTTGTTATCTCAACATCGTGATGTCTCATTACAATAATTTGTTATCTCAACATCATGATGTCTCATTACATTAATTTGTTATCTCAACATCGTGATGTCTCATTACAATAATTTGTTATCTCAACATCATGATGTCTCATTACATTAATTTGTTATCTCAACATCGTGATGTCTCATTACAATAATTTGTTATCTCAACATCATGATGTCTCATTACATTAATTTGTTATCTCAACATCATGATGTCTCATTACATAATTTGTTATCTCAACATCATGATGTCTCATTACATTAATTTGTTATCTCAACATGATGTCTCAGTCAATAACTCCTCGTGATCTCCCTTGATATCAGTCTGCGTCACAACAGACTGGCTAACAGAAACTAGGATCGCCGTGTTCCCTGTAGTGGTGGCTGTTACTGATGTAGAGGACCCAGTATTGCAGTACCTCTGGGTTGGACTAGTAGTTTCCCAGCATAGCCTGGGATAGATGAACTCCAACTCCTCCAGTAAGAGCAGGGAATGTCAAGAAAGCCATTACGACCCACCACAATTTATGAGTCAAAGGGCAACCTTCCCGCATCAACTCGTGGCAATCCGCCAACAACTCAAACATTCTTGAATCTTGATCCTTCCCATGCCACTAAATGTCACCATAGGGCTTGTAGTGTTTTTTGCCACCCATCTCTATTCTGTCTGAGATGTTCGGTCTTATCTAATGAATCTATGCCTGCCAACTTTGCTTCTCTTATAAGTAAAGGTAAAATACGTGAACTGAATTGGCATCTTAACATGCCAGTTTTCATCCATTTGTGCCCAGCCACCTATCCAGAAGTGTTCGGATACTTCTGGATAGTGTCGCTTCAAGCATTGAAACATGATGCAAAGCGGCATTCCTCACATTTCCAGAGTACTACCCTGGTACCCATGTTATAGAGTGAGCTAATGGAAACATGGGGGCAGGTAACTTAGTTGTTACCCGCTTCTCAATAGACAATAGCAGTAACAGATGGTAGCGACCAGCAGTAGTTAGGACATAAATTTAAAGTATGAAAAATTTCCAGCCAGAATAACAAGTTAGGGGATAATAGAAGTTCACATAGGGGGTAGTGGATATGCAGAAAGTGGGAAGGAGGTAATGTCCAGAATTACTGGACGACACGATGAGTTTAGGTTCATGGAAATTTCCACTTCAACTTTTAGGCAATGCATGACAATAGCATGCATTGACCCCATGACTTTGGCCCGTCTGATAAATAAGTTGTCATCCAACTACCAGGACAGGGCATTGTCGTGAGGTAATAATAATTTAAATAGGGCATAGAGATTCACGAAAACAAAGTGTTTTCATCAAACCATGAGAATAGTTCAAGTTACGGTCACAGAATGACGAGGAGTGACCAACTCAGGTGATCAGAAGAGTGAATTGTCACTTTGCGACAGTTTGATTGACTGCTGATTTTCAGACGAAGAGTTGTGGTTGGAGTATTTAAACTTCAACACAATAGGTTTAAGTCAGGAGTCAGGGATAGAACAGTCAGAGATAGAGACAGTCAGGAATGAGAATTAGACAAGTTAGGAAATTAGACACACAGTTAGTAGAAGTTAAGTTAAGATTAGAAAGTTGAGCCAGTTAGTTAGGAAGTTAGAATCTTCAAGTTGTAGTTTCAAGTCAGTTGAGAAGTTATTAAGTAAGTTGGTAGAGTGTAGTGAGTACAGCAATGAAAATATGAACTGTAGTGTTGTGAAAGTGCTTAAGAGTATTTAAAGTTGTTTCATATTCCTCATGGACGTAAGTTAAATAATGTTGTATGCAAGATATGCACTTGGGACTGATCATATCCATCGGCGATTTGCCTCAGAGAAATTCCTAATTAATAAACATTAATTTAAGATAAGTGCATCCACTACAGAACGATCATAGGCCAAGATTAATAATAGAAATCAATAAACTGATTATGATTATATGAGAGAAAAAGAGCCTGTCATGATTTACCTGTTGTGATCAACTAATGTAAATGATGTGCTGTCAAAGATAATACAAAGATAATACAAAGATAATACAAAGATAATACAAAGATAATACAAAGATAATACAAAGAGAATACAAAGAGAATACAAAGATAATACAAAGATAATACAAAGATAATACAAAGAGAATACAAAAATAATACAAAGATAATAAAAAGAGAAAACACAGATAATATAAAAAATAAATAACATCACAGCTCTATAACAGCCATTTCTGCCAGCGGCTGGGTCGACCATGGAGGTATTTTTCTTCCAACCACGAGTACAACTCACAAGCTGCTTCTAGTGGGAACACGTGTTGTCCGAACATTGGTAGCCCGGTTGGGTGGTTTTCCAACTAGGCTACTGAGCTTTTTAGTGTCTCACTAGGTCTTCCTCTTTCTGTATCCTGATGTTTCCCATAGAAGATCCTGTTTTGGAATTCTCTTGTCTCTTCTCAGCATATGTCTGACATATGTCTGACATATGTCCATCTTCTCTTCCTAATTGTAGATGAGATCATTGGTTGCATGGCCATTTCTCTTATCTCTATATTAGTCTTGAATTCATTTCATTGTAGATGAGATCATTGGTTACATGACCATTTCTCTTATCTCTATATTAGTCTTGAATTCATTCCATTGTAGATGAGATCGTTGGTTGTATGACCATTTCTCTTATCTCTATATTAGTCTTGAATTCATTCCATTGTAGATGAGATCGTTGGTTGCATGGCCATTTCTCTTAACTCTATATTAGTCTTGAATTCATTCCATTGTAGATGAGATCGTTGGTTGTATGACCATTTCTCTTATCTCTATATTAGTCTTTAATTAATTCCATTGTAGATGAGATCGTTGGTTGTATGACCATTTCTCTTATCTCTATATTAGTCTTGAATTCATTCCATTGTAGATGAGATCGTTGGTTGCATGGCTATTTCTCTTATCTCTATATTAGTCTTGAATTCATTCCATTGTAGATGAGATCGTTGGTTGCAAGGCCATTTCTCTTATCTCTATATTAGTCTTGAATTCATTCCATTGTAGATGAGATCGTTGGTTGCATGACCATTTCTCTTATCTCTATATTATTCTTGAATTCATTCCATTGTAGATGAGATCGTTGGTTGCATGACCATTTCTCTTATTTCTATATTAGTCTTGAATTCATTCCATTATAGATGAGATCATTGGTTGCATGGCCATTTCTCTTATCTCTATATTAGTCTTGAATTCTCACCTGTAACCAGACATAGTCACAAAGCTCTCACCTGTAACCAGACATCATAGTCACAAAGCTCTCACCTGTAACCAGACATCATAGTCACAAAGCTCTCACCTGTAACGAGACATTACAGTCACAAAGCTCTCACCTGTAACCAGACATCATAGTCACAAAGCTCTCACATGTAACCAGACCTAGTCACAAAGCTCTCACCTGTAACCAGCCAGAATGTTCATGAGAGAAGACTTGCCAGCACCAGAAGGCCCCATGATGGCAGTCAGCTCCCCAGACACAAAGCTGCCAGAGACTTTCTTCAAGATGGTCTTCCTGCCTGAATAAAAGAACAGAAACCTCTTTCAATAAAAGAGCATAAACCACTTTCAATAAAAGAGCATAAACCACTTTCAATAAAAGAGCATAAACCACTTTCAATAAAAGAGCATAAACCTCTTTCAATAAAAGAACAGAAACCACTTTCAATAAAAGAACAGAAACCACTTTCAATAAAAGAACAGAAATCTCTTTCAATAAAAATACATTACAAAGAACTTGACAGTCATCAGTCAAAGTTTTTAATTTGATGGTTGTCAAATTTTTTTTTAAGAGTATTAGATCTGCTGGCTCCTCTTCTAGAGAAATCACAAAATTGTGCCCAACATTCACCAAGACAAAAGTACAAAATTGTGTTCAACATTCACTAAGATAAAAGTACAAAATTGTGCCCAACATTCACTATGATAAAAGTACAAATTTGTGCCCAACATTCACTATGATAAAAGTACAAAATTGTGTCCAACATTCACTAAGACAAAAGTACAAAATTGTGTCCAACATTCACTAAGACAAAAGTATAAAATTGTGTCCAACATTCACTAAGATAAAAGTACAAAATTGTGTCCAACATTCACTAAGATAAAAGTACAAAATTGTGTCCAACATTCACCAAGATAAAAGTACAAAATTGTGTCCAACATTCACCAAGATAAAAGTACAAAATTGTGTCCAACATTCACTAAGATAAAAGTACAAAATTGTGCCCAACATTCACTATGATAAAAGTACAAAATTGTGTCCAACATTCAAAAAGATAAAAGTACAAAATTGTGCCCAACATTCACTAAGATAAAAGTACAAATTTGTGCCCAACATTCACTAAGATAAAAGTACAAAATTGTGTCCAACATTCACTAAGATAAAAGTACAAAATTGTGTCCAACATTCACTAAGATAAAAGTACAAAATTGTGTCCAACATTCACTAAGATAAAAGTACAAAATTGTGTCCAACATTCACTAAGATAAAAGTACAAAATTATGTCCAACATTCACCAAGATAAAAGTACAAAATTGTGTCCAACATTCACTATGATAAAAGTACAAAATTGTGTCCAACATTCACCAAGATAAAAGTACAAAATTGTGTCCAACATTCACCAAGATAAAAGTACAAAATTGTGTCCAACATTCACTAAGATAAAAGTACAAAATTGTGTCCAACATTCACCCAGATAAAAGTACAAAATTGTGTCCAACATTCACTAAGATAAAAGTACAAAATTGTGTCCAACATTCATAAAGATAAAAGTACAAAATTGTGTCCAACATTCACTAAGATAAAAGTACAAAATTGTGTCCAACATTCACTAAGATAAAAGTACAAAATTGTGTCCAACATTCACTAAGATAAAAGTACAAAATTGTGTCCAACATTCACTAAGATAAAAGTACAAAATTGTGTCCAACATTCACTAAGACAAAAGTACAAAATTGTGTCCAACATTCACTATGATAAAAGTACAAAATTGTGCCCAACATTCACTAAGATAAAAGTACAAAATTGTGTCCAACATTCACTAAGATAAAAGTACAAAATTGTGTCCAACATTCATAAAGATAAAAGTACAAAATTGTGTCCAACATTCACTAAGATAAAAGTACAAAATTGTGTCCAACATTCACTAAGATAAAAGTACAAAATTGTGTCCAACATTCACTAAGATAAAAGTACAAAATTGTGTCCAACATTCACTAAGATAAAAGGACAAAATTATGTCCAACATTCACCAAGATAAAAGTACAAAATTGTGTCCAACATTCACTAAGATAAAAGTACAAAATTGTGCCCAACATTCACTAAGATAAAAGTATAAAATTGTGTCCAAAGTACAAAATTGTGTCCAACATTCATAAAGATAAAAGTACAAATTTGTGCCCAACATTCACTAAGATAAAAGTACAAAATTATGTCCAACATTCACTAAGATAAAAGTACAAAATTGTGTCCAACATTCACTAAGATAAAAGTACAAAATTATGTCCAACATTCACTAAGATAAAAGTACAAAATTGCACCCAACATTCACTAAGACAAAAGTACAAAATTGTGCCCAACATTCACTAAGACAAAAGTACTAAATTGTGTCCAACATTCATAAAGATAAAAGTACAAAATTGTGTCCAACATTCACTAAGACAAAAGTACAAAATTGTGTCCAACATTCACTAAGATAAAAGTACAAAATTGTGTCCAACATTCACTAAGATAAAAGTACAAAATTGTGTCCAACATTCACTAAGATAAAAGTACAAAATTGTGTCCAACATTCACCAAGACAAAAGTACAAAATTGTGTCCAACATTCACTAAGATAAAAGTACAAAATTGTGTCCAACACTCACTACCCTACCACTACTAAGATAACTCAGACCTACTCTAAACCTACTACCATTATTGTGCCCATCGTTAACTCTAAACCTACCACCATTATTGTGTCAATCATTGAAGTAAGATAACTCAGACCTAACTCTAAATCTACCATCATTATTGTGTCAATCATTGAAGTTAAGATAACTCAGACCTAACTCTAAACCTACCATCATTATTGTGTCAATCATTGAAGTAAGATAACTCAGACCTAACTCTAAACCTACCATCATTATTGTGTCAATCATTGAAGTAAGATAACTCAGACCTAACTCTAAACCTACCACTATTATTGTGCCCATCGTTAACTCTAAACCTACCATCATTATTGTGTCAATCATTGAAGTAAGATAACTCAGACCTAACACTAAACCCAGCATCATTATTGTGTCAATCATTGAAGTAAGATAACTCAGACCTAACTCTAAACCTACAATCATTATTGTGTCAATCATTGAAGTAAGATAACTCAGACCTAACTCTAAACCTACAATCATTATTGTGTCAATCATTGATGTAAGATAACTCAGACCTAACTCTAAATCTACCATCATTATTGTGTCAATCATTGATGTAAGATAACTCAGACCTAACTCTAAATCTACCATCATTATTGTGTCAATCATTGAAGTAAGATAACTCAGACCTAACACTAAACCTACCATCATTATTGTGTCAATCATTGAAGTTAAGATAACTCAGACCTAACACTAAACCTACCACCATTATTGTGCCCATCGTTACTCTAAATCTACCACCATTATTGTGCCCATCGTTACTCTAAATCTACCACCATTATTGTGCCAATCGATAACTCTAAATCTACCACCATTATTGTGTCAATCATTGATGTAAGATAACTCAGACCTAACTCTAAATCTACCACCATTATTGTGTCAATCATTGATGTAAGATAACTCAGACCTAACTCTAAACCTACGATCATTATTGTGCCCATTGTTAACTCTAAACCTACCATCATTATTGTGCCCATTGTTAACTCTAAACCTACCATCATTATTGTGCCCATCGTTAACTCTAAACCTACCACCATTATTATGTCCATTGTTAACTCTAAACCTACCACCATTATTGTGCCCATCGTTAACTCTAAACCTACCATCATTATTGTGCCCATTGTTAACTCTAAACCTACCATCATTATTGTGCCCATCGTTAACTCTAAACCTACCATCATTATTGTGTCCATTGTTAACTCTAAACCTACCATCATTATTGTGTCCATTGTTAACTCTAAACCTACCATCATTATTGTGTCCATTGTTAACTCTAAACCTACCATCATTATTGTGTCCATTGTTAACTCTAAACCTACCATCATTATTGTGCCCATCGTTAACTCTAAACCTACCATCATTATTGTGTCCATTGTTAACCATAAACCTACCATCATTATTGTGTCCATTGTTAACTCTAAACCTACCATCATTATTGTGTCCATTGTTAACTCTAAACCTACCATCATTATTGTGTCCATTGTTAACTCTAAACCTACCATCATTATTGTGTCCATTGTTAACTCTAAACCTACCATCATTATTGTGTCCATTGTTAACTCTAAACCTACCATCATTATTGTGCCCATCGTTAACTCTAAACCTACCATCATTATTGTGTCCATTGTTAACCATAAACCTACCATCATTATTGTGTCCATTGTTAACCATAAACCTACCATCATTATTGTGTCCATTGTTAACTCTAAACCTACCATCATTATTGTGTCCATTGTTAACCATAAACCTACCATCATTATTGTGCCCATCGTTAACTCTAAACCTACCATCATTATTGTGCCCATTGTTAACCATAAACCTACCATCATCATTGTGCCCATTGTTAACTCTAAACCTACCATCATTATTGTGTCCATTGTTAACTCTAAACCTACCATCATTATTGTGCCCATCGTTAACTCTAAACCTACCATCATTATTGTGTCCATTGTTAACTCTAAACCTACCATCATTATTGTGCCCATCGTTAACTCTAAACCTACCATCATTATTGTGTCCATTGTTAACTCTAAACCTACCATCATTATTGTGTCCATTGTTAACCATAAACCTACCATCATCATTGTGTCCATTGTTAACTCTAAACCTACCATCATTATTGTGTCCATTGTTAACTCTAAACCTACCATCATTATTGTGTCCATTGTTAACCATAAACCTACCATCATTATTGTGTCCATCGTTAACTCTAAACCTACCATCATTATTGTGTCCATTGTTAACTCTAAACCTACCATCATTATTGTGTCCATTGTTAACTCTAAACCTACCATCATTATTGTGTCCATTGTTAACTCTAAACCTACCATCATTATTGTGTCCATTGTTAACCCTAAACCTTCCATCATTATTGTGTCCATTGTTAACTCTAAACCTACCATCATTATTGTGTCCATTGTTAACTCTAAACCTACCATCATTATTGTGCCCATTGTTAACTCTAAACCTTCCATCATTATTGTGTCCATTGTTAACTCTAAACCTACCACCATTATTGGGTCCATCGTTAACTCTAAACCTACCATCATTATTGTGTCCATTGTTAACTCTAAACCTACCATCATCATTGTGTCCATTGTTAACTCTAAACCTACCATCATTATTGTGTCCATTGTTAACTCTAAACCTACCATCATCATTGTGTCCATTGTTAACTCTAAACCTACCATCATTATTGTGTCCATTGTTAACTCTAAACCTACCATCATTATTGTGCCCATCGTTAACTATAAACCTACCATCATTATTGTGTCCATTGTTAACTCTAAACCTACCATCATTATTGTGCCCATTGTTAACTCTAAACCTTCCATCATTATTGTGTCCATTGTTAACTCTAAACCTACCACCATTATTGGGTCCATCGTTAACTCTAAACCTACCATCATTATTGTGTCCATTGTTAACCATAAACCTACCATCATTATTGTGTCCATTGTTAACTCTAAACCTACCATCATTATTGTGTCCATTGTTAACTCTAAACCTACCATCATTATTGTGTCCATTGTTAACTCTAAACCTACCACCATTATTGTGTCCATTGTTAACTCTAAACCTACCACCATTATTGTGTCCATCGTTAACGCTAAACCTACCACCATTATTGTGCCCATCGTTAACTCTAAACCTACCACCATTATTGTGTCCATTGTTAACTCTAAACCTACCGTCATTATGTGCCCATCGTTAACTCTAAACCTACCACCATTATTGTGTCCATTGTTAACTCTAAACCTTCCATCATTATTGTGCCCATCGTTAACTCTAAACCTACCACCATTATTGTGTCCATTGTTAACTCTAAACCTTCCATCATTATTGTGCCCATCGTTAACTCTAAACCTACCACCATTATTGTGTCCATTGTTAACTCTAAACCTACCACCATTATTGTGTCCATTGTTAACTCTAAACCTACCACCATTATTGTGTCGATCCTTGACGAAGTAAGATAAGTTGCTAAACTTGAGGTCTATAGGTTTGTGTTTGGTCAAGTAAGACTTGCTCTTGTTCTCCTTGATACCATTGGCTGAGTTGTGTTTCTTGACGTCCAGCAGCACCACCTGAGGTATGTGGATCTGCAACACGAGGTACACTTTAGTCATTTGTTCTTGTCAGGGTTACGGTCACAGCAGGTCTAGAGGTCACGGTTACGGTCACAGCAGGTTTAGAGGTCACGGTTACGGTCACAGCAGGTCTAGAGGTCACGGTTACGGTCACAGCAGGTTTAGAGGTCACGGTTACGGTCACAGCAGGTCTAGAGGTCACGGTTACGGTCACAGCAGGTTTAGAGGTCACGGTTACGGTCACAGCAGGTCTAGAGGTCACGGTTACGATCACAGCAAGTTGAGAGGTCAGGGTTACGATCACAGCAAGTTTAGAGGTCAGGTTTAGAGGTCAAGGTAACGATCACAGCAGGTTTAGAGGTCAGGTTTAGAGGTCAGGGTTACGGTCACAGCAGGTCTAGAGGTCAGGGTTACGGTCACAGCAGGTCTAGAGGTCAGGGTTACGGTCACAGCAGGTCAAGAGGTCAGGGTTACGGTCACAGCAGGTTTAGAGGTCAGGGTTACGATCACAGGAGGTTTAGAGGTCAGGTTTAGAGGTCAAGGTTACGATCACAGCAGGTTTAGAGGTCAGGTTTAGAGGTCAAGGTTACGATCACAGCAGGTTTAGAGGTCAGGGTTACGATCACAGCAGGTTTAGAGGTCAGGGTTACGATCACAGCAGGTTCAGAGGTCAGGGTTACTATCACAGCAGGTTCAGAGGTCAGGGTTACTATCACAGCAGGTTCAGAGGTCAGGGTTACTATCACAGCAGGTTCAGAGGTCAGGTTACTATCACAGCAGGTTCAGAGGTCAGGTTTACGATCACAGCAGGTTCAGAGGTCAGGGTTACGATCACAGCAGGTTCAGAGGTCAGGGTTACGATCACAGAAAGTTTAGAGGTCAGGGTTACGGTCACAGCAGGTTTAGAGGTCAAGGTTACGGTCACAGCAGGTTTAGAGGTCAGGGTTACGATCACAGCAGGTTTAGAGGTCAAGGTTACGATCACAGCAGGTTTAGAGGTCAGGGTTACGATCATAGTAGGTTTAGAGGTCAGGGTTACGATCACAGCAAGTTTAGAGGTCAAGGTTACGATCACAGCAGGTTTAGAGGTCAAGGTTACGATCACAGCAGGTTTAAAGAAAGGGTTGAAGGAGTGAGGGCAAGAGGGTTGTGTTCAATCCTGATTGACAGATTTTAAGTTTATCATCAAGTGCCATGCCTCTTAGCCTAGGTGTTCATGTCTCTCCACAACTTTCGATCTTGACAGTTCTTTATCATTTTTGTTGTTGACCTTCTGCCAAGCCATTCTCTTAAGCTTAATCATGCGCTTCTCATGCCCAAGTGTCAAGTGGCAAAAAATAAACATAAACCAGTCAGTCCTGAGTTCTTTAGTGACAGCAGTATTGTTTCTGGACCTGTAACAGCAGTTGGAAGTTAAGCCCTTCCATTTTATTTTCGTATTTTGTTTTGAAATCTTAATTACTATTTAACCATTTAGTGTTCATTTTATTTAATTACATATCTGTGTATGTGTTGTTTCTTACCCCTGCTGAAGGCTTAATGAGCCGCAACGTTGCTCAATTTTGTGTTGTCCATTACTCCTGTAAAGCTGTACCCAAACTATTTGTTTTTCTTTTTCATTTCTTATTTACTAACAACATCTATTGTCTTTGATTTTGTAGTAGTAGCCTCCATCAGCCTTAGCTGACTTGATTTTGTAGTAGTAGCCTCCATCAGCCTTAGCTGACTGGATTTTGTAGTAGTAGCCTCCATCAGCCTTAGCTAACTGGATTTTGTAGTAGTAGCCTCCATCAGCCTTAGCTGACTGGATTTTGTAGTAGTAGCCTCCATCAGCCTTAGCTGACTGGATTTTGTAGTAGTAGCCTCCATCAGCCTTATCTGACGAGATTTTGTAGTAGTAGCCTCCATCAGCCTTAGCTGACGAGAATTTTGTAGTAGTAGCCTCCATCAGTCATAGTTGACTATAGATTTTGTAGTAGTAGCCTCCATCAGCCTTAGCTGGCGAGATTTTGAGGTAGTAGCCTCCATCAGCCTTAGCTGACGAGATTTTGTAGTAGTAGCCTCCATCAGTCATAGTTGACTATAGATTTTGTAGTAGTAGCCTCCATCAGTCATAGTTGACTATAGATTTTGTAGTAGTAGCCTCCATCAGTCATAGTTGACTATAGATTTTGTAGTAGTAGCCTCCATCAGTCATAGTTGACTATAGATTTTGTAGTAGTAGCCTCCATCAGCCTTAGCTGACGAGATTTTGTAGTAGTAGCCTCCATCAGCCTTAGCTGACGAGATTTTGTAGTAGTAGCCTCCATCAGTCATAGTTGACTATAGATTTTGTAGTAGTAGCCTCCGTCAGTCATAGTTGACTATAGATTTTGTAGTAGTAGCCTCCAGTCATAGTTGACTTAGATTTTGTAGTAGTACCGGAGTTGACTTAGTTGTAGTAACCTCCGTCAGTCATAGTTGACTAGATTTTGTACTAGTAGCCTCTGTCAGTCATAGTTGACTATAGATTTTGTAGTAGTAGTCAGTCATAGTTGACTCTGTCAGTCATAGTTGACTATAGATTTTGTAGTAGTAGCCTCCGTCAGTCATAGTTGACTATATTTTGTAGTAGTAGTCTGTCAGTCATAGTTGACTATAGATTTTGTAGTAGTAGCCTCTGTCAGTCATAGTTGACTATAGATTTTGTAGTAGTAGCCTCTGTCAGTCATAGTTGACTATAGATTTTGTAGTAGTAGCCTCTGTCAGTCATAGTTGACTATAGATTTTGTAGTAGTAGCCTCTGTCAGTCATAGTTGACTATAGATTTTGTAGTAGTAGTCTCTGTCAGTCATAGTTGACTATAGATTTTGTAGTAGTAGCCTCTGTCAGTCATAGTTGACTATAGATTTTGTAGTAGTAGCCTCTGTCAGTCATAGTTGACTATAGATTTTGTAGTAGTAGCCTCTGTCAGTCATAGTTGACTATAGATTTTGTAGTAGTAGCCTCTGTCAGTCATAGTTGACTATAGATTTTGTAGTAGTAGCCTCCGTCAGTCATAGTTGACTATAGATTTTGTAGTAGTAGCCTCTGTCAGTCATAGTTGACTATAGATTTTGTAGTAGTAGCCTCTGTCAGTCATAGTTGACTATAGATTTTGTAGTAGTAGTCTCCGTCAGTCATAGTTGACTATAGATTTTGTAGTAGTAGTCTCTGTCAGTCATAGTTGACTATAGATTTTGTAGTAGTAGCCTCCGTCAGTCATAGTTGACTATAGATTTTGTAGTAGTAGTCTCCGTCAGTCATAGTTGACTATAGATTTTGTAGTAGTAGCCTCCGTCAGTCATAGTTGACTATAGATTTTGTAGTAGTAGCCTCCGTCAGTCATAGTTGACTATAGATTTTGTAGTAGTAGCCTCCGTCAGTCATAGTTGACTAGATTTTGTAGTAGTAGTCTCCGTCAGTCATAGTTGACTATAGATTTTGTAGTAGTAGTCTCCGTCAGTCATAGTTGACTAGATTTTGTAGTAGTAGTCTCCGTCAGTCATAGTTGACTATAGATTTTGTAGTAGTAGCCTCCATCAGTCATAGTTGACTAGATTTTGTAGTAGTAGTCTCCGTCAGTCATAGTTGACTATAGATTTTGTAGTAGTAGCCTCCGTCAGTCATAGTTGACTAGATTTTGTAGTAGTAGTCTCCGTCAGTCATAGTTGACTATAGATTTTGTAGTAGTAGCCTCCGTCAGTCATAGTTGACTAGATTTTGTAGTAGTAGTCTCCGTCAGTCATAGTTGACTATAGATTTTGTAGTAGTAGTCTCCGTCAGTCATAGTTGACTATAGATTTTGTAGTAGTAGCCTCCGTCAGTCATAGTTGACTATAGATTTTGTAGTAGTAGTCTCCGTCAGTCATAGTTGACTATAGATTTTGTAGTAGTAGTCTCAGTCAGTCATAGTTGACTATAGATTTTGTAGTAGTAGTCTCCGTCACTCATAGTTGACTATAGATTTTGTAGCAGTAGCCTCAGTCAGTCATAGTTGACTATAGATTTTGTAGTAGTAGTCTCCGTCAGTCATAGTTGACTATAGATTTTGTAGTAGTAGCCTCCGTCAGTCATAGTTGACTATAGATTTTGTAGTAGTAGCCTCCGTCAGTCATAGTTGACTAGATTTTGTAGTAGTAGTCTCCGTCAGTCATAGTTGTAGTAGTAGTCTCCGTCAGTCATAGTTGACTATAGATTTTGTAGTAGTAGCCTCCGTCAGTCATAGTTGACTATAGATTTTGTAGTAGTAGCCTCCGTCAGTCATAGTTGACTATAGATTTTGTAGTAGTAGCCTCCGTCAGTCATAGTTGACTATAGATTTTGTAGTAGTAGCCTCCGTCAGTCATAGTTGACTATAGATTTTGTAGTAGTAGCCTCCGTCAGTCATAGTTGACTATAGATTTTGTAGTAGTAGCCTCCGTCAGTCATAGTTGACTATAGATTTTGTAGTAGTAGCCTCCGTCAGTCATAGTTGACTATAGATTTTGTAGTAGTTGCCTCCGTCAGTCATAGTTGAATATAGATTTTGTAGTAGTAGCCTCCGTCAGTCATAGTTGACTATAGATTTTGTAGTAGTAGCCTCCGTCAGTCATAGTTGACTATAGAGTTTGTAGTAGTAGCCTCCGTCAGTCATAGTTGACTATAGATTTTGTAGTAGTAGCCTCCGTCAGTCATAGTTGACTATATATTTTGTAGTAGTAGCCTCCGTCAGTCATAGTTGACTATATATTTTGTAGTAGTAGCCTCCGTCAGTCATAGTTGACTATATATTTTGTAGTAGTAGCCTCAGTCAGTCATAGTTGACTATAGATTTTGTAGTAGTAGCCTCAGTCAGTCATAGTTGACTATAGATTTTGTAGTAGTAGCCTCAGTCAGTCATAGTTAACTATGAATTTTGCAGCACTCCTAGGAAATGTTATATTTTCTTTACTTTCTCTGTGTATTCTCTTTTTCTGTCTACTTCTTGTCTAAGTTGCAGCTTTAGAGAGTGTTTCCAAAGAATGCGGTATGTAGCTATGTCTTCCCAGGCTGCAGGGTTTATGTTCAGAGTCTTCATGTACTCAGGAATACCGTGCCAACATATCGGCATTTCTGTCTCTAGCCAGATCTCCCACAGAACGTTGCATTCATCACAGCCCATCTGAAAGAATCTGTCTCTAGCTAGATCTCCCACTTTTTCTGTTCTTATGTTGAAAGTCTCTTTGATGTCATGATACCACCTTCTTGGTTTGTCCCTAATGCATCGCCAAGGAACCACGCCTTCCATTATTGTATTGTCCAGTCTTTTAACATTGTTATTCTAATTCCCTCTGCAGATTGGCATTTTTAAGCCAAACATTTTTAATGATTAAATATATTTCCATTAGCTTTAACAAAAAATCTGTGGAAAATCCGGCAGAAGATCATAGCTTATGAGGGGAAAAAAATTATATATATATATAATAAATGCAGTTTCAATAAGAAAAAAATGAATTCAAAGACAGCGGCAGAATAAATGAAGCGACAATATACAACATTCATTTGGTTTGCTCATTCTACTGTCACAACATGCCATGAAAGCATTCACAAAGTCAGTCATGCGTGGAGTTGAGAAAACACTTCAAAGATAGCAATGCTTGGCTACAAAGCACTGTCAATCGCAGAAAGCTATTATGTCAGAGTGATCTAGAGTTTATTTAAAATGTATTCTTGAATTGAAGAACCATAAATAACCGTCCACATTGTTCATGCAATAAAAATGGTTGAGAAATATTTGGACAATTATTCTGTAATTCTGCCCTTTGCTGTCGGTTTCGTCATAGATATGAAGAGGTGCGCTTTTATTTATGTCAAGGTAGGGGAGAGACATGTCTATTCAACCTTTGTTATTGTGTCTATATAGAAGATGCGGTAGCGATGCGGTTAGGGCCGTTCAGTAGATCTGGTGGTATCATTCCCCAAGTGAATTATTCATCACAGACGATAGGACTGGGGTCCAGCCTTATGACCACAGACCATTTCTGAGAGAGTATAGGCGGCCCACTGTGATGCTGACCATATCAGTTTTATGATTGACAAAGAAGCTCCTGTGATCACCCTTTCACCCTAAGAATTATATTAGAAGAACATTTAGGAGAACCCAAAGTTCTGGTAGATTTTATTCATGTCAAAAATGTTTTTGACAGAAGCAGACATTGTGAAATGTAGACATGGAATACCACAACAAATGATTAACATAAAAAATATGACAGCTTCTCATGTGCAGCACAGGGCTGGGTGGTTCCAGATCGATACATGAGTGAAAGAAGGATGCATTTTATCTCCCTTGTTATTTGGAATTGTCATCGAATCAATGCAGAAGTCCTGCACAAGTTAACAAAGACAATGGATGGATACTTCGGTGGACCTTGACTTTGTGGAGGACAAAGTTCTTAATAACAAACATGATGCCAGAACAAAAACAAACATCAATGGCCAGGAAATTTGGACTTGAGATCAACCAAGAAAAGTCACAGTCATGAAAGATCTAATGAGCCCAGAAGAAAAATACACATGGAAGGAAAAGCAGTCGAAGAAGTAGATGACTTTGTAAATCTTGGAAGCTGAGTAGATCAAGAAGTAGATGACTGTAAATCTTGGAAGCTGAGTAGATCAAGAAGTAGATCACTTTGTAAATCTTGGAAGCTGAGTAGATCAAGAAGTAGATCACTTTGTATATCTTGGAGGTTGAGTAGATCAAGAAGTAGATCACTTTGTATATCTTGGAAGCTGAGTAGATCAAGAAGTAGATCACTTTGTATATCTTGGAAGCTGAGTAGATCAAGAAGTAGATCACTTTGTATATCTTGGAAGCTGAGTAGATCAAGAAGTAGATCACTTTGTAAATCTTGGAAGCTGAGTAGATCAAGAAGTAGATCACTTTGTAAATCTTGGAAGCTGAGTAGATCAAGAAGGAAACACAAAGAAAGAAATTAGAATCAGAAAGCAAGGACAGTAAATATGGAGACAAGCTCTCTATCCCTATTCTTGGACATTTTCTCTACTTCTCTCCAGTCTAGACTATGCACAAGGTCTCTCCATCCATCCCTATTCTTGGACATTTTCTCTACATCTCTCCAGTCTAGACCACATACAAGGTCTCTCCATCCATCCCTATTCTTGGACATTTTCTCTACTTCTCTCCAGTCTAGACTATGCACAAGGTCTCTCCATCAATCCCTATTCTTGAACATTTTCTCTACTTCTCTCCAGCCTAGACCACAGACAAGGTCTCTCCATCCATCCCTATTCTTGGACATTTTCTCTACTTCTCTCCAGTCTAGACCATGCACAAGGTCTCTCCATCCATCCCTATTCTTGGACATTTTCTCTACTTCTCTCAGTCTAGACCACAGACAAGGTCTCTCCATCTATCCCTATTCTTGGACATTTTCTCTACTTCTCTCCAGTCTAGACCACAGACAAGGTCTCTCCATCTATCCCTATTCTTGGACATTTTCTCTACTTCTCTCCCCTCTAGACCACAGGCCACGTCTCTCCATCCATCACAATTCTTGGACATTTTCTCTACTTCTCTCCAGTCTAGACCACAGACAAGATCTCTCCATCCATCCCTATTCTTGGACATTTTCTCTACTCTCTCCAGTCTAGACCACAGACAAGGTCTCTCCATCCATCCCTATTTTTGAACATTTTCTCTACTTCTCTCCAGTCTAGACCACAGACAAGGTCTCTCCATCCATCCCTATTCTTGGACATTTTCTCTACTTCTCTCCAGTCTAGACCACAGACAAGATCTCTCCATCCATCCCTATTCTTGGACATTTTCTCTACTTCTCTCCAGTCTAGACCACAGACAAGGTCTCTCCATCCATCCCTATTCTTGGACATTTTCTCTACTTCTCTCCAGTCTAGACCATGCACAAGATCTCTCCATCAATCCCTATTCTTGGACATTTTCTCTACTCTCTCCAGTCTAGACCACAGACAAGATCTCTCCATCCATCCCTATTCTTGGACATTTTCTCTACTCTCTCCAGTCTAGACCATGCACAAGATCTCTCCATCAATCCCTATTCTTGAACATTTTCTCTACTTCTCTCCAGCCTAGACCACAGACAAGGTCTCTCCATCCATCCCTATTCTTGGACATTTTCTCTACTTCTCTCCACTCTAGACCACAGACCACGTCTCTCCATCAATCCCTATTCTGACATTTTCTCTACTTCTCTCCAGTCTAGACCACACACAAGGTCTCTCCATCCATTCCTATTCTTGGACATTTTCTCTACTCTCCAGTCTAGACCACACACAAGGTCTCTCCATCCATTCCTATTCTTGGACATTTTCTCTACTTCTCTCCAGTCTAGACCACAGACAAGGTCTCTCCATCCATCCCTATTCTTGGACATTTCCTCTACTTCTCTCCAGTCTAGACCATGCACAAGGTCTCTCCATCCATCCCTATTCTTGGACATTTTCTCTACTTCTCTCAGTCTAGACCACAGACAAGGTCTCTCCATCTATCCCTATTCTTGGACATTTTCTCTACTTCTCTCCAGTCTAGACCACAGACAAGGTCTCTCCATCTATCCCTATTCTTGGACATTTTCTCTACTTCTCTCCCCTCTAGACCACAGGCCACGTCTCTCCATCCATCACAATTCTTGGACATTTTCTCTACTTCTCTCCAGTCTAGACCACAGACAAGATCTCTCCATCCATCCCTATTCTTGGACATTTTCTCTACTCTCTCCAGTCTAGACCACAGACAAGGTCTCTCCATCCATCTATATTCTTGGACATTTTCTCTACTTCTCTCTAGTCTAGTCCACAGACAAGGTCTCTCCATCCATCCCTATTCTTGGACATTTTCTCTACTTCTCTCCAGTCTAGACCACAGACAAGGTCTCTCCATCCATCCCTGTTCTTATACATTTTCTCTGCTTCTATCCAATCTAGGCCATTATTCTTGAGAGTTACCAAGAGTTTTCTCCAAGTACTTGACATCATCTGCAACCCTCACCAAAAGTTTTCAGTGGGGCACAACTTTCTGGGTGGTTCTCCAGTTTTGAGACAGAGATTTCAGTGGGGCACAACTTTCTGGGTGGTTCTCCAGTCTTGAGGCAGATATTTCAGTGGGGCACAACTTTCTGGGTGGTTCTCCAGTTTTGAGACAGAGATTTGGGTGGAGCACAACTTTCTGGGTGGTTCTCCAGTTTTGAGGCAGAGATTTCAGTGGGGCACAACTTTCTGGGTGGTTCTCCAGTTTTGAGACAGAGATTTCAGTGGGGCACAACTTTCTGGGTGGTTCTCCAGTTTTGAGACAGAGATTTGGGTGGAGCACAACTTTCTGGGTGGTTCTCCAGTCTTGAGGCAGAGATTTCAGTGGGGCACAACTTTCTGGGTGGTTCTCCAGTCTTGATGCAGAGATTTCAGTGGGGCACAACTTTCTGGGTGGTTCTCCAGTCTTGAGGCAGAGATTTCAGTGGGGCACAACTTTCTGGGTGGTTGGTTCTCCAGTCTTGAGACAGATTTCAGTGGGGCACAACTTTCTGGCTGGATCTCCAGTCTTGAGGCAGAGATTTCAGTGGGGCACAACTTTCTGGGTGGATCTCCAGTCTTGAGGCAGAGATTTCAGTGAGGCACAACTTTCTGGGTGGATCTCCAATCTTGAGGCAGAGATTTCAGTGGGGCACAACTTTCTGGGTGGTTCTCCAGTCTTGAGGCAGAGATTTCAGTGGGGCACAACTTTCTGGGTGGTTCTCCAGTCTTGAGACAGATTTCAGTGGGGCACAACTTTCTGGCTGGATCTCCAGTCTTGAGGCAGAGATTTCAGTGGGGCACAACTTTCTGGGTGGATCTCCAGTCTTGAGGCAGAGATTTCAGTGGGGCACAACTTTCTGGGTGGATCTCCAATCTTGAGGCAGAGATTTCAGTGGGGCACAACTTTCTGGGTGGATCTCCAATCTTGAGGCAGAGATTTCAGTGGGGCACAACTTTCTGGGTTTATTCTCCAGTATTGATGCAGAGATTTCAGTGGGACACAACTTTCTGGGTGGATCTCCAGTCTTGAGGCAGAGATTTCAGTGGGGCACAACTTTCTGGGTGGATCTCCAATCTTGAGGCAGAGATTTCAGTGGGGCACAACTTTCTGGGTTTATTCTCCAGTCTTGGGGCAGAGATTTCAGTGGGGCACAACTTTCTGGGTGGATCTCCAGTCTTGAGACAGAGATTTCAGTGGGGCACAACTTTCTGGCTGGTTCTCTAGTCTTGAGGCAGAGATTTCAGTGGGGCACAACTTTCTGGGTTTATTCTCCAGTCTTGAGGCAGAGATTTCAGTGGGGCACAACTTTCTGGGTGGATCTCTAGTTCTTGGGCAGAGATTTCAGTGGGGCACAACTTTCTGGGTGGATCTCTAGTTCTTGGGCAGAGATTTCAGTGGGGCACAACTTTCTGGGTTTATTCTCCAGTCTTGAGGCAGAGATTTCAGTGGGGCACAACTTTCTGGGTGGATCTCTAGTTCTTGGGCAGAGAGTTCAGTGGGGCACAACTTTCTGGGTGGTTCTCCAGTCTTGAGGCAGAGATTTCAGTGGGGCACAACTTTCTGGGTTTATTCTCCAGTCTTGCGGCAGAGATTTCAGTGGGGCACAACTTTCTGGGTGGATCTCTAGTTCTTGGGCAGAGATTTCAGTGGGGCACAACTTTCTGGGTGGATCTCTAGTTCTTGGGCAGAGATTTCAGTGGGGCACAACTTTCTGGGTGGATCTCCAATCTTGAGGCAGAGATTTCAGTGGGGCACAACTTTCTGGATTTATTCTCCAGTCTTGAGACAGAGATTTCAGTGGGACACAACTTTCTGGGTGGATCTCCAGTCTTGAGGCAGAGATTTCAGTGGGGCACAACTTTCTGGGTGGATCTCCAATCTTGAGGCAGAGATTTCAGTGGGGCACAACTTTCTGGGTTTATTCTCCAGTATTGAGGCAGAGATTTCAGTGGGACACAACTTTCTGGGTGGATCTCCAGTCTTGAGGCAGAGATTTCAGTGGGGCACAACTTTCTGGGTGGATCTCCAATCTTGAGACAGAGATTTCAGTGGGGCACAACTTTCTGGGTGGATCTCCAATCTTGAGGCAGAGATTTCAGTGGGGCACAACTTTCTGGGTTTATTCTCCAGTATTGAGGCAGAGATTTCAGTGGGACACAACTTTCTGGGTGGATCTCCAGTCTTGAGGCAGAGATTTCAGTGGGGCACAACTTTCTGGGTGGATCTCCAATCTTGAGGCAGAGATTTCAGTGGGGCACAACTTTCTGGGTTTATTCTCCAGTCTTGGGCAGAGATTTCAGTGGGGCACAACTTTCTGGGTGGATCTCCAGTCTTGAGGCAGAGATTTCAGTGGGGCACAACTTTCTGGGTGGATCTCTAGTTCTTGGGCAGAGATTTCAGTGGGGCACAACTTTCTGGGTTTATTCTCCAGTCTTGAGGCAGAGATTTCAGTGGGGCACAACTTTCTGGGTGGATCTCTAGTTCTTGGGCAGAGATTTCAGTGGGGCACAACTTTCTGGGTGGATCTCTAGTTCTTGGGCAGAGAGTTCAGTGGGACACAACTTTCTGGGTGGTTCTCCAGTCTTGAGGCAGAGATTTCAGTGGGGTACAACTTTCTGGGTTTATTCTCCAGTCTTGGGGCAGAGATTTCAGTGGGACACAACTTTCTGGGTTTATTCTCCAGTCTTGGGGCAGAGATTTCAGTGGGACACAACTTTCTGGGTTTATTCTCCAGTCTTGGGGCAGAGATTTCAGTGGGACACAACTTTCTGGGTTTATTCTCCAGTCTTGGGGCAGAGATTTCAGTGGGACACAACTTTCTGGGTTTATTCTCCAGTCTTGGGGCAGAGATTACAGTGGGGTACAACTTTCTGGGTGGATCTCTAGTTCTTGGGCAGAGAGTTCAGTGGGACACAACTTTCTGGGTGGTTCTCCAGTCTTGAGGCAGAGATTTCAGTGGGGCACAACTTTCTGGGTTTATTCTCCAGTCTTGGGGCAGAGATTTCAGTGGGGCACAACTTTCTGGGTTTATTCTCCAGTCTTGGGGCAGAGATTTCAGTGGGGCACAACTTTCTGGGTGGATCTCCAGTCTTGAGACAGAGATTTCAGTGGGACACAACTTTCTGGGTTTATTCTCCAGTCTTGAGGCAGAGATTTCAGTGGGGCACAACTTTCTGGGTGGATCTCTAGTTCTTGGGCAGAGAGTTCAGTGGGGCACAACTTTCTGGGTTTATTCTCCAGTCTTGGGGCAGAGATTTCAGTGGGGCACAACTTTCTGGGTGGATCTCTAGTTCTTGGGCAGAGAGTTCAGTGGGGCACAACTTTCTGGGTGGATCTCTAGTTCTTGGGCAGAGAGTTCAGTGGGGCACAACTTTCTGGGTGGATCTCTAGTTCTTGGGCAGAGAGTTCAGTGGGACACAACTTTCTGGGTGGATCTCTAGTTCTTGGGCAGAGAGTTCAGTGGGACACAACTTTCTGGGTGGATCTCTAGTTCTTGGGCAGAGTTTTCAGTGGGACACAACTTTCTGGGTGGATCTCTAGTTCTTGGGCAGAGAGTTCAGTGGGACACAACTTTCTGGGTGGATCTCTAGTTCTTGGGCAGAGAGTTCAGTGGGACACAACTTTCTGGGTGGATCTCTAGTTCTTGGGCAGAGAGTTCAGTGGGACACAACTTTCTGGGTGGATCTCCAGTCTTGAGGCAGAGATTTCAGTGGGGCACAACTTTCTGGGTGGATCTCCAGTCTTGAGGCAGAGATTTCAGTGGGGCACAACTTTCTGGGTGGATCTCCAGTCTTGAGGCAGAGATTTCAGTGGGGCACAACTTTCTGGGTGGATCTCCAGTCTTGAGGCAGAGATTTCAGTGGGGCACAACTTTCTGGGTGGATCTCCAGTCTTGAGGCAGAGATTTCAGTGGGGCACAACTTTCTGGGTGGATCTCCAGTCTTGAGGCAGAGATTTCAGTGGGGCACAACTTTCTGGGTGGATCTCCAAACTAGATCGTAAGTCTTTGGAAGAAGACCACAGTGAAGTTTGTTGACATCATTTTTCACAAATGTCCAATAACCACAAACAAAATCATCTCTTGGAAATAACCATCTTCCCATCCTCATTAGACTTCCAGCGTCGAGGGGAGGCATAATTTGTGGTCTTTTATTCTTGTGTTCACTTCTCCTGCTGTTATGTTTCCTAATGTTTCGAATATTCCTTCCATCCATCTTTTTCGTGTTGAGCACTTGAGTCTGGTTTTTCTCACATCGTTCATTGAAGGCTCATGATGTTTTGATTTTCTGCCTTGTCACGTGGTCAATCCATGTTATTTGTTGTTTCTTTATATATTCAATGGCAGGAATTATTCCTAGCTTTCTCAGTTCTTTAATTTCTGATCTTTATCTTTCAGGCTGCTTCCTGCCATTTGTCTGACACAGTTCATCTCAGCAGTGGTTATTTTCCTTATTGTTCTTACATCTAGGGTCCAGGTCTGGCATTGGTAGCACAACGTTGGGATGAAGATTGTATTGTATAGTATAGAGCCCAGGTCTGGCATTGGTAGCAGAACGTTGGGATGAAGATTGTATTGCATAGTCTAGAGTCCTGGACTGGCATTGGTAGCACAACGTTGGGATGAAGATTGTATTGTATAGTACAGAGCCCAGGTCTGGCATTGGTAGCACAATGTTGGATGAAGATTGTATTGTAGAGTCTAGAGTCCAGGTCTGGCATTGGTAGCACAACGTTGGGATGAAGATTGTATTGTATAGTACAGAGCCCAGGTCTGGCATTGGTAGCACAACGTTGGGATGAAGATTGTATTGTAGAGTCTAGAGTCCAGGTCTGGCATTGGTAGCACAATGTTGGGATGAAGATTGTATTGTATAGTCTAGAGTCCAGGCCTGGCATTGGTAGCACAATGTTGGGATGAAGATTGTATTGTAGAGTCTAGAGTCCAGGCCTGGCATTGGTAGCACAATGTTGGGCTGAAGATTGTATTGTATAGTCTAGAGTCCTGGACTGGCATTGGTAGCACAATGTTGGGATGAAGATTGTATTGTAGAGTCTAGAGTCCAGGCCTGGCATTGGTAGCACAATGTTGGGATGAAGATTGTATTGTAGAGTCTAAAGTCCAGGACTGGCATTGGTAGCACAATGTTGGGATGAAGATTGTATTGTAGAGTCTAGAGTCCAGGCCTGGCATTGGTAGCACAATGTTGGGATGAAGATTGTATTGTAGAGTCTAAAGTCCAGGACTGGCATTGGTAGCACAATGTTGGGATGAAGATTGTATTGTAGAGTCTAGAGTCCAGGCCTGGCATTGGTAGCACAATGTTGGGATGAAGATTGTATTGTAGAGTCTAGAGTCCAGGACTGGCATTGGTAGCACAACGTTGGGATGAAGATTGTATTGTAGAGTCTAGAGTCCAGGACTGGCATTGGTAGCACAACGTTGGGATGGGAGGATGAGATTGTTTAATGAAGAAATAAGAGAACCTAATCGACAAGCACAAAACACCAACAAGCATCCACGGTTATTCCAAACAAGAGCAGACAACTTACCTGTACGGCCAACAGCTCTGCCATCATCTAGATGCGTCTTCTCACTTCTACATATCCTTGTAAAATTAGTCCGCCCAATCTCCGTCAATCATGAGCTGAAACATCCAGGACTCCGATGTGTAAGGTCGACAGTGGTGATCAATGGCTATAATACAACACTCAGGGGTCGGTTATGTAGTCTGCAATTTGGTATAAACTTGGTGGCACATTAATGGTAAACTTGGCACAAACTTGGATGGTGGCACATTAAGGTCAAACTTGAAGGCACATTAAGCTTAAATTTGGAGCACTGTAAGGCTCATTAAGGTCAAACTTTGACTGAGGCTCATTAATGGCAACATTGAAGGCTCATTAAGGTCAATCACTTGAAGGCACATTAGTGTCAATAAAGAGAACAACTTGAAGGCAATTTGGAATAAACAAGAAACTTGACATCAACTTGTCATCAACATGACATCAGTTAAGGTTGACTTAGAAGTTAGCTTTCAGTCAGGTTGGATTCAAATTGATGTGAATTAGACCTATCGTTTGCGAAAATCTGCAGTCAGCTGGGATTCCTTTCAAACCAGTCTAGAGGTAAACTTAAGGTCAGCTTCAGTAAACTTTCAATCAGTTTGAGGACTCCAACTGTCAATAGTTGTCCCTGTAGGAAACAAAAACAAAATCAGAATTAAATATACATCGAACTGGCTCTGCCGTTGTCTGTATTGATCTATCAGTTACATTCTAGGATTTGGTCCACTCGTACTTCAATCTCTTTATCTGATCCCACGACAAGATGTGACTGCATGTTACACAAACTCCGTGATGACTAAAACAATATGAAGGATAACTGTAGAAAGTTATCGTTGCAATGATAGGAGTGTTAGAGCTTATTTTGTCAAAGTGATGAAAAGGTGTTTGAGCTACGGTAAGTAGTGAGGGTGAGTCTATGGAGCTAAGGAAAGAGGTGAGGGTGAGTCTATGGAGCTAAGGAAGAGGTGAGGGTGAGTCCATGGAGCTAAGGAAAGAGGTGATGGTAAGTCTATGGAGCTAAGGAAAGACGTGAGGGAGCATCTATGGAGCTAAGGAAGAGGTGAGGGTGAGTCTATGGAGCTAAGTGGTGAGGGTGAGGCTATGGAGCTAAGTGGTGAGGGTGAGGCTATGGAGCTAAGGAAAGAGGTGATGGTAAGTCTATGGAGCTAAGGAATAGGTGAGGGTGAAGCTGTGGAGCTAAGGAAGGTGTTTCCTAATGTTTCTAATATTCCATCAATCCCTTATGTTGGCCTCTCCTGCTGTTATGTTTCCTAGTGTTTCTAATATTCCATCAATCCATCTTTTGCTCTTCTGTTGACCTCTCTTGCTGTTATGTTTCCTAGTGTTTCTAATATTCCATCAATCCATCTTTTGCTCTTCTGTTGGTCTCTCCTGCTGTTATGTTTCCTAGTGTTTCTAATATTCCATCAATCCATCTTTTTCATGGTGGGGCCTTGGGTCTGGTGTACTGGCAAAGTTTATTGATGGCTCGCTGTGTTTTCATCTTTCTGCCTTATCAAGCTGTGAAACTGTTTTATCTCTTGTTTCTTGATTCTATGGCGGGACATTATTTCTAGCTTTTCTTCTCCAGCATGGCCACTTTCATTGATGGGATTAACCCTAACGACCAGCTGGTCCAACCACAATGGCGATATGTGGGTCACTTGAAACCCTTCATGTTGGTTGCGCATGGTCTAACCAGTTGTCACAAATAGCATAGCGGGTGTCCAGGGCATGCTGGTGTACTGTCCAGGGCATGCTGTGGTGTACACGGCAATGAAATAGCTTAGTTGGTTGGTAGCTCACGGATGGCTCTACAGTGAGTGTGTTAACCTGGGTGTGCTGGCCAGGGCATGCTGGCCAGGGCATGCTGGCGTACTGTCCAGGGCATGCTGGTGTACACGACAATGAAATAGCTGTTAAGTTGGTTGGTAGCTCAGGTACTGAGTGTGGCCTTACTCTGGACAAAGAGGACATCGCCAAGTTTGTTCTTCACTCCTTAAGAGAAGAGGAGGATGGGTGGGACAATGATGTCTACATTGAGAGACTGTGGTGTCTAAAGGTGGAGAAGGGATCTGATCGATCCGTAGTGCCTAGTGGGGAAGACAGATGTATCTACAATCAACACCTTACAGGAACAATCAGTCTGTACACGCTTGGAGAACTGGTGGGACGGGCGGTGGAGCGGATGTCCCAACTGCAATGAAACTGTTTCAATGAATCGAATAGGCGGCAGGAAGAAATAGGCAACAGAAGGCGCGCGTGCGAGAGAGAGAGAGAGAGAGAGAGAGAGAGAAAGAGAGAGAGAGAGAGAGAGAGAGAGAGAGAAAGAGAGAGAGAGAAAGAGAGAGAGAGAAAGAGAGAGAGAGAGAAAGAGAGAGAGAGAGAGAGAGAAGAGAGAGAGAGAGGGGGAGATATATATAATTTGCGAAAAAATTCGAAAGACAGAATCTGACCTTTGAGTCAAATAAGAATAAATCGGCTTGTTGTATGAGCTACTGAGTTTAAGTGTCCTGTGCACACCGTGAGCTGTGTGTTTCATCCATTTTGATCATGTTTCGATATTCCAATTGCTTTCGATGAATGATGATATCGTATGACAGGGAACAGTTGGCTGTGTTTATTTTCTGTGCGGTTTCGCCTTATATCTTTTAGCGTGTGCTGACACTGCTATGATGGGATCTACAGCGACCTACCTTTGTTTGGGAGATGAGATAGTAATTTGGATGATTCCACTAGCACGGGCGGTTGAGCAATTATGGATTTTAATTCGTTTGCAGTGATACCGGGGCCTTGCATAACCATAACAACCAAGAATAGAACTGATAGACAAGACTTGGGGTGGACAAGGAAGTCGCTCTGATGGTAGATGATCAGTCGGCACGGCACATCAAGATGGCAACGAAAACAAAACACCTGGCCACTACGAGCTGCCTGGTTGCAAATATGAGGCCAAAGTCTGGCTTCTAATTGGCTCACAGTGGCAGCACGAAGCTGCCTATAATCCGATATTGGTAGATCCAGTGGAAGCCATCCAGTGGAGTCCCGGTATCTAGGGAAAACATTGGTTCAGCGCCATTTTGTGGAACATTATACACACGTGCCTTGGGGTCATCAAGAAGTAAACATCGAGATAGTCGGGATACAGGATCAGTGCAGCATTGTTCTAGTTGTTGGGGGAGGGGGGATAAGGGTTACTTGATGGTAGAGGGCATGAGGATAGCAATGGCAACATTGTAGTAAGGGCTTTATAATGGGGCATGAGGATAGCAATGGCAACATTGTAGTAAGGGCTTTATAATGGGGCATGAGGATTGCAATGGCAACATTGTAGTAAGGGCTTTATAATGGGGCATGAGGATAGCAATGGCAACATTATAGCAAGGCTTTATAGTGGGGGCACGAGGATAGTAATGGCAACATTATAGTAAAGGGCTTTATAGTGGGGGCACGACGATAGTAATGGCAAGATTATAGTAAAGGGCTTTATAGTGGGGGCACGAGGATAGTAATGGCAAGATTATAGTAAAGGGCTTTATAGTGGGGGCACGAGGATAGCAATGGCAAGATTATAGTAAAGGGCTTTATAGTGGGGGCACGAGGATAGCAATGGCAAGATTATAGTAAGGGCTTTATAGTGGCGGCACGAGGATAGCAATGGCAAGATTATAGTAAAGGGCTTTATAGTGGGGGCATGAGGATAGCAATGGCAACATTATAGCAAAGGGCTTTATAGTGGGGGCACGACGATAGTAATGGCAACATTATAGCAAAGGGCTTTATAATGCGGGCACAAGGATAGTTATGGCAACATTATAGCAAAGGGCTTTATAATGCGGGCACAAGGATAGTAATGGCAACATTATAGCAAAGGGCTTTATAATGCGGGCACGAGGATAGTAATGGCAACATTATAGCAAAATAGCGAAGGGCTTTATAATGCGGGCACGAGGATAGTAATGACAACATTATAGCGAAGGGCTTTATAGTGGGGGCATTAGAATAGAGACAGCCATATTGTAGCGGGGACATTAGGATAAAGACAGCCATATTGTAGCGGGGACATTAGGATAGAGACAGCCATATTGTAGCGGGCACGTTAGGATAGAGACAGCCATATTGTAGGGGGGACATTAGGATAGAGACAGCCATATTGTAGGGGGGACATTAGGATAGAGACAGCCATATTGTAGGGGGGACATTAGGATAAAGACAGCCATATTGTAGGGGGGACATTAGGATAGAGACAGCCATATTGTAGGGGGACATTAGGATAGAGACAGCCATATTGTAGGGGGGACATTAGGATAGAGACAGCCATATTGTAGGGGGACATTAGGATAGAGACAGCCATATTGTAGGGGGGACATTAGGATAGAGACAGCCATATTGTAGCGGGGACATTAGGATAGAGACAGCCATATTGTAGGGGGGACATTAGGATAGAGACAGCCACATTGTAGGGGGGGGGACATTAGGATAGAGACATCCACATTGTAGGGGGGACATTAGGATAGAGACAGTCGTATTGTAGCGGGATACAATGTACGTTACAATTGGGTGGGCTATGATAAGCGGGACACTAGTCTAACATGTACCTTATAAGTGGGTGCGTAATGATAAGTGGGACACCAGCCTAACATGTACGTTATTACGTTATAAGTGGGTGCACTATGATAAGTGGGACACTAGCCTAACATGTACGTTTTAAGTGGGTGCGTAATGATAAGTGGGACACTAGCCTAACATGTACGTTATAAGTGGGTGAGCTATGATAAGTGGGACACTAATCTAACATGTATGTTATAAGTGGGTGAGCTAAGATAAGTGGGACGCTAATCTAACATGTATGTTATAAGTGGGTGAGCTATGATAAGTGGGACGCTAATCTAACATGTATATTATAAGTGGGGTGAGCTATGATAAGTGGGACGCTAATCTAACATGTATGTTATAAGTGGGTGAGCTATGATAAGTGGGACGCTAATCTAACATGTATGTTATAAGTGGGTGAGCTATGATAAGTGGGACGCTAATCTAACATGTATGTTATAAGTGGGTGAGCTATGATAAGTGGGACGCTAATCTAACATGTATGTTATAAGTGGGTGAGCTATGATAAGTGGACGCTAATCTAACATGTATGTTATAAGTGGGTGAGCTATGATAAGTGGGACGCTAATCTAACATGTATGTTATAAGTGGGTGAGCTATGATAAGTGGGACGCTAATCTAACATGTATGTTATAAGTGGGTGAGCTATGATAAGTGGGAGGCTAATCTAACATTTACGTTATAAGTGGGTGAGCTATGATAAGTGGGACGCTAATCTAACATGTATGTTATAAGTGGGTGAGCTATGATAAGTGGGACACCAGTCTAACATGTATGTTATAAGTGGGTGAGCTATGATAAGTGGGACACTAGTCTAACATGTATGTTATAAGTGGGTGAGCTATGATAAGTGGGACACCAGTCTAACATGTATGTTATAAGTGGGTGAGCTATGATAAGTGGGACACTAGCCTAACATGTATGTTATAAGTGGGTGAGCTATGATAAATGGGACACTAGCCTAACATGTACGTTATAAGTGGGTGAGCTATGATAAGTGGGACGCTAATCTAACATGTACGTTATAAGTGGGTGAGCTATGATAAGTGGGACGCTAATCTAACATGTACGTTATAAGTGGGTGAGCTATGATAAGTGGGACGCTAATCTAAAATTTATGTTATAAGTGGGTGAGCTATGATAAGTGGGACGCTAATCTAACATGTACGTTATAAGTGGGTGAGCTATGATAAGTGGGACACTAGCCTAACATGTACGTTATAAGTGGGTGAGCTATGATAAGTGGGACGCTAATCTAACATGTACGTTATAAGTGGGTGAGCTATGATAAGTGGGACGCTAATCTAAAATTTATGTTATAAGTGGGTGAGCTATGATAAGTGGGACGCTAATCTAACATGTATGCTATAAGTGGGTGAGCTATGATAAGTGGGACGCTAATCTAACATGTATGTTATAAAAGTGGGTGAGCTATGATAAGTGGGACGCTAATCTAACATGTATGTTATAAGTGGGTGAGCTATGATAAGTGGGACGCTAATCTAACATGTACGTTATAAGTGGGTGAGCTATGATAAGTGGGACACTAGCCTAACATGTACGTTATAAGTGGGTGAGCTATGATAAGTGGGACGCTAATCTAACATGTACGTTATAAGTGGGTGAGCTATGATAAGTGGGACGCTAATCTAAAATTTATGTTATAAGTGGGTGAGCTATGATAAGTGGGACGCTAATCTAACATGTATGCTATAAGTGGGTGAGCTATGATAAGTGGGACGCTAATCTAACATGTATGTTATAAAAGTGGGTGAGCTATGATAAGTGGGACGCTAATCTAACATGTATGTTATAAGTGGGTGAGCTATGATAAGTGGGACACCAGTCTAACATGTATGTTATAAGTGGGTGAGCTATGATAAGTGGGACGCTAATCTAACATGTATGTTATAAGTGGGTGAGCTATGATAAGTGGGACACCAGCCTAACATGTACGTTATAAGTGGTGAGCTATGATAAGTGGGACACCATTCTAACATGTATGTTATAAGTGGGTGAGCTATGATAAGTGGGACACCAGTCTAACATGTATGTTATAAGTGGGTGAGCTATGATAAGTGGGACACTAGCCTAACATGTACGTTATAAGTGGGTGAGCTATGATAAGTGGGACACTAGCCTAACATGTACGTTATAAGTGGGTGAGCTATGATAAGTGGGACACTAGCCTAACATGTACGTTATAAGTGGGTGAGCTATGATAAGTGGGACGCTAATCTAACATGTACTTTATAAGTGGGTGAGCTATGATAAGTGGGACGTTAATCTAACATGTACGTTATAAGTGGGTGAGCTATGATAAGTGGGACGCTAATCTAACATGTATGTTATAAAAGTGGGTGAGCTATGATAAGTGGGATGCTAATCTAACATGTATGTTATAAAAGTGGGTGAGCTATGATAAGTGGGACGCTAATCTAACATGTATGCTATAAGTGGGTGAGCTATGATAAGTGGGACGCTAATCTAACATGTATGTTATAAAAGTGGGTGAGCTATGATAAGTGGGACGCTAATCTAACATGTATGTTATAAGTGGGTGAGCTATGATAAGTGGGACACCAGTCTAACATGTATGTTATAAGTGGGTGAGCTATGATAAGTGGGACGCTAATCTAACATGTATGTTATAAGTGGGTGAGCTATGATAAGTGGGACACCAGCCTAACATGTACGTTATAAGTGGGTGAGCTATGATAAGTGGGACACCATTCTAACATGTATGTTATAAGTGGGTGAGCTATGATAAGTGGGACACCAGTCTAACATGTATGTTATAAGTGGGTGAGCTATGATAAGTGGGACACTAGCCTAACATGTACGTTATAAGTGGGTGAGCTATGATAAGTGGGACACTAGCCTAACATGTACGTTATAAGTGGGTGAGCTATGATAAGTGGGACACTAGCCTAACATGTACGTTATAAGTGGGTGAGCTATGATAAGTGGGACGCTAATCTAACATGTACGTTATAAGTGGGTGAGCTATGATAAGTGGGACGTTAATCTAACATGTACGTTATAAGTGGGTGAGCTATGATAAGTGGGACGCTAATCTAACATGTATGTTATAAAAGTGGGTGAGCTATGATAAGTGGGATGCTAATCTAACATGTATGTTATAAGTGGGTGAGCTATGATAAGTGACCCAAATGGATCTATTGTAAAACACAACTCCGGTCGTCACATGTTCTGGAACGCAACCAAAGTTCCACTTGTGTTTGGGTCAACAAGGGACACAACTAGGTCGTGGAAGATAACCCAGTGAACACACACACACAAAAACACATGCAATATGTTATTTCAAATAAAACACACAAGAACAGTTAAATAGACTTCTGTTTTTTTTATAACAGTACAGACACTCAATGCAATATGAAAATAAACAACAAAACAGAAGTCATGTACATCGCAAAAGAGAAACAGAACATCAACATAACTATAGATTGCAGACAGCCAAAACAAGTAAAAAAAAAAAAAGTAAAGACCCCGTCACGCCAAGTGGCGTATAGGGAATATGTTAGTGACCATAATTTTACAGGATTTCGGCACATGATTTTTCTAGTAATAGGGTCGATATTACGCCCGCGCCGCTTTACTTTCCCTGAAAAAATCCGGTACCCATTTAAGGCTGGGTGAACCCGGAAGCCGTCGATCAGGATCGAACTCGATCTATTGTCCTTTGTAGTCCAGTTGACTAACCAGTGAGCTATCGCGGCTCCCAACTAAAACAAGTAGAGCAATTTGAATACCTAGGAAGTCTAGTGACAAACAACAATTCACAAACAGCAGAGATAGACTCAAGATGCAACAAAGTTTGTATATCATTGGACAGCTATCACCACTATTGTCCAACAAGGAAATAACTCAAGGCAAAACGGGCACTCTACAATACATTCTTCATCCCAACGTTGTGCTACCAATGCCAGACATAACAACAGAAGAGGCCAACAGAAGAGCAAAAGATGGGTTGATGGAATATTAGAAACACTAGGAAACATAACAACAGAAGAGGCCAACAGAAGAGCAAAAGATGGGTTGATGGAATATTAGAAACACTAGGAAACATAACAGCAGGAGAGGCCAACAGAAGAGCAAAAGATGGGTTGATGGAATATTAGAAACACTAGGAAACATAACAACAGAAGAGGCCAACAGAAGAGCAAAAGATGGGTTGATGGAATATTAGAAACACTAGGAAACATAACAGCAGGAGAGGTCAACAGAAGAGTAAAAGATGGACTGATGGAATATTAGAACACTAGGAAACATAACAGCAGGAGAGGTCAACAGAAGAGTAAAAGATGGACTGATGGAATATTAGAAACACTAGGAAACATAACAGCAGGAGAAGCCAACAGAAGAGCAAAAGATGGACTGATGGAATATTAGAAACACTAGGAAACATAACAGCAGGAGAGGCCAACAGAAGAGCAAAAGATGGATTGATGGAATATTAGAAACACTAGGAAACATAACAGCAGGAGAGGCCAACAAAAGAGCAAAAGATGGATTGATGGAATATTAGAAACACTAGGAAACATAACAACAGGAGAGGCCAACAGAAGAGCAAAAGATGGGTTGAATGAATATTAGAAACACTAGGAAACATAACAACAGGAGAGGCCAACAGAAGAGCAAAAGATGGGTTGAATGAATATTAGAAACACTAGGAAACATAACAACAGAAGAGGCCAACAGAAGAGCAAAAGATGGATTGATGGAATATTAGAAACACTAGGAAACATAACAACAGAAGAGGCCAACAGAAGAGCAAAAGATGGATTGATGGAATATTAGAAACACTAGGAAACATAACAACAGGAGAGGCCAACAGAAGAGCAAAAGATGGATTGATGGAATATTAGAAACACTAGGAAACATAACAACAGAAGAGGCCAACAGAAGAGCAAAAGATGGATTGATGGAATATTAGAAACACTAGGAAACATAACAACAGGAGAGGCCAACAGAAGAGCAAAAGATGGGTTGAATGAATATTAGAAACACTAGGAAACATAACAACAGGAGAGGCCAACAGAAGAGCAAAAGATGGGTTGAATGAATATTAGAAACACTAGGAAACATAACAACAGAAGAGGCCAACAGAAGAGCAAAAGATGGATTGATGGAATATTAGAAACACTAGGAAACATAACAACAGGAGAGGCCAACAGAAGAGCAAAAGATGGGTTGAATGAATATTAGAAACACTAGGAAACATAACAGCAGGAGAGGTCAACAGAAGAGCAAAAGATGGATTGATGGAATATTAGAAACACTAGGAAACATAACAGGAGAGGTCAACAGAAGAGCAAAAGATGGGTTGAATGAATATTAGAAACACTAGGAAACATAACAGCAGGAGAAGCCAACAGAAGAGCAAAAGATGGATTGATGGAATATTAGAAACACTAGGTCAACAAAAGAGTAAAAGATGGATTGATGAAATATTAGAAACACTAGGAAACATAGCAGCAGGAGAAGCCAACAGAAGAGCAAAAGATGGATTGATGGAATATTAGAAACACTAGGAAACATAACAGCAGGAGAGGCCAACAGAAGAGCAAAAGATGGATTGATGGAATATTAGAAACACTAGGAAACATAACAGCAGGAGAGGCCAACAAAAGTGCAAATGATGGATTGATGGAATATTAGAAACACTAGGAAACATAACAGCAGGAGAGGCCAACAAAAGTGCAAATGATGGATTGATGGAATATTAGAAACACTAGGAAACATAACAGCAGGAGAGGCCAACAGAAGAGCAAAAGATGGATTGATGGAATATTAGAAACACTAGGAAACATAACAGCAGGAGAGGCCAACAGAAGAGCAAAAGATGGATTGATGGAATATTAGAAACACTAGGAAACATAACAGCAGGAGAGGCCAACAGAAGAGTAAAAGATGGATTGATGGAATATTAGAAACACTAGGAAACAACAGCAGCAGAGGCCAACAGAAGAGCAAAAGATGGATTGATGGAATATTAGAACACTAGGAAACATAACAGCAGGAGAGGCCTACAGAAGAGTAAAAGATGGATTGATGGAATATTAGAAACACTAGGAAACATAACAGCAGGAGAGGCCAACAGAAGAGCAAAAGATGGATTGATGGAATATTAGAAACACTAGGAAACATAACAGCAGTAGAGGTCAACAGAAGAGCAAAGATGGATTGATGGAATATTAGAAACACTAGGAAACATAACAGCAGGAGAGGTCAACAGAAGAGTAAAAGATGGATTGATGGAATATTAGAAACACTAGGAAACAACAGCAGCAGAGGTCAACAGAAGAGCAAAAGATGGATTGATGGAATATTAGAAACACTAGGAAACATAACAGCAGGAGATGCCAACAGAAGAGAAAAAGATGGATTGATGGAATATTAGAAACACTAGGAAACAACAGCAGGAGAGGTCAACAGAAGAGGAAAAGATGGATTGATGGAATATTAGAAACACTAGGAAACATAACAGCAGGAGAGGCCAACAGAAGAGCAAAAGATGGATTGATGGAATATTAGAAACACTAGGAAACATAACAGCAGGAGAGGCCAACAGAAGAGCAAAAGATGGGTTGATGGAATATTAGAAACACTAGGAAACATAACAACAGAAGAGGCCAACAGAAGAGCAAAAGATGGGTTGATGGAATATTAGAAACACTAGGAAACATAACAGCAGGAGAGGTCAACAGAAGAGTAAAAGATGGACTGATGGAATATTAGAAACACTAGGAAACATAACAGCAGGAGAGGTCAACAGAAGAGTAAAAGATGGACTGATGGAATATTAGAAACACTAGGAAACATAACAGCAGGAGAAGCCAACAGAAGAGCAAAAGATGGATTGATGGAATATTAGAAACACTAGGAAACATAACAAAGGAGAGGCCAACAGAAGAGCAAAAGATGGGTTGAATGAATATTAGAAACACTAGGAACATAACAACAGGAGAGGCCAACAGAAGAGCAAAAGATGGGTTGAATGAATATTAGAAACACTAGGAAACATAACAACAGAAGAGGCCAACAGAAGAGCAAAAGATGGATTGATCGAATATTAGAAACACTAGGAAACATAACAACAGAAGAGGCCAACAGAAGAGCAAAAGATGGATTGATGGAATATTAGAAACACTAGGAAACATAACAGCAGGAGAGGCCTACAGAAGAGTAAAAGATGGATTGATGGAATATTAGAAACACTAGGAAACATAACAGCAGGAGAGGCCAACAGAAGAGCAAAAGATGGATTGATGGAATATTAGAAACACTAGGAAACATAACAGCAGTAGAGGTCAACAGAAGAGCAAAAGATGGATTGATGGAATATTAGAAACACTAGGAAACATAACAGCAGGAGAGGTCAACAGAAGAGTAAAAGATGGATTGATGGAATATTAGAAACACTAGGAAACAACAGCAGCAGAGGTCAACAGAAGAGCAAAAGATGGATTGATGGAATATTAGAAACACTAGGAAACATAACAGCAGGAGATGCCAACAGAAGAGAAAAAGATGGATTGATGGAATATTAGAAACACTAGGAAACAACAGCAGGAGAGGTCAACAGAAGAGGAAAAGATGGATTGATGGAATATTAGAAACACTAGGAAACATAACAGCAGGAGAGGCCAACAGAAGAGCAAAAGATGGATTGATGGAATATTAGAAACACTAGGAAACATAACAGCAGGAGAGGCCAACAGAAGAGCAAAAGATGGGTTGATGGAATATTAGAAACACTAGGAAACATAACAACAGAAGAGGCCAACAGAAGAGCAAAAGATGGGTTGATGGAATATTAGAAACACTAGGAAACATAACAGCAGGAGAGGTCAACAGAAGAGTAAAAGATGGACTGATGGAATATTAGAAACACTAGGAAACATAACAGCAGGAGAGGTCAACAGAAGAGTAAAAGATGGACTGATGGAATATTAGAAACACTAGGAAACATAACAGCAGGAGAAGCCAACAGAAGAGCAAAAGATGGATTGATGGAATATTAGAAACACTAGGAAACATAACAAAAGGAGAGGCCAACAGAAGAGCAAAAGATGGGTTGAATGAATATTAGAAACACTAGGAAACATAACAACAGGAGAGGCCAACAGAAGAGCAAAAGATGGGTTGAATGAATATTAGAAACACTAGGAAACATAACAACAGAAGAGGCCAACAGAAGAGCAAAAGATGGATTGATCGAATATTAGAAACACTAGGAAACATAACAACAGAAGAGGCCAACAGAAGAGCAAAAGATGGATTGATGGAATATTAGAAACACTAGGAAACATAACAACAGGAGAGGCCAACAGAAGAGCAAAAGATGGATTGATGGAATATTAGAAACACTAGGAAACATAACAACAGAAGAGGCCAACAGAAGAGCAAAAGATGGATTGATGGAATATTAGAAACACTAGGAAACATAACAACAGGAGAGGCCAACAGAAGAGCAAAAGATGGGTTGAATGAATATTAGAAACACTAGGAAACATAACAACAGGAGAGGCCAACAGAAGAGCAAAAGATGGGTTGAATGAATATTAGAAACACTAGGAAACATAACAACAGAAGAGGCCAACAGAAGAGCAAAAGATGGATTGATGGAATATTAGAAACACTAGGAAACATAACAACAGAAGAGGCCAACAGAAGAGCAAAAGATGGATTGATGGAATATTAGAAACACTAGGAAACATAACAACAGGAGAGGCCAACAGAAGAGCAAAAGATGGGTTGAATGAATATTAGAAACACTAGGAAACATAACAGCAGGAGAGGTCAACAGAAGAGCAAAAGATGGATTGATGGAATATTAGAAACACTAGGAAACATAACAACAGGAGAGGTCAACAGAAGAGCAAAAGATGGGTTGAATGAATATTAGAAACACTAGAAACATAACAGCAGGAGAAGCCACAGAAGAGCAAAAGATGGATTGATGGAATATTAGAAACACTAGGTCAACAAAAGAGTAAAAGATGGATTGATGAAATATTAGAAACACTAGGAAACATAACAGCAGGAGAGGCCAACAGAAGAGCAAAAGATGGATTGATGGAATATTAGAAACACTAGGAAACATAACAGCAGGAGAGGCCAACAAAAGTGCAAATGATGGATTGATGGAATATTAGAAACACTAGGAAACATAACAGCAGGAGAGGCCAACAAAAGTGCAAATGATGGATTGATGGAATATTAGAAACACTAGGAAACATAACAGCAGGAGAGGCCAACAGAAGAGCAAAAGATGGATTGATGGAATATTAGAAACACTAGGAAACATAACAGCAGGAGAGGCCAACAGAAGAGCAAAAGATGGATTGATGGAATATTAGAAACACTAGGAAACATAACAGCAGGAGAGGTCAACAGAAGAGTAAAAGATGGATTGATGGAATATTAGAAACACTAGGAAACATAACAGCAGGAGAGGCCGACAGAAGAGCAAAAGATGGATTGATGGAATATTAGAAACACTAGGAAACATAACAGCAGGAGAGGCCAACAGAAGAGCAAAAGATGGATTGATGGAATATTAGAAACACTAGGAACATAACAGCAGGAGAGGTCAACAGAAGAGCAAAAGACCACAACCTATGTCTCCCCACGACGCGTAAATATATATGAAGTGAAGACTGTTATTATTTACGTTCTTCAATTGAGAAGAATGGCAAACAATGGTATTCTTAAACAAATATTGTATGGAGAACTTAGGGACGGAAAGAGATCAAAGGGCAGACCAGTGCTGAGATATAAGGATGTTTGTAGGGCTCCCTTGAGGGAATTCTCTATCAGTGAAAGAGATCAAAGGACAGACCAGTGCTGAGATATAAGGATGTTTGTAGGGCTTCCTTGAGGGAATTCTCTATCAGTGAAAGAGATCAAAGGACAGACCAGTGCTGAGATATAAGGATGTTTGTAGGGCTCCCTTGAGGGAATTCTCTATCAGTGAAAGAGATCAAAGGACAGACCAGTGCTGAGATATAAGGATGTTTGTAGGGCTCCCTTGAGGGAATTCTCTATCAGTGAAAGAGACCAAAGGACAGACCAGTGCTGAGATATAAGGATGTTTGTAGGGCTCCCTTGAGGGAATTCTCTATCAGTGAAAGAGATCAAAGGGCAGACCAGTGCTGAGATATAAGGATGTTTGTAGGGCTCCCTTGAGGGAATTCTCTATCAGTTAAAGAGATCAAAGGACAGACCAGTGCTGAGATATAAGGATGTTTGTAGGGCTCCCTTGAGGGAATTCTCTATCAGTGAATGAAACTGAGAAAATCTGGCTGCAGATCCTAGCACATGGAGAACACAAATAGAAAATGGCAACACAACTTTCAAGGCAGTGCTGATGTCAAAGTGAGAAAACAAAAAGGCGCAGGAGAAAGGAGACAAGGCCAGGCACCACAAATACATCTTGTTCAATCTGTGGTTGGATATGTCTATCCAATGTTGGCAGATTCATCCACGAGAGAAGCTATTCAGTAAAACAACATCCACCATAAGACACTCATATTTGACAAAACTACTGACTTATGATTGCTTGCTACCAACTGTCATGACGTGAACGAAAATGCGTTTTTATTATCACTAAATGTCTCATACATCAACGAATAATATCAGTCGCATTAATCCCTTATTCATGACATGCCGTATGATTGAGTCCAACTAATGTTTGATTCGCCCCCTCCCACTATTCTCTCACTGATGTTGAAGCGATCAACTGCACTAATCGAACATCGGTGTGTCTGTGTGTGCGCACACAATACCGTTTTTAATTATGTCCCCTTTTAAAAATGGAAAGATAAATTCAGGCATAACATTAACCTATATATGTTCACGCGTCACTGACAAGACAAGTCTGTGCGATCAACACAACATGACCCACCATGGGACCGTCACTTGTTGAAGAGTCGCTGAAGGAACGTTTTTTTGTTTAAAATACGATTCTAGGAACTTGGAAATCACAAGACTTGGAATCGAGTGGTCGAGGGGATACAGATGGGTGGACTACTAAGTTGGTGGCGTCAGTTCTAATCTCCGAAGCATCGAGAAACTTGTCGCCGTACTTTCCATATTGTAAGCGTCTCCCTTTTTCCTGTAAGCGTCTCCCTTTTTCCTGTAAGAGTTTCCCTTTTTCCTGTAAGAGTTTCCCTTTTTCCTGTAAGAGTTTCCCTTTTCCTGTAAGAGTCTCCCTTTTTCCTGTAAGAGTCTCCCTTTTTCCTGTAAGCGTCTCCCTTTTTTCTGTAAGCGTCTCCCTTTACCTGTAAGAGTTTCCCTTTACCTGTAAGCGTCCCCCTTTACCTGTAAGCGTCTTCCTTTACCTGTAAGCGTCCCCCTTTACCTGTAAGCGTCCCCCTTTACCTGTAAGCGTCCCCCTTTACCTGTAAGCGTCCCCCTTTACCTGTAAGGGTTTGTCCTAACAAATAGAGATGTGAGTGACTCGATGAGCTTGATCACGTACATTAAAGTAGGCGGGGCCAGAAGGCAGTGGGTGGTATCACTAAAGTAGGCGGGGCCAGAAGGCAGTGGTTGGTATCACTAAAGTAGGCGGGGCCAGAAGGCAGTGGTTGGTATCACTAAAGTAGGCGGGGCCAGAAGGCAGTGGTTGGTATCACTAAAGTAGGCGGGGCCAGAAGGCAGTGGTTGGTATCACTAAAGTAGGCGGGGCCAGAAGGCAGTGGTTGGTATCACTAAAGGACAGACTAGGCTGGTTTCATCATCGTCCCTGGACACTCCGGCTTGAGAGGAAACCAAGTCTGCCTGGGGCAGCTACTGTGGGCGGTGGACGTGGAATGGGGCGGGATAACTTTCTGAACGCCTTCAGGGAGACACTCAGAAGAACATTGATCAGAGAGGCAAATGCAGCAGGAATCGGCTCCCCCAAAAAGACCGAGATGCTTCACAGAAGCAAAGGTGGTTGTGGTAACAAATGGAGAGATTTGATAAATGTTCTTTGCAAGGATTGAAAACTGCTAGAAAGAAAATTTAGAAAAAGATTATTTGAGTCTATGCCTTATGGGCTTGCCGTGACTCGAAAGGTTAATATATGGAAGGAGGATGGATGGATGGATGGATGGATGAATGGGATGGATAGAAGGATAGAAGAGTAGGCCAAAAATGACTGAGCAAACATCGTTAAGCAAACCCACCTACGTCGAAGACGGATATGTCCGACCAAAATGCTCAAATATCGCAGCTTTACCGTAAACTAGCGACAGTCGCAATGATAGCCAACCTTCGATGCGAAGACGGCACTCAGTGATGATCTTGTCTCCGATCCATCTTGCGGAAGGAGTGTGTCAGTCACGGCGCAGGCTCCGTGGAGAAATCAAGACAAACATCCACATACGAGTAGTGAGCATAAACAAGTTCACCACGATCTGATGCAAGCAGGGAAGGTCTATATTGATTTGTGATTACACCCACCCCTTTCTTTCTCATACTCACAGTCAACCCCACCCCCTACTTCTTTCTTGTATATAATTCCTTGACATGGTGGATCCCCAGAGATCACAAAATGCGACTCCCATGAAACTGTCAACAGGACTAGTTGACAAGACTGGTTGGGCAAAGTCCCAGATGTCGATGTCGATGTACGAGGGCGGGTCATGTTGCAACTCGCTCATCCCCTGATTTAGGTTTTAATTACATGAACTTGATATTTTAAATTATTCAAATGAACTGAGGGCATGGATTGTTTTGAAATCTTTTATTGTGGAAATTAAACAAAAATCACCGTTCGTCTCTTCCGTTTCTATCAACAACCAACAGGAAATAGGTCTTTCGGGTCTTCTGTAGAGGAGAGTTACAGATACATGTATAAGAGGGGCCTCGAGGACATGGATAGAGCTGGTTAGTACAGGACAGGGAGGACATGGATAGAGCTGGTTAGTACAGGACAGGGAGGACATGGATAGAGCTGGTTAGTCCAGGACAGGGAGGACATGGATAGAGCTGGTTAGTCCAGGACAGTGAGGACATGGATAGAGCTGGTTAGTCCAGGACAGAGGATATGGATAGAGCTGGTTAGTACAGGACAGGGAGGACATGGATAGAGCTGGTTAGTCCAGGACAGGGAGGACATGGATAGAGCTGGTTAGTCCAGGACAGGGAGGACATGGATAGATCTGGTTAGTCCAGGACAGGGAGGACATGGATAGAATTGGTTAGTCCAGGACAGGGAGGACATGGATAGAGCTGGTTAGTCCAGGACAGTGAGGACATGGATAGAGCTGGTTAGTCCAGGACAGAGGACATGGATAAAGCTGGTTAGTCCAGGACAGAGGACATGGATAGAGCTGGTTAGTCCAGGACAGGGAGGGCATTGATAGAGCTGGTTAGTCCAGGACAGTGAGGACATGGATAGAGCTGGTTAGTCCAGGACAGGGAGGACATGGACAGAGCTGGTTAGTCCAGGACAGGGAGGACATGGATAGAGCTGGTTAGTCCAGGACAGTGAGGACATGGATAGAGCTGGTTAGTCCAGGACAGGAGGACATTGATAGAGCTGGTTAGTCCAGGACAGTGAGGACATGGATAGAGCTGGTTAGTCCAGGACAGTGAGGACATGGATAGAGCTGGTTAGTCCATAAAAGGGGAATGAATTCTGATCACTTTCAATTAATTAATCCTGGCACATCATCAAGAGCTATATATTTTTTTTTCTCAATATGACGATCATCATTTTCGGGAGGACGTGAACTTCCGGTATATGGTGGATAGGCGGCAGGAACCATTGAAGGCTATGTCTGAAAAGTGTTCCTTGTTGCAGTTTCCTCATATTCCAAGTCCGGCTTGTTGCAGGAGCTACTGAGTTAAGTGCTCTGTGCACACCGTGAGCTGTGTGTCTCATCCGTTTTGATCATGTTTCGCTATTCCGATTGTTTACGATGAATGATGATATCGTATGACAGGGAACAGTTGGCTGTGTTCACTTTCCGTGCGGTTCGCCTTATGTCTTTTGGCGTGTGCTGAGAATGCTACGATGGGGACTACAGCTACCTTTCTTTATATGGGAGATGAGTTAGCAATTCGGATGATTCCACTGGCATGGGCGGTTGAGCAATTATGGATTTTAATTCGTTTGCAGTGATACCGGGGCCTTCCATAACCAATAATCCTGGCAGTAACAGTCAACTATAGTTCGCTGATCGATTTCTACCAAACTTCACACACAAAAAACAAATTCTTCAAACCTACAAGACACACACACACATTATTTCGTGACGTTATTCAGGTCCGAAACATTCTATTCTCACTAAATGTTGATGTGCCCAGAGACCTGATCGTCTACACTTCTAGGAAGGAATATTTTATTCTATTTTTGGTTTCAATTGTATCTTACTTGGCAAGTCGAGTATTGACAATATCCAGCTTCAAGCAACAACATAAAGTGGGCCAAGGTCTCTACCAGGTTTTGACAGTCACAACAGGGGCCAAGCTTAAGGTTCAGTTATTTATTTGGCTGCCTTCAGACAGTGCTGATGGACTTGTCTATTTATGGTGATAACGACGACCTTAGGGTCGCCCGGAGTTCAAATACGGGGTACAGCGGGTCAGAATGGAGGGAGACGTGCTGCTGTTGTTCTGTGTCAGCGGCATTGCAAGAGAACAATGGGAAGAGTGGGAAAGACAGGATCAAATAAGGAATGAAGGACAAGAGATAGATCATCATCACGTGCCGTACCGGTTGGCGTAGGCGATCATGTCCTTCCACAATTCTCTATCGATCGTTATGATTCTGTTGTTGACGGTTTACCGTGACCTGATCGTCCTGCATTAATGACTTCTTCAGCTGTTCAAAACTCACAACCACACCCCCTCCATCAAACAGTGGCAGCGCCCCTGCCACCAGAGACGCCCCTGTACACACTACAACCCTCAAGGCCACATAAACCAGGTAACCAAACAACAGCTGAACTGTTAAACCCTCGACACACACAAGTTGTGCCAGCACACACCCCAGCACACATCTACCTCCAGTCACACAAGTCTGTCCCAACTGCCTACAGGTGTGTTTCACATTTGTCACCTGTATAGTTATCCGCGCCTGACATATCAATATGAGAACATTCCAGTCAATATTTCTCTTATTGCGGGGAACATGCGGGAGACACAATGTTTAACAGGCTGTAAGTGGCCGGCGATTTACAGCTGATGTCTGCAGCAACACCTAGCTGACCAATACAATACTTGGCCCCGTTCCCGTGGTGTCGTGGCGGCAAGCTACAGGCGGGTCAAACAAGAAGGGTTGAAAATGGGGGGAAACCAAGTAGACAGTGTGTCTCACCTACGGTGTCCGCCCTGTCTCACCTACGGTGTCCGCCCTGTCTCACCTACGGTGTCCGCCCTGTCTCACCTACGGTGTCCGCCCTGTCTCACCTACGGTGTCCGCCCTGTCTCACCTACGGTGTCCGCCCTGTCTGTCCTACGGTGTCCGCCCTGTCTGTCCTACGGTGTCCGCCCTGTCTGTCCTACGGTGTCCGCCCTGTCTGTCCTACGGTGTCCGCCCTGTCTGTCCTACGGTGTCCGCCCTGTCTGTCCTACGGTGTCCGCCCTGTCTGTCCTACGGTGTCCGCCCTGTCTGTCCTACGGTGTCCGCCCTGTCTGTCCTACGGTGTCCGCCCTGTCTGTCCTACGGTGTCCGCCCTGTCTGTCCTACGGTGTCCGCCCTGTCTGTCCTACGGTGTCCGCCCTGTCTCACCTACGGTGTCCGCCCTGTCTCACCTACGGTGTCCGCCCTGTCTCACCTACGGTGTCCGCCCTGTCTCACCTACGGTGTCCGCCCTGTCTCACCTACGGTGTCCGCCCTGTCTCACCTACGGTGTCCGCCCTGTCTCACCTACGGTGTCCGCCCTGTCTGTCCTACGGTGTCCGCCCTGTCTGTCCTACATTGTCCGCCCTATCTATCCTACATTGTCCGCCCTATCTATCCTATATTGTCCGCCCTATCTATCCTATAATGTCTGTCATTTCTATATTGTCTGCCTCCTCTATATTGTCTGCCTCCTCTATATTGTCTGCCTCCTCTATATTGTCTGCCTCCTCTATATTGTCTGCCTCCTCTATATTGTCTGCCTCCTCTATATTGTCTGCCTCCTCTATATTGTCTGCCTCCTCTATATTGTCTGCCTCCTCTATATTGTCTGCCTCCTCTATATTGTCTGCCTCCTCTATATTGTCTGCCTCCTCTATATTGTCTGCCTCCTCTATATTGTCTGCCTCCTCTATATTGTCTGCCTCCTCTATATTGTCTGCCTCCTCTATATTGTCTGCCTCCTCTATATTGTCTGCCTCTTCATAGAGCAGAATCTGTCAACTATAAACAAAACTAGACCGAACGCTCATCTTTACAGGCTAAGAATGCGTCCCCGCAGTGTACATGCCAAGACGGCCTACGGACTCCAGGCTATGTCCTTGAAGGGGTAAAGCCCGTGGACGTGAGAATCGAAATACGGGAACCACGAAAAAGACGATTTGTAGACACGTTTTGTGGGGTTCGCCCGTTTACTCACGACTAGAGTGGCGGGACGCAGCTTATCTTGTCTCTCAGAGAAAGAGAATGGAGGGGAGATAGAGAATGGAGGGGGGATAGAGAATGGAGGGGGATAGAGAATGGAGGGGAGATAGAGAATGGAGGGGAGATAGAGAATGGAGGGGGATAGAGAATGGAGGGGAGATAGAGAATGGAGGGGAGATAGAGAATGGAGGGGAGATAGAGAATGGAGGGGAGATAGAGAATGGAGGGGAGATAGAGAATGGAGGGGGGATAGAGAATGGAGGGGGATAGAGAATGGAGGGGAGATAGAGAATGGAGGGGAGATAGAGAATGGAGGGGGGATAGAGAATGGAGGGGAGATAGAGAATGGAGGGGAGATAGAGAATGGAGGGGAGATAGAGAATGGAGGGGAGATAGAGAATGGAGGGGAGATAGAGAATGGAGGGGGATAGAGAATGGAGGGGAGATAGAGAATGGAGGGAGATAGAGAATGGAGGGGGGATAGAGAATGGAGGGGGGATAGAGAATGGAGGGGGGATAGAGAATGGAGGGGAGATAGAGAATGGAGGGGAGATAGAGAATGGAGGGGGGATAGAGAATGGAGGGGAGATAGAGAATGGAGGGGAGATAGAGAATGGAGGGGGGATAGAGAATGGAGGGGGGATAGAGAATGGAGGGGAGATAGAGAATGGAGGGGGGATAGAGAATGGAGGGGGGATAGAGAATGGAGGGGAGATAGAGAATGGAGGGGAGATAGAGAATGGAGGGGGGATAGAGAATGGAGGGGAGAAAGTGGATATGGAGGGGAGAAAGTGGATTGGGAGGGGAGAAAGTGGATTGGGAGGGGAGAAAGTGGATATGGAGGGGAGAAAGTGGATTGGGAGGGAGAAAGTGGATTGGGAGGGGAGAAAGTGGATTGGGAGGGGAGAAAGTGGAATGAGGGGAGAGAGGAGAACGTGGTTTGGGAGGGGAGAAAGTGGTTTGGGAGGGGAGAAAGTGGATTGGGAGGGGAGAAAGTGGATTGGGAGGGGAGAAAGTGGATTGGGAGGGGAGAAGTGGATTGGGAGGGAGAAGTGGATTGGGAGGGGAGAAAGTGGATTGGGAGAGGTGTGGAGAAAGTGGTTTGGGAGGGGAGAAAGTGGATTGGGAGGGGAGAAAGTGAATTGGGAGTGGAGAAAGTGGATTGGGAGGGGAGAAAGTGGATTGGGAGGGAGAATAGAAAGGATTTGAGAGATGGATCAGGAGAAAAAATATGAGAGCAAAAGGAACAAGCGGGAAAAGCAGAAGAAGATATAAGTGGAGGAGGAGATAGATGATGATGGTGGTGATGATGGTGCTGATGGTGGTGATGGTGATGGTGGTGATGGTGATGGTGGTGATGATGGTGGTGATGATGGTGCTGATGGTGGTGATGATGGCGCTGATGGTGGTGGTGATGGTGCTGATGGTGGTGATGATGGCGCTGATGGTGGTGATGGTGGTGGTGATGATGGTGGTGATGGTGGTGGTGATGATGGTGCTGATGGTGGTGCTGATGGTGCTGATGATGGTGCTGATGGTGGTGATGGAGGTAATAGTGATGAAGATGGTAATGATGGCTATATTAGTGGTGCTGATTGTAATGGTGATAGGGATAATCATGGTGGTGGTGGTGGTGGTGGTAATGGTCATATTGGTGGTTATGATTGTAATGGTGATAGGGATAATCATGGTGGTGGTGGTGGTGGTAATGGTCATATTGGTGGTTATGATTGTAATGGTGATAGGGATAATCATGGTGGTGGTGGTAATGGTGTGGTAATGATGGTTATATTGGTGGTAATGATTGTAATGGTGATAGGGATAATCATGGCGGTGAGTGGTAATGATGGTTATATTGGTGGTTATGATTGTAATGGTGATAGGGACAATTTTGGGTGTGGTGGTAAAGATGATGATAACGATGATCGTGGTTGTGGTAATGTTGGTGATGCTAATGGTGATGATAGTGATAGTAATGGCGGTGATGATGAAGACGATAATGATAAAAATGAAGGAAGAATAATGAACAGACAAATCAACATGTGATAGTAATTAACTTCTGACGCGGCTGTAATTTGTTGAGCATGCTTTGTCCACCATTGTCTACTCCAATCCCTCGCCCATTCACTCTGACATGAACTCGTGTCAGCCTCATCCTTTCTTTCATCCCAACTAGAGAGCCCCCGCCATTAATTCACGAGTCTGTACACGGCACGACGAACCACTTGCGTGTAATTGCCGAGGCTTAATTGAAATCACTCGGTGACAACGTGACAGCTCGTCACCGTGGCTTCACTAAAATAAGTTGCGTCCTGTCAAGGAAAAATGTCAAATGACGTAAAATTATATTTAAGGAGAGCATGGTTCCATGTGATCTTCTAAAGATTCGAGATGATACTAAAGATGTCACAGGACATTAAAGATTCGAGATGATCCTAAAGATATCAGGACATTAAAGACCCGAGATGATACTAAAAATATCACTGAGGAATCAACACTAAAGATATCACTGAGGAATCAACACTAAAGATATCACTGAGGAATCAACACTAAAGATATCACTGAGGTATCAACACTAAAAATATCACTGAGGTATCAACACTAAAGATATCACTGAGGTATCAATACTAAAGATATCACTGAGGTATCAATACTAAAGATATCACTGAGGTATCAACACGAGAGTTAACACGAGAGTTATCAACACGAGAGGTATCAACACGAGAGTTATCAACACGAGAGTTATCAACACGAGAGTTATCAACACGAGTTAACACGAGAGGTATCAACACGAGAGTTAACACGAGAGTTAACACGAGAGTTATCAACACGAGAGGTATCAACACGAGAGTTAACACGAGAGTTATCAACACGAGAGGTATCAACACGAGAGTTAACACGAGAGTTATCAACACGAGAGTTAACGCGAGAGGTATCAACACGAGAGTTAACGCGAGAGGTATCAACACGAGAGTTAACGCGAGAGGTATCAACACGAGAGTTATCAACACGAGAGTTATCAACACGAGAGTTATCAACACGAGTTAACACGAGAGGTATCAACACGAGAGGTATCAACACGAGAGTTAACACGAGAGTTAACACGAGAGGTATCAACACGAGAGTTATCAACACGAGAGGTATCAACACGAGAGGTATCAACACGAGAGGTATCAACACGAGAGGTATCAACACGAGAGGTATCAACACGAGAGGTATCAACACGTGAGTTAACACGAGAGGTATCAACACCAGAGGTATCAACACCAGAGGTATCAACACGAGAGTTAACACGAGAGTTAACACGAGAGGTAAGAACACGAGAGTTAACACGAGAGTTAACACGAGAGGTATCAACACGAGAAGTATCAACACGAGAGTTAACACGAGAGTTAACAACACGAGAGGTATCAACACGAGAGGTATCAACACGAGAGGTATCAACACGAGAGGTAACACGAGAGGTATCAACACGAGAGTTAACACGAGTTAACACTAAAGATATCACTGATGTATCAACACTAAAGATATCACTGAGGTATCAACACTGAAGATATCACTGAGGTATCAACACGAGTTATCAACACGAGAGTTAACACTAAAGATATCACTGAGGTATCAACACTGAAGATATCACTGAGGTATCAACACTAAAGATATCACTGAGGTATCAACACTAAAGATATCACTGAGGTATCAACACTAAAGATATCACTGAGGTATCAACACGAGAGTTATCAACAGAGGTATCAACACTAAAGATATCACCGATGTATCACCGCTGATAACACTAACGATTGTTACTGAGGCCTCGCTAGTAGCAACAGTGAGTGTTGATAATTCCTATAAACAGGTAGAGTGTTGATAATTCCTATAAACAGGTAGAGTGTTGATAATTCCTATAAACAGGTAGAGTGTTGATAATTCCTATAAACAGGTAGAGTGTTGATAATTCCTATAAACAGGTAGAGTGTTGATAATTCCTATAAACAGGTAGAGTGTTGATAATTCCTATAAACAGGTAGAGTGTTGATAATTCCTATAAACAGGTAGAGTGTTGATAATTCCTGTAAACAGGTAGAGTGTTGATAATTCCTATATACAGGTAGAGTGTTGATAATTCCTATATACAGGTTGAGCGTTGATAATTCCTATATACAGGTTGAGCGTTGATAATTCCTCTATACAGGTTGAGCGTTGATAATTCCTATATACAGGTTGAGCGTTGATAATTCCTATATACAGGTTGAGCGTTGATAATTCCTATATACAGGTTGAGCGTTGATAATTCCTATATACAGGTTAGGCGTTGATAATTCCCATATATAGGTTGAGTGTTGATAAATAACCATAAGGTGGTCGAATGTACTGATATATTACTAGTAATTATTAGTCGCTGGTTTGCGACACCCGGTATATCCGACTGCAGCGTGGGTCGATTATTTTTCTCGGTAGCGGCCATTTTTATACTATTTTTGACTTTAATCAACTGCAACGTGATCTTTAACATGCGCGAGTGCACATGGGACCTCCTGTTTTTCAAGGTTTTCCGCTAGGACTAGGCATCGGATCTCACTACCCAGAGAGGCTAGACATCGGATCTCACTACCCAGAGAAGCCAGACATCGGATCTCACTACCCAGAGAGGGCTAGACATCGGATCTCACTACCCAGAGAGGGCTAGACATCGGATCTCACTACCCAGAGAAGGCCAGACATCGGATCTCACTACCCAGAGAAGGGCCAGGCATCGGATCTCACTACCCAGAGAGGGCCAGGCATCGGATCTCACTACCCAGAGAGGGCTAGACATCGGATCTCACTACCCAGAGAAGGCAGACATCGGATCTCACTACCCAGAGAGGGCCAGGCATCGGATCTCACAACCCAGAGAGGGCTAGACATCGGATCTCACTACCCAGAGAGGGCTAGACATCGGATCTCACTACCCAGAGAGGGCTAGACATCGGATCTCACTACCCAGAGAGGGCTAGACATCGGATCTCACTACCCACAGAGGCCAGACATCGGATCTCACTACCCACAGAGGGCCAGACATCGGATCTCACTACACACAGAGGCCAGACATCGGATCTCACTACACAGAGGGCCAGACATCGATCTCACTACACAGAAAGGGCCAGACATCGATCTCACTACCACAGAGGGCCAGACATCGGATCTCACTACCCAGAGAGGCCAGACATCGGATCTCACTACCCAGAGAGGGCCAGACATCGGATCTCACTACCCAGAGAGGGCCAGACATCGGATCTCTCTACCAGAGAGGGCCAGACATCGATCTCACTACCCAGAGAGGGCCAGACATCAGATCTCACTACCCAGAGAGGCCAGACATAGGATCTCACTATCCAGAGGGCCAGACATCGGATCTCACTATCCAGAGAGGGCCAGACATCGGATCTCACTACACAGAGAGGCCAGACATCAGATCTCACTACACAGAGAGGGCAGACATCTGATCTCATACACAGAGAGGGCCAGACATCTGATCTCAATACACAGAGAGGGCCAGACATCGGATCTCACTACCCGAGAGGGCCAGACATCAGATCTCACTACCCAGAGAGGGCCAGACATCAGATCTCACTACCAGAGAGGCCAGACATCGGATCTCACTACCCAGAGAGGGCCAGACATCAGATCTCACTACACAGAGAGGGCAGACATCGGATCTCACTACCCAGAGAGGGCTAGACATCAGATCTCACTACCCAGAGAGGGCCAGACGTCGATCTATACCAGAGATTGCAGACATCAGATCTCACTTCCCAGAGAGGCTAGACATCAGATCTCACTACCAAGAGGGCTAGACATCAGATCTCACTAAAGAGAGGGCTAGACATCAGATCTCACTACACAGAGAGGGCTAGACATCAGATCTCACTCACTACAGAGAGGGCTAGACATCAGATCTCATACCCAGAGAGGGCTAGACATCAGATCTCACTACACAGAGAGGGCTAGACATCAGATCTCACTACCAGAGAGGGCTAGACATCAGATCTCACTACCCAGAGAGGGCTAGACATCAGATCTCACTACCCAGAGAGGGCTAGATCAGATCTCACTACCCAGAGAGGGCTAGACATCAGATCTCACTACCCAGAGAGGGCTAGACATCAGATCTCACTACCCAGAGAGGGCTAGACATCAGATCTCACTACCCAGAGAGGGCTAGACATCGGATCTCACTACCCAGAGAGGGCCAGAAATCGGATCTCACTATCCAGAGAGGGCCAGACATCGGGGAACGAGCTGAGGGATATTTAAGCACTTCGTGGTTGTCCGTTGTGAAGCGAAAATATATATCAACTAAACTAAAAAAAACTAAACTAACCTCAAATATATTGACCTAAACTAAAAATACTAATCTGAACCTAAAATAAACTAAAACTAAACTAAACTAAACCTGAAATAAAGGAAACTAAACTAATAAAACTAAACTCAAACTAATCTAAAGTAAACTAAAATGAAACTAAAAACTGAACTAAAACTAAACCTAACGTAAACTAAATCACAGCTATAAACTAAAACTAAACCTAACGTAAACTAAATCACAGCTATAAACTAAAACTAAACCTAACGTAAACTAAATCACAGCTATAAACTAAAACTAAACCTAACGTAAACTAAATCACAGCTATAAACTAAAACTAAACCTAACGTAAACTAAATCACAGCTAAACTAAAACTAAACCTAACGTAAACTAAATCACAGCTATAAACTAAAACTAAACCTAACGTAAACTAAATCACAGCTATAAACTAAAACTAGGCCTAACGTAAACTAAATCACAGCTATAAACTAAAACTAGGCCTAACGTAAACTAAATCACAGCTATAAACTAAAACTAAACCTAACGTAAACTAAATCACAACTATAAACTAAAACTAAGCCTAACGTAAACTAAATCACAGATATAAACTAAAACTAAGCCTAACGTAAACTAAATCACAGATATAAACTAAAAACTAAGCCTAACGTAAACTAAATCACAGCTATAAACTACAACTAAGCCTAACGTAAACTAAATCACAGCTATAAACTAAAACTAAGCCTAACGTAAACTAAATCACAGCTATAAATTAAAACTAAACCTAACGTAAACTAAATCACAGCTATAAACTAAAACTAAGCCTAACGTAAACTAAATCACAGCTATAAACCAAAACTAAGCCTAACGTAAACTAAATCACAGCTATAAACTAAAACTAAGCCTAACGTAAACTAAATCACAGCTATAAACTAAAACTAAGCCTAACGTAAACTAAATCACAGCTATAAACTAAAACTAAACCTAACGTAAACTAAATCACAGCTATAAACTAAAACTAAGCCTAACGTAAACTAAATCACAGCTATAAACTAAAACTAAACCTAACGTAAACTAAATCACATCTATAAACTAAAACTAAGGGTAACGTAAACTAAATCACATCTATAAACTAAAACTAAACCTAACGTAAACTAAATCACAGCTATAAACTAAAACTAAGCCTAAACTAAACTCAAACAAAAACTGAACTGAACAGAAACTGAACTAAACTAAAACTAAAAAAACAAAAACTAAACTAAAAAAGACTCTCTTCCCGTCTCCTTGATGAATCTAAACAGGGGACGCTCAACACAAGACACATCACTGATCTATTGTCTTCAGGGCAGCCTTTATTATAACAAACTAGATGATGATCTCATAAGGATAACAGCATACACGATAATGCTAACAGTATATATGATAAGTATATGGCAGTCTCTTTTGTGAGGTGGCTAGTGCATTGGCATAAAGCTACAACGATCGTGGATCCCATGCAACCCGATATTGTCCTCTGTAAATAGGTACTTGCCCGTGGAGCTGAGGAAGTTATTGACAGCGAGGATAACTCTGGCCTCATCACGGCCAACTACTTTAGCTTGTCAGGGAAAGTAACTCCTTGACAATTTTGTATTTATAGCATCCATAAGGTCAAGTAATACTGGTCATCATCATCAAGTGCCATGCCTACTGGCGTAGGTGATCATGTCTCTCCACAACTTTTGATCAGTTATTTATCATTTCTGTTGTTGACCTTCTGCCAAGCATTTCTCTTAAGCTGTCTGGTATTTTTTCTCTTTGCTTTCCTCTATCTCTTTGTCCCACAATTTTTCCAGTTGTCACAATATATTCAAGTTGTTCTCTTCTCATTACATGGCCAAAAAATGATGATTGTTTCTCCCTAATATTGGAAATTAGCTCTCTTTTGCTTTGGCCTCTTTCAGAATGTTTTCATTACTCTTCTTAGCTGTCCATGGTATTCTCAACATTCTTCTGTAAAACCACATTTCTACAGACCCCAATGATTTTCTTGTCTGTTGTCATATTGTCCATGATTTACATCCATATGTTAAGATTGGCTCTATATAACATTAAGAACTCTTTTTCTTGTTTCTATTGTCAAAAATGGATTGCATAGTATCTTCCTCATTTTTTGGAAAGCTGCTTTTGCCTGAGCCATTCTGCATCTCACCTCTTTTGTACATCTTCCGTCTGAGGTTAACAAAGTTCCCAAATATTTAAATTCATTTACCTGTTTTAATATTGTTCCACTTGTGTTTATTTTGCACTGAGGTGATGTCTTTCTTTGTTGTTACCATTACCTCTGTCTTTTTGCTATTAAGGCTGAGTCCTTTATTTTTGCTGTCTTTCACTATAATGTCCAACATTTCTTGTAACTCATTTTCACTCTCAGCGATTAAGACTGTACCATCAGCATACCTTAGATTATGACCTCCAATAGTTGTACCGTAATACTGGTAGATAAGCGAAAACATCAAGATGTGTCAATAATTTGGTCTCTTTCCCTTCACCAGCTTTATATCTCCAGTGAAGTCCCGAGGAAATCAATTGTGCCGGAATATCACTTTTCCTATTTTCCGCACCGGCAGCCGTGATCTCAGGTGTCCCCCGCCATACAGGCAGATATTCTCTGACTTCAGAGGTACCCTCATTTTGTTTATGGTCGAGATTTTTGACGTTTCGGGTAGATACCCCTTTCCAATTTTTCCCGGTCTGCGACCACTTTAGGCCTAGTCTTAGATCGCAACTGCCAAGGGTTCTTTAACGTGCGCAGAATGCACACGGGACCTCCCCTGCCGCTTTCCGAGAGGGCTAGACATGGGATCTCATTACTGAGAGAGGGCTAGACATGGGATCTCATTACTGAGAGAGGGCTAGACATGGGATCTCATTACTGAGAGAGGGCTAGACATGGGATCTCATTACTGAGAGAGGGCTAGACATGGGATCTCATTACTGAGAGAGGGCTAGACATGGGATCTCATTACTGAGAGAGGGCTAGACATCGGATCTCATTACTGAGAGAGGGCTAGACATGGGATCTCATTACTGAGAGAGGGCTAGACATGGGATCTCATTACTGAGAGAGGGCTAGACATGGGATCTCATTACTGAGAGAGGGCTAGACATGGGATCTCATTACTGAGAGAGGGCTAGACATGGGATCTCATTACTGAGAGAGGGCTAGACATCGGATCTCATTACTGAGAGAGGGCTAGACATCGGATCTCATTACTGAGAGAGGGCTAGACATGGGATCTCATTACTGAGAGAGGGCTAGACATGGGATCTCATTACTGAGAGAGGGCTAGACATGGGATCTCATTACTGAGAGAGGGCTAGACATGGGATCTCATTACTGAGAGAGGGCTAGACATGGGATCTCATTACTGAGAGAGTGCTAGACATCGGATCTCATTACTGAGTGAGGGCTAGACATGGGATCTCATTACTGAGAGAGGGCCAGACATCGGATCTCATTACTGAGAGAGGGCTAGACATCGGATCTCATTACTGACAGAGGGCTAGACATCGGATCTCATTACTGAGAGAGGGCTAGACATGGGATCTCATTACTGAGAGAGGGCTAGACATGGGATCTCATTACTGAGAGAGGGCTAGACATGGGATCTCATTACTGAGAGAGGGCTAGACATGGGATCTCATTACTGAGAGAGGGCTAGACATGGGATCTCATTACTCAGAGAGGGCTAGACATCTGATCTCATTACTCAGAGACCAGGGTACGGTATATGGCCCTTACGTCATGTCAGTTTAGTGGAGGCTATTGTGTATTTGTGTTTGAGAGTTTTGTTTTTGTCAAACAGCTTCTCTCGTGGCTGATTCTACCAATGTTGGACAAACACATTCGACCACAAAATGAACAAGTCAGGCCCAATGATCCACACGGCTTTTCATCTTTTTCTTCAGTGTATTCTCTTTCATGGTGATGGTCACGGAAGGCCCCGGTATCACTGCAAACGAATAGAAATCCATAATTGCTCATCCGCCCGTGCCACTGGAATCATCCGAATTACTATTTCATCTCCCAAAAAAGAAAGGTAACTTTAGTCCCCATCATAGCAGTCTCAGCACACGCCAAAAGACATAGGCGAAACCGCACAGAAAGTGAACACATCCATCTGTTCATCATACGATATCATCATTCATCGTAAACATTCGGAACATCGAAACACGGTCAAAACAGATGAAACGCACAGATCACGGTGTGCACAGATCACGGTGTGCACAGATCACGGTGTGCACAGATCACGGTGTGCACAGATCACGGTGTGCACAGATCACGGTGTGCACAGATCACGGTGTGCACAGATCACTGAAATCTCCTGCAGCAAGGAACACTTTTCAGTCCCATGTTTTGCCATAGTACAGCCTCAAATGATGTTATGCCATTTTTGTTTACTTTCTTCCTCATTTCACTATGCCTTTTCTGCCTGGGCACAGAATATGGAGATAGTGCTTTACCCAGTCGAACTATCCCCCTCTCGACTTTGTTTCAAGAATTTCCGAAGGAGAGACGAGATCCATACGTTCGGAATTAAAAGATGATACAGGGGATGTCAGAGAGGTGGTTTAGCCCCTACCAAGGGGCGTATACAGCCCTGAGGAAACCAGGAATTCAGGTTTTGAGAAATTCCCACCACTTTGGGGGGGGGGGGGTGTTGTTAAACCGGGGGGGGGGGGCCTTCAGAGGTCGCCGTGTTACGTCATGACCATCCAGCGCAGACCCCATCCGTAGCAGCAGGACCCCATCCGTAGCACGACCCCCATCCCGGCAACTTCCATGTAACATGTAAACAACTCCATGTCATTCAGCATTCACAATGAACTTGATATTTCAATGACATTCGTTCTACCAACAAGTAAGGAGCTAGTATATTTAGTACTCAATAACACACAACTACATTACTTGTGTGCAATTACTTAACTATAATTATTGACCATTACTACAAATAATAGTCTACTTTATAAAATGCAACCTTATAAATATTACTTAAATGCTTCGCCCAAAAGAGGGTTAAACTGTAGCTGATATCATATCACTGTAATAAATAAGATACCACTATCTAAACTAAACTATACAATATAGATATTACATCACTGTAATAAATAAGATACCACTATCTAAACTATACTAGATATTACATCACTGTAATAAATAAGATACCACTATCTAAACTATACTAGATATCACATCACTGTAATAAATAAGATACCACTATCTAAACTATACTAGATATTACATCACTGTAATAAATAAGATACCACTATCTAAACTATACTAGATATCACATCACTGTAATAAATAAGATACCACTATCTAAACTATACTAGATATCACATCACTGTAATAAATAAGATACCACTATCTAAACTATACTAGATATCACATCACTTTAACAAGATACAACTATCTAAACTATACTAGATATCACATCACTGTAATAAATAAGATACCACTATCTAAACTATACTAGATATCACATCACTGTAATAAATAAGATACCACTATCTAAACTATACTAGATATCACATCACTGTAATAAATAAGATACCACTATCTAAACTATACTAGATATCACATCACTGTAATAAATAAGATACCACTATCTAAACTATACTAGATATCACATCACTGTAATAAATAAGATACCACTATCTAAACTATACTAGATATCACATCACTGTAATAAATAAGATACCACTATCTAAACTATACTATACAATATAGATATTACATCACTGTAATAAATAAGATACCACTATCTAAACTATACTAGATATCACATCACTGTAATAAAAAAAAACTATAGCAGATAGTTGAGTAGAAACTGTACCTGATAGTTGAGTAGAAACTGTACCTGATAGTTGAGTAGAAACTGTACCTGATAGTTGAGTAGAAACTACCTGATAGTTGAGTAGAAACTGTAGCAGATAGTGAGTAGAAACTGTACCAGATAGTTGAGTAGAAACTGTAGCAGATAGTTGAGTAGAAACTGTACCAGATAGTTGAGTAGAAACTGTAGCAGATGGTTGAGTGGAAACTGTACCTGATAGTTGAGTAGAAACTGTACCAGATAGTTGAGTAGAAACTGTAGCAGATAGTTGAGTAGAAACTGTACCTGATAGTTGAGTAGAAACTGTACCAGATAGTTGAGTAGAAAACTGTACCTGATAGTTGAGTAGAAACTGTAGCAGATAGTTGAGTAGAAACTGTAGCAGATAGTTGAGTAGAAACTGTAGCAGATAGTTGAGTAGAAACTGTAGCAGATGGTTGAGTAGAAACTGTAGCAGATGGTTGAGTAGAAACTGCACCAGATGGTTGAGTAGAAACTGTAGCAGATAGTTGAGTAGAAACTGTAGCAGATAGTTGAGTAGAAACTGTAGCAGATAGTTGAGTAGAAACTGTACCAGATGGTTGAGTAGAAAATGTAGCAGATGGTTGAGTAGAAACTGCACCAGATGGTTGAGTAGAAACTGTAGCAGATAGTTGAGTAGAAACTGTAGCAGATAGTTGAGTAGAAACTGTAGCAGATAGTTGAGTAGAAACTGTACCAGATAGTTGAGTAGAAACTGTAGCATATAGTTGAGTAGAAACTGTACCAGATAGTTGAGTAGAAACTGTAGCAGATAGTTGAGTAGAAACTACCTGATAGTTGAGTAGAAACTGTAGCAGATAGTGGAGTAGAAACTGTACCAGATAGTTGAGTAGAAACTGTAGCAGATAGTTGAGTAGAAACTGTACCAGATAGTTGAGTAGAAACTGTAGCAGATGGTTGAGTGGAAACTGTACCTGATAGTTGAGTAGAAACTGTAGCAGATAGTTGAGTAGAAACTGTAGCAGATAGTTGAGTAGAAACTGTAGCAGATAGTTGAGTAGAAACTGTACCTGATAGTTGAGTAGAAACTGTACCAGATAGTTGAGTAGAAACTGTAGCAGATAGTTGAGTAGAAACTGTAGCAGATAGTTGAGTAGAAACTGTAGCAGATAGTTGAGTAGAAACTGTAGCAGATAGTTGAGTAGAAACTGTAGCAGATGGTTGAGTAGAAACTGTAGCAGATGGTTGAGTAGAAACTGCACCAGATGGTTGAGTAGAAACTGTAGCAGATAGTTGAGTAGAAACTGTAGCAGATAGTTGAGTAGAAACTGTAGCAGATAGTTGAGTAGAAACTGTACCAGATGGTTGAGTAGAAAATGTAGCAGATGGTTGAGTAGAAACTGCACCAGATGGTTGAGTAGAAACTGTAGCAGATAGTTGAGTAGAAACTGTAGCAGATAGTTGAGTAGAAACTGTAGCAGATAGTTGAGTAGAAACTGTACCAGATAGTTGAGTAGAAACTGTACCAGATAGTTGAGTAGAAACTGTAGCAGATGGTTGAGTAGAAACTGTAGCAGATAGTTGAGTAGAAACTGTAGCAGATGGTTGAGTAGAAACTGTAGCAGATAGTTGAGTAGAAACTGTAGCAGATGGTTGAGTAGAAACTGCACCAGATGGTTGAGTAAAAACTGTAGCAGATAGTTGAGTAGAAACTGTAGCAGATAGTTGAGTAGAAACTGTAGCAGATAGTTGAGTAGAAACTGTAGCAGATGAGTAGAAACTGCACCAGATGGTTGAGTAGAAACTGCAGCAGATAGTTGAGTAGAAACTGTAGCAGATAGTTGAGTAGAAACTGTACCAGATGGTTGAGTAGAAACTGTAGCAGATGGTTGAGTAGAAACTGCACCAGATGGTTGAGTAGAAACTGCAGCAGATAGTTGAGTAGAAACTGTAGCAGATAGTTGAGTAGAAACTGTAGCAGATAGTTGAGTAGAAACTGTAGCAGATAGTTGAGTAGAAACTGTAGCAGATAGTTGAGTAGAAACTGCACCAGATGGTTGAGTAGAAACTGTACCAGATAGTTGAGTAGAAACTGTAGCAGATGGTTGAGTAGAAACTGCACCAGATGGTTGAGTAGAAACTGCACCAGATAGTTGAGTAGAAACTGTAGCAGATAGTTGAGTAGAAACTGTAGCAGATAGTTGAGTAGAAACTGTACCTGATAGTTGAGTAGAAACTGTAGCAGATAGTTGAGTAGAAACTGTACCTGATAGTTGAGTAGAAACTGTAGCAGATAGTTGGGTAGAAACTGTACCAGATAGTTGAGTAGAAACTGTAGCAGATAGTTGAGTAGAAACTGTAGCAGATAGTTGAGTAGAAACTGTACCTGATAGTTGAGTAGAAACTGTACCTGATAGTTGAGTAGAAACTGTAGCAGATAGTTGAGTAGAAACTGTAGCAGATAGTTGAGTAGAAACTGTAGCAGATAGTTGAGTAGAAACTGTAGCAGATAGTTGAGTAGAAACTGTACCAGATAGTTGAGTAGAAACTGTACCAGATAGTTGAGTAGAAACTGTAGCAGATGGTTGAGTAGAAACTGTACTTGATAGTTGAGTAGAAACTGTAGCAGATGGTTGAGTAGAAACTGTAGCAGATGGTTGAGTAGAAACTGTAGCAGATGGTTGAGTAGAAACTGTAGCAGATAGTTGAGTAGAAACTGTAGCAGATAGTTGAGTAGAAACTGTACTTGATAGTTGAGTAGAAACTGTAGCAGATGGCTGAGTAGAAACTGTAGCAGATAGTTGAGTAGAAACTGTAGCAGATAGTTGAGTAGAAACTGTAGCATATAGTTGAGTAGAAACTGCACCAGATGGTTGAGTAGAAACTGTAGCAGATGGTTGAGTAGAAACTGTAGCAGATGGTTGAGTAGAAACTGTAGCAGATAGTTGAGTAGAAACTGTAGCAGAAAGTTGAGTAGAAACTGTAGCAGATGGTTGAGTAGAAACTGTAGCAGATAGTTGAGTAGAAACTGTAGCAGATGGTTGAGTAGAAACTGCACCAGATGGTTGAGTAGAAACTGTAGCAGATAGTTGAGTAGAAACTGTAGCAGATAGTTGAGTAGAAACTGTAGCAGATAGTTGAGTAGAAACTGTAGCAGATGAGTAGAAACTGCACCAGATGGTTGAGTAGAAACTGTAGCAGATAGTTGAGTAGAAACTGTAGCAGATAGTTGAGTAGAAACTGTAGCAGATAGTTGAGTAGAAACTGTAGCACATGGTTGAGTAGAAACTGCACCAGATGGTTGAGTAGAAACTGCAGCAGATAGTTGAGTAGAAACTGTAGCAGATAGTTGAGTAGAAACTGTAGCAGATAGTTGAGTAGAAACTGTAGCAGATAGTTGAGTAGAAACTGTAGCAGATAGTTGAGTAGAAACTGTACCTGATAGTTGAGTAGAAACTGTAGCAGATAGTTGAGTAGAAACTGTAGCAGATAGTTGAGTAGAAACTGTAGCAGATAGTTGAGTAGAAACTGTAGCAGATAGTTGAGTAGAAACTGTAGGAGATAGTTGAGTAGAAACTGTAGCAGATAGTTGAGTAGAAACTGTAGCAGATAGTTGAGTAGAAACTGTAGCAGATAGTTGAGTAGAAACTGTAGCACATGGTTGAGTAGAAACTGCACCAGATGGTTGAGTAGAAACTGCAGCAGATAGTTGAGTAGAAACTGTAGCAGATAGTTGAGTAGAAACTGTAGCAGATAGTTGAGTAGAAACTGTAGCAGATAGTTGGGTAGAAACTGTACCTGATAGTTGAGTAGAAACTGTAGCAGATAGTTGAGTAGAAACTGTACCTGATAGTTGAGTAGAAACTGTAGCAGATAGTTGAGTAGAAACTGTAGCAGATAGTTGAGTAGAAACTGTAGCAGATAGTTGAGTAGAAACTGTAGCAGATAGTTGAGTAGAAACTGTAGGAGATAGTTGAGTAGAAACTGTAGCAGATAGTTGAGTAGAAACTGTACTTGATAGTTGATTAGAAACTAGCAGATGTTGAGTAGAAACTGTAGCAGATAGTTGAGTAGAAACTGTAGCAGATAGTTGAGTAGAAACTGTACCAGATAGTTGAGTAGAAACTGTAGCAGATAGTTGAGTAGAAACTGTAGCAGATAGTTGAGTAGAAACTGTACTTGATAGTTGAGTAGAAACTGTAGCAGATAGTTGAGTAGAAACTGTAGCAGATAGTTGAGTAGAAACTGTAGCAGATAGTTGAGTAGAAACTGTACTTGATAGTTGAGTAGAAACTGTACTTGATAGTTGAGTAGAAACTGTAGCAGATAGTTGAGTAGAAACTGTAGCAGATAGTTGAGTAGAAACTGTACCTGATAGTTGAGTAGAAACTGTAGCAGATAGTTGAGTAGAAACTGTACCTGATAGTTGAGTAGAAACTGTAGCAGATAGTTGAGTAGAAACTGTAGCAGATAGTTGAGTAGAAACTGTACCAGATAGTTGAGTAGAAACTGTACCTGATAGTTGAGTAGAAACTGTAGCAGATAGTTGAGTAGAAACTGTACCTGATAGTTGAGTAGAAACTGTAGCAGATATTTGAGTAGAAACTGTAGCAGATAGTTGATTAGAAACTGCACCTGCTAGTTGAGTAGAAACTGTACCTGATAGTTGAGTAGAAACTGTAGCAGATAGTTGAGTAGAAACTGTACCTGCTAGTTGAGTAGAAACTGTACCTGATAGTTGAGTAGAAACTGTACCAGAAAGTTGAGCAGAAACTGTAGCAGATAGTTGAGCAGAAACTGTACCTGATAGTTGAGTAGAAACTGTACTTGATAGTTGAGTAGAAACTGTACCTGATAGTTGAGTAGAAACTGTACCTGATAGTTGAGTAGAAACTGTACCTGATAGTTGAGTAGAAACTGTACCTGATAGTTGAGTAGAAACTGTACCTGATAGTTTAGAAACTGTAGCAGATAGTTGAGTTGAAACTGTACCTGATAGTTGAGTAGAAACTGTACCTGATAGTTTAGAAACTGTAGCAGATAGTTAAAACTCTCACAAAACGTAATCCTCATCAAAGTTGACGTACACAGAGCAGTGTCGCACTTTAACAAAAGCACACAAACAACAAAAGCACACAAACAACAAAAGCACACAAACAACAAAAGTACAAAGAACTTACAGTTTGTTGAACATCGATGGCATTACACTGAACCGCTACAGAACACAGCCTGTATCGCCATGAAGCTACGATAGAACAGTGCAGACACACGAGCCAGCTTGTCCCGTTACACTGAACCGCCTGCACGCTGTCTCCCTGACTGTCCCAGGTGATCGCTACTCGTGTCGCCTTTCTCAACTTGCACGAGATACTGTCCATGTGGGTCACACACTGCCGTCTCCGCTCACAATCTTGACCGTACTAACTCCATCACCTTGAGCCATTTGCCGTGTGTGTTAAGTTGTCCACCGCTTGATATCTGGGCTCAAACTTCTATTTCTGTATCGCTCGTGGTATCTGCCTGTGTTCTTTGGTGTCAACATATTCTGATGACTGTCATTCTTGATGTGCTAAACTGGGATCTCAGAGACTGTCATTTATTAATGTCACTTCTGTCATGTTACATTCTGAAGGGCTGTCCATCTCTTGTCTTGTTGCTACATTCTGACAGGCTATCCCTCTCTTGTCTTGTTGTGACATTCTGACAGGCTGCCCATCTCTTGTCTTGTTGCTACATTCTGTCAGGCTGCCCATCTCTTGTCTTGTTGCTACATTCTGACAGGCTATCTCTCTCTTGTCTTGTTGTTACATTCTGACAGGCTATCTCTCTCTTGTCTTGTTGCTACATTCTGACAGGCTGCCCATCTCTTGTCTTGTTGCTACATTCTGACAGGCTATCCCTCTCTCTTCTTGTTGCTACATTCTGACAGGCTATCCCTCTCTCTTCTTGTTGCTACATTCTGACAGGCTATCCCTCTCTTGTCGTGTTGCTAAATTCTGACAGGCTATTTTTTGTCCATCTCTTGTCGTGTTGCTAAATTCTGACAGGCTATTTTTTGTCCATCTCTTGTCGTGTTGCTACATTCTGACAGGCTATTTTTGTCCATCTCTTGTCGTGTTGCTACATTCTGACAGGCTATTTTTTGTCCATCTCTTGTCGTGTTGCTACATTCTGACAGGCTATTTTTTGTCCATCTCTTGTCGTGTTGCTACATTCTGACAGGCTATTTTTTGTCCATCTCTTGTCGTGTTGCTACATTCTGACAGGCTATTTTTTGTCCATCTCTTGTCGTGTTGCTACATTCTGACAGGCTATTTTTTGTCCATCTCTTGTCGTGTTGCTAAATTCTGACAGGCTATTTTTTGTCCATCTCTTGTCGTGTTGCTACATTCTGACAGGCTATTTTTTGTCCATCTCTTGTCGTGTTGCTACATTCTGACAGGCTATTTTTTGTCCATCTCTTGTCGTGTTGCTACATTCTGACAGGCTATTTTTTGTCCATCTCTTGTCGTGTTGCTACATTCTGACAGGCTATTTTTTGTCCATCTCTTGTCGTGTTGCTACATTCTGACAGGCTATTTTTTGTCCATCTCTTGTCGTGTTGCTACATTCTGACAGGCTATTTTTTGTCCATCTCTTGTCGTGTTGCTACATTCTGACAGGCTATTTTTTGTCCATCTCTTGTCCTATTGGTACATTCTGATAGACTGTTATTTGTGCAACTCTTGATGTTACTCTCACATCTTTATCACTGGCCCCCTCTTGTCTTATTGGTACATTCTGATAGACTGTTATTTGTGCAACTCTTGATGTTACTCTCACATCTTTATCACTGGCCCCCTCTTATCCTGTTGGTACATTCTATCAGACTGTTATTTGTTCATCTCATGATGATACTCTCCCATCTATAGCCTCAGGTTCCCTTAAGTCTCTCAGTGATGTCCCAACGAACTCAGGTTGATGAAGTCTGTCAGTGATGTTCCAACGACCCTCAGATTGATGAAGTCTGTCAGTGATGTCCCAACGACCCTCAGATTGATGAAGTCTGTCAGTGGTGTCCCAACGACCACCAGGTTCCCTTAAGTCTGTCAGTGATGTCCCAACGACCACCAGGTTCCCTTAAGTCTGTCAGTGGTTCCCCAACGACCCTCAGATTGATAAAGTCATCAAATAACATCAGATGACAGATGCAGAAATTAGAAGCAAATAGGACAAGCAAAGACAGAATTTCATCAAAATAAAAACATCCTATGTGACAAATGATTATCAATGAATGTTAGAAAACATGTCCTGAAGTGCTACATCAAACCGGTTCTACTATATGGAAGTGAGTCATGGACGATAAGACAATGTTAGAGGCAGCTGAGATGTGGTTTATCAGAAGAATGTTACGAATTCCATGGATAGATGTGGAGATGGATGATCGTCTACGGCATGGCACCTGATGATGTTGTCTACCATCGTTTTCCAGCGCCATTCTTGTCCAGGTGTGCACAGATGGACCCGTCAGCTGTTACTTCTAATCAAAGCCAATCCAAACTTATAATTAGCCATGACATCACAGTGACATGTAATGTGTGCCGTACAATCTATATGTAACCGCGACCTTCACAGTACAGCTGTGTTATCGCATATGTCAACTTTCATATCTGAGATAAATAAATCTGGGCCAACAAATGTCACACAACACACAGAGGCCGAGTCGACATGCCTTGAACACAGTCTCGCGACTGTTGATGGTTACATAACGTGGGAAAATCTGGTCATTCAGGGTGTGCACACACAAAAGTTGTCGCAGGAATTGAGGCAAAATAACTTTAATAATAATGTTTTTAGTTGATGGCACGTCACTTCACATGGGGGGATGTTGTCACAGGACTTGAGGCAGAATAACTTTATTAATAATGTTTTTAGTTGATGACACGTCACTTCACATGGGGAATGTTGTCACAGGACTTGAGGCAGAATAACTTTAATAATAATGTTTTTAGTTGATGACACGTCACTTCACATGGGGAGATGTTGTCACAGAACTTGAGACAGAATAACTATAATAATATTGTTTTTAGTTGATGACGCCACGTCACTTCTTATGGGGGGGGGGTGGGGGGTGGGGGGGTGTTGTCGCAGGACTTGAGACATAATAACTTTAATAATAATGTTTTTGTTGATGACACGTCACTTCATATGGGGGATGTTGTCGCAGGAATTGAGACAGAATAACTTTAATAATAATGTTTTTGTTGATGACACGTCACTTCACATGGGGGGATGTTGTCGCAGGAATTGAGACAGAATAACTTTAATAATAATGTTTTTGTTGATGACACGTCACTTCGCATGGGGGGATGTTGTCGCAATGCTATCAGTTGTTCATGTCATGAAATAGTGAACTTATATTCTTATGAGAAAAGAACCGCTAGTCATGCTCCAGCACCGTGGAGAAAGTCATGGTCCCGTGTTATCAATCGCCAGATTTACATCTCTAGCTAAGTCCTCATGGACTGCAGTAGGCGTCAATATCACTTTTTTTCTATTTTTCCACACTGTTTGGTAATGTAACCACCCTTCAACTATTTGTCCATACTTTAACTATTTTTCCACCCTTTAACTATTTATTCATCCTTTAACTATTTTTCCACCCTTTAACTATTTATTCATCCTTTAACTATTTGTCCACCCTTTAACTATTTATTCATCCTTTAACTATTTGTCCATCCTTTAACCATTTGTCCATTCAACTATTTGTCCACCCTTTGACTATTTGTTCATCTTTCAACTATTTGTACACCCTTTAACTATGTGTCCACCTTTTAACTATTGGTCCATTCTTTAACTATGTGTTCACCCTTTAACTATTTGTCCACTATTCAACTATTTGTCCACCCTTTAACTATTCTATCTATTGACCTTTCGAGCCGTAACCGGCCCATAGGGCGTAGACCAAGATACACCTTCTATATGAATTTTTGTTCTAGCAGTTTTCTTTTAAAGATATTTTATCAAATCTCGCCATCTGTCTCTGTTCTGTGCAAGCAGTTCTATCTCATTGAGGGAGCCGATTCCTGCTGCTCTTGCCTCTCTCATCAATGTTCTTCTCAGTGTCTCCCTGGGTCTTCCTCTTTTCTTTTACCTGTTGTTTCCCATATGAGGGCTTGCTTTGCTATTCGATTATTATCTCTTCTCATCACATGTCCAACGTATGACCATCGTCTTTTCTTTATTACTGAAGATATTAGTGGTTGATTGGCGATTTCTCTAATTTCCTCGTTTGTTTTGAATTCGTTCCATTCTATACCAAGTATTTTCCTTAGACATTTATTTTCGAATGCGTTCAACTTTGTTTCTATATCTCTTGTTGTTTTCCAGCTTTCACACGCATACGTAAGGGTTGATAGTACATTTGATTTGAATAGCCTAAGTTTTGTGTTTGTGCTAATGAGTTTTGATTTCCACAACTTTTCAAGGCTTCTGAAAGACATTGCTGCTTTAGCCAGTCTGATTCTAATTTCTTTGCTCGTATCCCCTTCTCGATCAATGTGACTTCCAAGATAGATAAAGTGATCGATCTCTTCTACTGGTTTGTTTTCCATGTATATTTTGTCACTTGTTGGAATTAAACTTTTCATGACTTTAGTCTTTTCATGATTGACCTCAAGCCCAATTTTGCTGGCTATTGATGATAGTTCATTTGTGTTTTCCTGCATCGTTTTTATCTGACTGCTGATGAGAACTATGTCATCAGCAAAGTCGAGGTCCTCCAAATGGTCTCCTTGTATCCATTCGATGCCTTTATTACCAGTGCAGCATTTCTTCATTATGAAGTCCATAACAATTCCAAATAACAAGGGCGATAAAATACATCATTGTTTAACCCCAGTTTCTATTGGGGTATTTTACTTTAACTATTAGTCCATCCTTTAACTATTTATCCACTATTCAACTATTTCTCCACCCTTTAACTATTTGTCCATCCTTTAAGTATTTGTCCACTATTCAACTATTTGTCCATCCTTTAACTATTTGTGCATCCTTTAACTATTTGTCCACCCTTGAACTATTTGTCCATCCTTTAACTATTTGTCCACCCTTGAACTAAATGTCCACCCTTTAACTATTTGTCAAGCATTTAACTATCTGTCCACCCTTGAACTATTTGTCCACCCTTGAACTATTTGTCCACCCTTGAACTATTTGTCTACCCTTGAACTATTTGTCCACCCTTGAACTATTTGTCCACCCTTGAACTATTTGTCCACCCTTGAACTATTTGTCCACCGCTAACGGAAAGCCTTTCCTACGTATACATGACATGCATAATCATGTCGGGCTGTTGTGGAGCTAGTGTTAAGTAAGGGGTTATAGGGTCTCATACAAACTATATGCTACAGCCTGACAGACATAACTAGACTAAGAAACTAACGTGTGGGCTCGAATGTCTTCATCAGTAGACAGAGAACAACACAGAAGTTGTTCATTCTGAGAAGAATGGTCACTAAAGGTTATACAAATGTTGTCCAACACAAGACCACCACTTTGTCACTAACAAACATGTTGGCTCAAAATTACTTCTCCCCTTATTATTCATCGACTACTTTTTCTTCATCTACTGCCTCTTCCTCCTCTTCTTCATTTCTTCTTCGTCCTCCTCCTGTTTTCTTATTCTTCATCTACTTGTTTTTCTTTCTCGTTTTCCTCTTCATATTGTTCATCTACTTCTTCTTTCTCTTCTACCTCCTCCTCCTCCCTTTATTGTTCATCTACTTCTTCTTTCTCTTCTACCTCCTCCTCCTGCCCTTTATTGTTCATCTACTTCTTCTTTCTCTTCTACCTCCTCCTCCTCCCCTTTATTGTTCATCTACTTCTTCTTTCTCTTCTACCTCCTCCTCCTCCCCTTTATTGTTCATCTACTTCTTCTTTCTCTTCTACCTCCTCTTCCTCCCCTTTATTGTTCATCTACTTCTTCTTTCTCTTCTACCTCCTCCTCCTCCCCTTTATTGTTCATCTACTTCTTCTTTCTCTTCTACCTCCTCTTCCTCCCCTTTATTGTTCATCTACTTCTTCTTTCTCTTCTACCTCCTCCTCCTCCCTTTATTGTTCATCTACTTCTTCTCCTTTTTCGTCTACCTCCTGATTCTCTTTATTGTTCACCTACTTTTTCTTTCTTCTCTTCTATCTCCTTTTCCTATTATTTTTCTTTATCTACTTCTTCTCTTCTTATTCTTCATCTGCTTCTTCTACCTCCTACCCCTCTTCTTATTCTTCATCTAATTCTTGCTAAATATATACATGATTTATAAGGAAGGTGATTGGGTAGTCTAGAGGTAAAACGTCTATCAGTTGTTTGTTTATGTATTCTATGGCAGGAATTATTCCGAGCTTTTTTCTCAGTTCTTCATTTCTGATCTTATCTCTCAGATTGTTTCCTGTCATTCATCTAACACATTTCAGTAGAAGTTATTTTTCTTATTAAACAAGAAATGAAAACCCCTGATGGTGACACACCAAAGAAGAAATGAAAACCCCTGATGATGACACACCAAAGATGATATGAAAACCCCTGATGGTTGTGACACACCAAAGAAGAAATGAAAACCCTGATGGTGGTGACACACCAAAGAAGAAATGAAAACTCCTGATGGTGGTGACACACCAAAGAAGAAATGAAAACCCCTGATGATGACACACTAAAGAAGAAATGAAAACCCCTGATGGTTGTGACACACCAAAGAAGAAATGAAAACCCCTGATGATGACACACCAAAGAAGAAATGAAAACCCCTAATGATGACACACCAAAGAAGAAATGAAAACCCATGATGGTTGTGACACACCAAAGAAGAAATGAAAACCCTTGATGATGACACACCAAAGAAGAAATGAAAACCCCTGATGGTGGTGACACACCAAAGAAGAAATGAAAACCCCTGATGATGACACACCAAAGAAGAAATGAAAACCCCTGATGGTTGTGACACACCAAAGAAGAAATGAAAACCCCTGATGATGACACACCAAAGAAGAAATGAAAACCCCTGATGGTTGTGACACACCAAAGAAGAAATGAAAACCCCTGATGATGACACACCAAAGATGAAATGAAAACCCCTGATGGTGGTGACACACCAAAGAAGAAATGAAAACCCCTGATGGTAGTGACACACCAAAGAAGAAATGAAATCCCCCGATGATGACACACCAAAGAAGAAATGAAAACCCCTGATGGTGGTGACACACCAAAGAAGAAATAAAAACCCCTGATGGTGGTGACACACCAAAGAAGAAATGAAAACCCCTGATGGTGGTGACACACCAAAGAAGAAATGAAAACCCCTGATGGTGGTGACACACCAAAGAAGAAATGAAAACTGATGGTGGTGACACACCAAAGAAGAAATGAAAACCCCTGATGATGACACACCAAAGAAGAAATGAAAACCCCTGATGGTGGTGACACACCAAAGAAGAAATGAAAACCCCTGATGATGACACACCAAAGAAGAAATGAAAACCCCTAATGATGACACACCAAAGAAGAAATGAAAACCCCTGATGGTTGTGACACACCAAAGAAGAAATGAAAACCCCTGATGATGACACACCAAAGAAGAAATGAAAACCCCTAATGATGACACACCAAAGAAGAAATGAAAACCCCTGATGGTTGTGACACACCAAAGAAGAAATGAAAACCCCTGATGATGACACACCAAAGAAGAAATGAAAACCCCTGATGGTGGTGACACACCAAAGAAGAAATGAAAACCCCTGATGATGACACACCAAAGAAGAAATGAAAACCCCTAATGATGACACACCAAAGAAGAAATGAAAACCCATGATGGTTGTGACACACCAAAGAAGAAATGAAAACCCTTGATGATGACACACCAAAGAAGAAATGAAAACCCCTGATGGTGGTGACACACCAAAGAAGAAATGAAAACCCCTGATGATGACACACTAAAGAAGAAATGAAAACCCCTGATGGTTGTGACACACCAAAGAAGAAATGAAAACCCCTGATGATGACACACCAAAGAAGAAATGAAAACCCCTAATGATGACACACCAAAGAAGAAATGAAAACCCATGATGGTTGTGACACACCAAAGAAGAAATGAAAACCCTTGATGATGACACACCAAAGAAGAAATGAAAACCCCTGATGGTGGTGACACACCAAAGAAGAAATGAAAACCCCTGATGATGACACACCAAAGAAGAAATGAAAACCCCTGATGGTTGTGACACACCAAAGAAGAAATGAAAACCCCTGATGATGACACACCAAAGAAGAAATGAAAACCCCTGATGGTTGTGACACACCAAAGAAGAAATGAAAACCCCTGATGATGACACACCAAAGAAGAAATGAAAACCCCTGATGGTTGTGACACACCAAAGAAGAAATGAAAACCCCTGATGATGACACACCAAAGAAGAAATGAAAACCCCTGATGGTGGTGACACACCAAAGAAGAAATGAAAACCCCTGATGATGACACACCAAAGAAGAAATGAAAACCCCTGATGGTTGTGACACACCAAAGAAGAAATGAAAACCCTTGATGATGACACACCAAAGAAGAAATGAAAACCCCTGATGGTTGTGACACACCAAAGAAGTGCTTACATCTCCTACAACTCAAGATGTAGCGACTAACAACATTGATACTGCATTGATTGACACCTGGTAACTGACAGTGGTAGAAGATTTTAAAATGACATCAGACCTTGTCTGCACATGTCAGCCTCATCATCATGTGCCATATCGGTTGGCGTAGGTGATTATGTCCTTCCACAATCTTCTACCCACAGTACATCATATCAATTCTGTTGTTGACTGTTTTCCATGCCATGACACCAAGCTATCTAGTATCTTTCCTCTTTGTTGTCCACAATATCTTTTTCCTTTTATTTTGCCTATTGTAAACAAGTATTCCAACTTTCCTCTTCTCATGATGTGTCTGAAAAGTGTTGTTTGTTTCTTTCTGATGTTTTTTAAGAGCTCCCTTTTTGTGTTGGCCTCTGAGAATTTCCTCTTTGGTCTTTTTAGCTGTCCATGGAACTTGCAACATTCTTCTGAGAAATCCAATCTCTGTGGTCTCTAATCGTCTTTTCATTTGTTTGTTTAATGTCCATGATTCACTTCCACATGTTAGAATTGGCTCTTTATAGCACCAAATAACTCTTTCTCACTTCCATTGACACAGACTTGTTGCATAAGACATTTTTCATTTTCAGAAATGATTTTGGCCTGAGCTATTCTACTTTGTTATTTCTGTGATACATCTTCCATCTGATGTTATTGTGCCCAAGTATTTAAAGCAATTTTATTTGTTTCAGATTTGTCCTGTTTATTTTTGTCCTACATGATGGTGATGAACATGTCAACCTGGTTGTTCATTGATCGCTGTCACCGTCTTGAATACTTGTTGATGTGTACAGAAAGGTGTCAGAACCACACAGACACTACACAACACATGAGACACACAACACATGAGACACATTGTGAAAAGAGACACACAACACATGAGACACATTGTGAAAAGAGACACACAACACATGAGACACATTGTGAAAAGAGACACACAACACATGAGACACATTGTGAAAAGAGACACACAACACATGAGACACATTGTGAAAAGAGACACACAACACATGAGACACGTTGTGAAATGAAACACACAACACATGAGACACATTGTGAAATGAAACACACAACACATGAGACACATTGTGAAATGAAACACACAACACATGAGACACATTGTGAAATGAAACACACAACACATGAGACACACAGCACACAAGACACACAACACACAAGATGAGACACACAACACAAGAGACACACAACACACGAGGCACACAACACAAGAGACACACAACACAAGAGACACACAACACACGAGACACACAACACAAGAGACACACAACACACAAGATGAGACACACAACACAAGAGACACACAACACACGAGGCACACAACACAAGAGACACACAACACAAGAGACACACAACACACGAGACACACAACACAAGAGACACACAACACACGAGACACACAACACATGAGACACACAACACATGAGACACATTGTGAAAAGAGACACACAACACATGAGACACATTGTGAAATGAAACACACAACACAAGAGACACATTGTGAAAAGAGACACACAACACATGAGACACATTGTGAAATGAAACACACAACACATGAGACACATCGTGAAATGAAACACACAACACATGAGACACACAGCACACAAGACACACAACACACAAGATGAGACACACAACACAAGAGACACACAACACAAGAGACACACAACACATGAGACACACAACACACGAGGCACACAACACACGAGGCACACAACACAAGAGGCACACAACACACGAGACACACAACACACGAGACACACAACACAAGATGAGACACACAACACAAGAGACACACAACACACGAGACACACAACACATGAGACACATAGTGAAATGAAACACACAACACATGAGACACACAGCACACAAGACACACAACACACAAGATGAGACACACAACACAAGAGACACACAACACAAGAGACACACAACACATGAGACACACAACACATGAGACACACAACACACGAGGCACACAACACACGAGGCACACAACACAAGAGGCACACAACACACGAGACACACAACACACGAGACACACAACACACGAGACACACAACACACGAGGCACACAACACAAGAGGCACACAACACAAGAGACACACAACACAAGAGGCACACAACACAAGAGACACACAACACAAGAGGCACACAACACATGAGGCACACAACACAAGAGACACACAACACATGAGACACACAACACAAGAGACACACAACACACGAGACACAACACAAGAGACACACAACACAAGAGGCACACAACACAAGAGACACACAACACAAGAGGCACACAACACACGAGGCACACAACACAAGAGGCACACAACACACGAGACTCACAACACACGAGACACACAACACACGAGACTCACAACACACGAGACACACAACACACGAGACTCACAACACACGAGACACACAACACACGAGACACACAACACACGAGACTCACAACACACGAGACACACAACACATGAGACTCACAACACACGAGACACACAACACACGAGACTCACAACACACAGGACACACAACACACAAAACTCACAACACACGAGACTCACAACACACGAGACTCACAACACACGAGACTCACAACACATGAGACACACAACACATGAGACTCACAACACACGAGACTCACAACACACGAGACACACAACACACGAGACACACAACACACAAGATTCACAAAGCCCTCGTCTACTGGCTCTGTTTGTGGGTCACTAAATTATGTAATGGAGTGATGGCAGGCTTGGGTCAGCTTTCAGATAACATTGTATCCTCAGTGTCCGACTAGGCTAGGCATTCTATCTCCCTTAAAATGGTAATTGGAGCAGGTTGGGAGTGGGGCAGTGTGAACAGAAAGTAAAGTTTGACATGAAAATTAAACTGAACACTTTTTTTATAAGGTAAAGCACAGTAGCCTCATGGAACTTGAGATGGGAGCACTGTAGCCTCATGGAACTTGAGATGGGAGCATTGTTACCTCATGGAACTTGAGATGGGAGCAATGTTGCCTCATGGCTTAAAACTGAGATGTGAGCACTGTTGCCTCATGGAACTTGAGATGGGAGCAATGTAGCCTCATGAAACTTGAGATGGGAGCATTGTTACCTCATGGAACTTGAGATGGTAGCAATGTTGCCTCATGGCTTGAAACTGAGATGGGAGCACTGTTGCCTCATGGAACTTGAGATGGGAGCACTGTAGCCTCATGGAACTTGAAATGGGAGCATTGTTACCTCATGGAACTTGAGATGGGAGCACTGTTGCCTCATGGCTTGAAACTGAGATGGGAGCACTGTTGCCTCATGGAACTTGAGATGGGAGCACTGTAGCCTCATGGAACTTGAGATGGGAGCATTGTTACCTTATGGAACTTGAGATGGTAGCAATGTTGCCTCATGGCTTGAAACTGAGATGGGAGCACTGTTGCCTCATAGCTTGAACTTGAGATGAGAGCACTGCTGCCTCATGGAACTTGAGATGAGAGCAATGTAGCCTCATGGAACTTGAAATGGGAGCACTTGTCTCATAGATTGAATTTAAGATGGAGGCATTATTGTCTTATGGATTGAATTTAAGATGGGAGCACTGTTTCTTCATAGTTTGAACTTGATATGGGAGCACTGTTGCCTCATGGCACTTTGGCTAGATATAGAAATTCTTTCAGATGGGCTGTGGTGAATGTAACGTTCTGTGGGAGATCAGACTAGAGACAGAGATTCTTTCAGATGGGCTGTGGTGAATGTAACGTTCTGTGGGAGATCAGACTAGAGACAGAGATTCTTTCAGATGGGCTGTGGTGAATGTAACGTTCTGTGGGAGATCAGACTAGAGACAGAGATTCTTTCAGATGTACTGTGGTGAATGTAACGTTCTGTGGGAGATCTGGCTAGAGACAGAGATTCTTTCAGATGGGCTGTGGTGAATGTAACGTTCTGTGGGAGATCTGGCTAGAGACAGAGATTCTTTCAGATGGGCTGTGGTGAATGTAACGTTCTGTGGGAGATCTGGCTAGAGACAGAGATTCTTTCAGACACTGTGCTGAATGCAACATTCTTCAAAGGACACACAAACCAATGATGAAGATTGTATTGAAGCAGATTATTAATTATTCAATTGAGATGACAAAAAATGATCACACTTAAATTCTGAAGTTGAAATCCAGAGTCTGCCGATGACACTTCTTTACTTTGACTTGATCCTCCACCTCAACACGAAGTAACAACCAACCCGCAAGGCCAGGAAGAAAACACAGAGAACCAAAAAGTCCTGAAAGAATCTGGCATTGTTTGCGTCCAGCTTGTCTAGAACATCTTCAGCGTGTTTGAAGATGCACTGGCTGTCGTCACACTCCAGATCATCCCGGTTTGAGCCGTAGATCGCCTGTAGGGTCCCCTCAAAGGCGTATCTAAAGAGGAACAACCACAATTAATAATTAATGTTTTATCTTCTTGTTATCTGCCCTTGCTTTAAATAAATTAATCCAATTGATTTTATTTTTTCTACAAAAGTTGGTTTGTTTGTTGACCACAGCGGTTTGTCGCTGATAATTTAGTTCATTTGCTCATTTGTGTCCTTCCATGAAGATAAAACACACAAACTTCTAGTCTACATCCAAAGTGATTAGAAGAAGCTGTACCTTCAAATGTCACAACTTGTGTGGTTCAACATTGAATCTCCAGAAATGCCCAGATTTGTCAATCTTTGATGTTTTTGTTACCAAATATAATACAACTCAAATATCATTCATACATTCAATGTTGACCTGAGCTGGCATTCTTTTACATTCTGTGTCTTCTTAGTCTTTCCTTCCTCACTGATCTTTCAATGTTGAGGGAGATATCATTTGTGGTTGTTTACTCTTCTGTTGATCTCTCCTGCTGTTGTGTTTCCTAGTGTTTCTAATATTCCATCAATCCATCTTTTGCTCTTCTGTTGGCCTCTCCTGCTGTTATGTTTCCTAGTGTTTCTAATATTCCATCAATCCATCTTTTTCGTGGTCTACTCTTAGGTCTGGTGTTCTTGCAACGTTTATAGAAGGTTTGTTGTGTTGTGTTTTGATCACTCTGCCTTGTCACATGGCCAAACCATTTTCTGTTGTTTCTTTATATATTCTATGATGGGGGTTATTCCTAGTTTTTTTCCTCAGTTCTTCATTTCTGATCTTATATCTCAGACTGTTTCCTGTGATTCGTCTGACACATTTCAGTAGAAGTTATTTTTCTTATTGTTCTTGCATGTAGAGTCCAGGACTGGCATTGGTAGCACAACGTTGGGATGAAGATTGTATTGTAGAGTGCTCGTTTTGCCTCCAGAGTTATTTCCTTGTTGGACAATGGTGGTGTAAACTGTCCAATGATTTGACAAGCTTTGTTGCATCTTAAGTCTATCTCTGCTATTTGTGAATTGTTGTTTGTCACTAGACTTCCTATGTAATTGTATTCCTCTACTTGTTTTAGTTGTCTGCCATCTATAGTTATGTTGATGTTCTGTTTCTCTTTTGCGACATTCATGACTTCTGTTTTGTTGAGTTTCATGTTGTATTTTGTGCCTGTGCTGTTGAGTTTGTTTAAGTGTTCCTGTAGTCTTCTACTATTATTCCATGTATTAGTGCCTGATCGTCTACAAATAGAAACTCGTTGATCTCCTCTGTCTCTGAGGGGTTGGCTAACTTGCATATATAATCCATGTATGTCATAAACAGGCTTTTGTTGTAGTTCTGTCTTCTCATTTGTTTATCTCATTTCAATTCTTTACAATGTATTGTTTTTTTTACTCAGCGTTCAGGAATGTTCAGTAGGATTATCAACTGTGACCTTTAGGGTTATCAACTGTGACCTTTAGGGTTATCAACTGTGACCTTTAGAGTTATCAACTGTGATCATTAGGGTTATCAACTGTGATCTTTAGGGTTATCAAATGTGACCTTTAGGGTTATCAACTGTGACCTTTAGGGTTATCAACTGTGACCTTTAGGGTTATCAAATGTGATCTTTAGGGTTATAAAATTTGACCTTTAGGGTTATCAAATGTCACCTTTGGGGTTATCAAATGTGACCTTTGGTGTTATCAAATGTGACCTTTAGGGTTATAAAATGTGACCTTTAGGGTTATCAAATGTGACCTTTAGGGTTATCAACTGTGACCTTTAGGGTTATCAAATGTGATCTTTAGGGTTATAAAATGTGACCTTTAGGGTTATAAAATGTGACCTTTAGGGCTATCAAATGTGACTTTTAGGGCTATCAAATGTGATCAATAGGGCTATCAAATGTGACCATTAGGGTTATCAAATGTGACCGTTAGGGTTATCAAATGCGACCTTTAGGGTTATCAAATGTGACCTTTAGGGTTATCAACTGTGACCTTTAGGGTTATCAACTGTGACCTTTAGGGTTATCAAATGTGACCTTTAGGGTTATCAACTGTGACCTTTAGGGTTATCAAATGTGACCTTTAGGGTTATCAACTGTGACCTTTAGGGTTATCAAATGTGACCTTTAGGGTTATCAAATGTGACCTTTAGGGTTATCAACTGTGACCTTTAGGGTTATCAAATGTGACCTTTAGGGTTATCAAATGTGACCTTTAGGGTTATCAAATGTGACCTTTAGGGTTATCAACTGTGACCGTTAGTTTTCATGTGACTATTACATATTCTGATCAGATGTCATTTACATTGTGCTATGAAATAAACTGTACGTTTTGTCACAACAATCATTATGTGGCTGTGGAGCCAGCAACAAGTACCTGATGTAAGAAACGTATGAGATCCACTGCAGGTAAATGGGAATGGTATGGAAGCTGACGAAGAACCCACTGAACAGCAAGATAGGAATCGCTGTCACTGGACCCAGGAACACTGCCACCTATAGTCAGACAATCATGCTCAATTATCATCTTTTTTTTTTTGTTTTAAAATAGATAATGAGCATCTTGAAACAACATCAAAGAACTCATCTTGGCATTTGATCATTCTCTGTATATCCCATTACCACAACTCAACATGTCTTTATCTGTATATATCAATGCACACAATATTATATATCCTTTATACCATTCTACTTCTTCTACCTTTCAGCTCCCTGTGGAGCTTAGGTCTTCAACAAAGACTTTCAGCTCCCGTGGAGCTTAGGTCTTCAACAAATACTTTTAGCTCCCTGTGGAGCATAGGTCTTCAACAAACACTTTAAAAGCGTCCTGTTTTTTGCCATTCTCTTAAGATCATTCCTTGTCTTCCCCATCCTCTTCATCTCTGCTTCTCCCTGTCTTCTCCAAGAATATTTTGACCTTCCTCTTTGTATCATGCCCTGGGGATTTCAAAAAAGGCCATGTTGTGTAACACTCTCAGTTGGTTTCCGCAGTGTGTGTCTTATCCAGCGCCACCAATATAAATGTCTGTTTCCATCTTGTTTACCAATTTACCATTATTGTAAATATTTTCCTATATTTTGTTTACCAAATTACCATTATTGTAAATATTTTCCTATATCTTGTTTACCAATTTACCATTATTGTAAATATTTTCCTATATCTTGTTTACCAATTTACTATTATTGTAAATATTTTCCTATATTTTGTTTACCAATTTACCATTATTGTAAATATTTTCCTATATCTTGTTTACCAATTTACCATTATTGTAAATATTTTCCTATATTTTGTTTACCAATTTACCATTATTGTAAATATTTTCCTATATCTTGTTTACCAATTTACCATTATTGTAAATGTTTCCCTATATTTTGTTTACCAATTTACCATTATTGAACAAGAGAATGCCTCCACAAAATACATGTAAACGATGGAATGAACTCAAGACTTGAGAAAAATAAGAGAAATGACTAAGTATCCACAAATATAAAACAACAAGAGAAGAAAGTGGTCATACGTTGGTCATGTGATCAGATGCGACAAAAAGAGAAGAAGGTGGTCATATGTTGGTCATGTGATGAGAAGAGACAACAAGAAGGTGGTCATATGTTGGTCATGTGATGAGAAGAGACAACAAGAGAACGAGGTGGTCATATGTTGGCCATGTGATGAGAAGAGACAACAAGAAGGTGGTCATATGTTGGTCATGTGATGAGAAGAGACAACAAGAAGGTGGTCATATGTTGGTCATGTGATGAGAAGAGACAACAAGAAGGTGGTCATATGTTGGTCATGTGATGAGAAGAGACAACAATAGAAGAAGGTGGTCATATGTTGGCCATGTGATGAGAAGAGACAACAATAGAAGAAGGTGGTCATATGTTGGTCATGTGATGAGAAGAGACAACAAGAGAACGAGGTGGTCATATGTTGGTCATGTGATGAGAAGAGACAACAAGAAGGTGGTCATATGTTGGTCATGTGATGAGAAGAGACAACAAGAAGGTGGTCATAGGTTGCATGTGATGAGAAGAGACAACAAGAGAAGAAAGTGGGCATATGTTGGTCATGTGATGAGAAGAGATAAGAAGGTGGTCATATGTTGGCCATGTGATGAGACGAGACAACAAGAAAAGAAGGTGGGCATATGTTGGTCATGTGATGAGAAGAGATAAGAAGGTGGTCATATGTTGGCCATGTGATGAGAAGAGATAAGAAGGTGTTCATATGTTGGTCATGTGATGAGAAGAGACAACAAGAAGGTGGTCATATGTTGGCCATGTGATGAGAAGAGACAACAAGAAGGTGGTCATAGGTTGGTCATGTGATGAGAAGAGACAACAAGAGAACGAGGTGGTCATATGTTGGCCATGTGATGAGAAGAGATAACAAGAAGGTGGTCATATGTTGGCCATGTGATGAGACAAGACAACAAGAGAACGAGGTGGTCATATGTTGGCCATGTGATGAGAAGAGACAACAAGAAGGTGGTCATATGTTGGCCATGTGATGAGAAGAGACAACAAGAGAAGGTGGTCATATGTTGGTCATGTGATGAGAAGAGACAACAAGAGAAGGTGGTCATATGTTGGCCATGTGATGAGAAGAGACAACAAGAGAAGGTGGTCATATGTTGGTCATGTGATGAGAAGAGACAACAAGAGAAGGTGGTCATATGTTGGCCATGTGATGAGAAGAGACAACAAGAGAAGGTGGTCATATGTTGGTCATGTGATGAGAAGAGACAACAAGAGAAGGTGGTCATATGTTGGCCATGTGATGAGAAGAGACAACAAGAGAAGGTGGTCATATGTTGGTCATGTGATGAGACGAGACAACAAGAGAACGAGGTGGTCATATGTTGGCCATGTGATGAGAAGAGACAACAAGAGAAGGTGGTCATATGTTGGTCATGTGATGAGACGAGACAACAAGAGAACGAGGTGGTCATATGTTGGCCATGTGATGAGAGAAGAGACAACAAGAGAACGAGGTGGTCATATGTTGGCCATGTGATGAGAAGAGACAACAAGAAGGTGGTCATATGTTGGCCATGTGATGAGAAGAGACAACAAGAGAAGAAGGTGGTCATATGTTGGCCATGTGATGAGAAGAGACAACAAGAGAACGAGGTGGTCATATGTTGGCCATGTGATGAGAAGAGACAACAAGAGAACGAGGTGGGCATATGTTGGTCATGTGATGAGAAGAGACAACAAGAAGGTGTTCATATGTTGGTCATGTGATGAGAAGAGACAACAAGATGGTGGTGGTCATATGTTGGTCATGTGATGAGAAGAGACAACAAGAGAAGGTGGTCATATGTTGGTCATGTGATGAGAAGAGACAACAAGAGAAGGTGGTCATATGTTGGTCATGTGATGAGAAGAGACAACAAGAGAAGGTGGTCATATGTTGGTCATGTGATGAGAAGAGACAACAAGAAGGTGTTCATATGTTGGTTATGTGATGAGAAGAGACAACAAGAAGGTGTTCATATGTTGGTCATGTGATGAGAAGAGACAACAACAAGGTGGTCATATGTTGGTCATGTGATGAGAAGAGACAACAAGAAGGTGGTCATATGTTGGTCATGTGATGAGAAGAGACAACAACAAGGTGGTCATATGTTGGTCATGTGATGAGAAGAGACAACAACAAGGTGGTCATATGTTGGTCATGTGATGAGGAGAGACAACAAGAAGGTGGTCATATGTTGGTCATGTGATGAGAAGAGACAAGGTGGTCATATGTTGGTCATGTGATGAGAAGAGACAAGGTGGTCATATGTTGGTCATGTGATGAGAAGAGACAAGGTGGTCATATGTTGGTCATGTGATGAGAAGAGACAAGGTGGTCATATGTTGGTCATGTGATGAGAAGAGACAACAAGAAGGTGGTCATATGTTGGTCATGTGATGAGAAGAGACAACAAGAAGGTGTTCATATGTTGGTCATGTGATGAGGAGAGACAACAAGAAGGTGGTCATATGTTGGTCATGTGATGAGAAGAGACAACAAGAAGGTGTTCATATGTTGGCCATGTGATGAGAAGAGACAACAAGAGAACGAGGTGGGCATATGTTGGCCATGTGATGAGAAGAGACAACAAGAGAACGAGGTGGTCATATGTTGGCCATGTGATGAGAAGAGACAACAAGAGAAGAAGGTGGTCATATGTTGGCCATGTGATGAGAAGAGACAACAAGAGAAGAAGGTGGTCATATGTTGGCTATGTGATGAGAAGAGACAACAAGAGAAGAAGGTGGTCATATGTTGGCCATGTGATGAGAAGAGACAAGAAGAGAAGGAGGTGATGAGAAGAGACAAGAAGAGAAGGAGGTGGTCATATGTTGGCCATGTGATGAGAAGAGACAAGAAGAGAAGGAGGTGGTCATATGTTGGCCATGTGATGAGAAGAGACAAGAAGAGAAGGAGGTGGTCATATGTTGGCCATGTGATGAGAAGAGACAACAAGAGAAGAAGGTGGTCATATGTTGGCCATGTGATGAGAAGAGACAACAAGAAAAGAAGGTGGGCATATGTTGGTCATGTGATGAGAAGAGACAAGAGAAGAAGGTGGTCATATGTTGGCCATGTGATGAGAAGAGACAACAAGAGAAGAAGGTGGTCATATGTTGGTCATGTGATGAGAAGAGACAACAAGAAAAGAAGGTGGTCATATGTTGGTCATGTGATGAGAAGAGACAACAAGAAAAGAAGGTGGTCATATGTTGGCCATGTGATGAGAAGAGACAAGAAGAGAAGAAGGTGGTCATATGTTGGCCATGTGATGAGAAGAGACAACAAGAGAACGAGGTGGTCATATGTTGGTCATGTGATGAGAAGAGACAACAAGAGAAGAAGGTGGTCATATGTTGGTCATGTGATGAGAAGAGACAACAAGAGAACGAGGTGGTCATATGTTGGTCATGTGATGAGAAGAGACAACAAGAGAAGAAGGTGGTCATATGTTGGTCATGTGGTGAGAAGAGACAAGAAGAGAAGAAGGTGATCATATGTTGGCCATGTGATGAGAAGAGACAACAAGAGAACGAGGTGGTCATATGTTGGCCATGTGATGAGAAGAGACAACAAGAGAAGAAGGTGGTCATATGTTGGCCATGTGATGAGAAGAGACAACAAGAGAAGAAGGTGGTCATATGTTGGCCATGTGATGAGAAGAGACAGCAAGAGAAGAAGGTGATCATATGTTGGCCATGTGATGAGAAGAGACAACAAGAGAACGAGGTGGTCATATGTTGGCCATGTGATGAGAAGAGACAACAAGAGAAGAAGGTAGTCATATGTTGGCCATGTCATGTGATGGGAATTGACAATAGACAGACAATAGATAGATAGTAAATAGGTAGACAGACAATAGATAGATAGACAATAGATAGACAGACAATAGATAGGCAGACACTAGATAGAAAGACAGACAATAGATAGACAGACATTAGATAGATAGAGAGATTATCAAACGTTTTTTTCGATATCACATTTACCACCATTGAACTCCCCCCCCATATTCTATTTACCATTTACCACAAGTGCACATGCGAGCCACGATAGCTCAGTGGTTAGTGAACTGGACTACAAAGGACAAGAGGTAGGGTTCAATCTCAACCGACGGCTTCTGGGTTCACCCAGACTTTAATGGGTACCAAATTTTTTTCTGGGGAAGTAAAGCAGCACGGGCGTTCTACCGACCACATTACCCCAAAAATCATGTGCAGAAGGTCTGTGAAATATAGGGTCACTAACACCATATTTCCCTATATGCCACTTGGCGTGACGGTGGTACTTGACTTTGTTTACAAGAACACATATTTATATCTACCATATTTAACATCGAATACAATGAAAGATGCAGTCCTACAGACTCGAGTTCTCCCATGATGCACCAAATCATAACTCATCAAAGTCGGTACATGTTTCAACATAACATGATACATATGTTTACATCTATGAACGTAGCAAGTACTGTCATATGTCCCAGGCCCTGAGTCAAATGGGAGACCATAACATATTGCATAAACTCACTTCATAACATAATCTATCTATCTATCTATTGACCTCTCAAGCCGTAGCCGGCCCATAGGGCATAGACCCAGATACTCTTTTTCTTATCTAAGTTTTTTGTTCTAGCAGTTTTCAATCCTTGTAAAGATCTTTTATCAAATCTCGCTATTTGTCTCTGTTCTGTGCTAGCAACTCTATCTCATTGAGTCGATTCCTGCTGCTCTTGCCTCTCTGATCAATGTTCTTCTCAGTGTCTCTCTGGGTTGGCCTCTTTTCCTCTTACCTATTGTTTCCTACAAGAGGGCTTGCTTTGTTATTCGGTTATTATCTCTTCTCATCACATGTCCAACATATGACCATCGTCTTTTCTTTATTACTGAAGATATTAGTGGTTGATTGGCGATTTCTCTAATTTCCTCGTTTGTTTTGAATTCGTTCCACACTATACCAAGTATTTTCCTTAGACATTTATTTTCGAATGCGTTCAACTTTGCTTCTATATCTCTTGTTGTTTTCCAGCTTTCACACGCATACGTAAGGGTTGATAGTACATTTGATTTGAATAGTCTAAGTTTTGTGTTTGTGCTGATGAGTTTTGATTTCCACAACTTTTCAAGGCTTCTGAAAGACATTGCTGCTTTAGCTATTCTGATTCTAATTTCTTTACTCATAACATAATACATAAACTCAATTCATAACATATTGCACTAATTCACCTCATAACATATGACATAAACTCACCTCATAACATAAACTCACCTCCAGGGACGTGGCAGCTCCTATCACCAGCCCCAAGCTCTGTGCCACCAGGGAGACTCACCACATAACATATGACATAAACTCACCACATAACATATGACATAAACTCACCACATAACATATGACATAAACTCACCACATAACATATGACATAAACTCACCACATAACATATGACATAAACTCACCACATAACATATGACATAAACTCACCACATAACATATGACATAAACTCACCACATAACATATGACATAAACTCACCACATAACATATGACATAAACTCACCACATAACATATGACATAAACTCACCACATAACATATGACATAAACTCACCACATAACATATGACATAAACTCACCTCATATCATAAACTCACCACATAACATAAACTCACCTCCAGGGACGTGGCAGCTCCTATCAGCAGCCCCAAGCTCTGTGCCACCAGGGAGGTTTGTGTAGACAAGGTCAGGAACATGACGAACCGAACAAAGTCCTTAGGTTGAGATGTCATCCAGTAGACGATGCTGCCATAGATCAGTGAGAAGATGATCTGAAGAAGAATGTCATCACAAAGTATGATTTCTAATAAAAAAAGATGATATTTATCATGAAGGATGATATTTTATTCCTTCTTTTCCTTTTGCTTGCTGTTTCCTATATGAGGAATGTGTAGCTTTAATAATATTGCTAGTTGTGGAGTTTGTCTCATTGTCCAGCATGGACATTTTTGTCTACAAATAAAATCCTATCAAATGTCCAAACCATGATATATCCTGTCCCTGAAGATTGGTTGAACCTACAATTGTTGACAGAACAATTAAGAGAATGATTTCAATCTGTTGATCAGTCTACACTGTTCTCCAAAGTCATTCCTTTACAGTTGAAATTATCAACTACTTTTATATTATGTGAATTTGTTTCAATAATTATAATCATCATCATTATCAGATACCATGTCTGCTGGCGTGGTGATCATGTCTCTCCACAACTTTCAATCTCAACAGTTATCTATCATTTCTGTTGCTGACCTTCTGCCAAGCCATTCTCTTAAGCCTGTCTGGTATCTTTTTTCTTTGCTTCCCTAGATCTCTTCGTCCCTCAATTTTTCCAGTTGTTACAATATATTCCAGCTGTTCCCCTCTCATTACATGGCCAAAAAATGATAATTGTCTCTTCCTAATATTGGAAATTAGCTCCTTTTTGCTTTGGCCTCTTTCAGAATGTTTTCATTACTCTTCTTAGCTGTCCAAGGTATTCTCAACATTCTTCTGTAAGACCATATTTCTACAGCCTCCAGTGATTTTCTTGTCTGTTGACCATTGTCCATGATTCACATCCATATGTTAAGACTGGCTCTACATAACATTAAGAACTCTTTTTCTTGTTTCTATTGTCAAAAATGGATTGCATAGCATCTTTCTCATTTTTAACAACTATAATGTGTCATCATAAAAGATGAGACATCATAAATAAAATTACCTGTAAAACGATCATTATCATAAAGAATGATCCATTATTATAAAGAATGATCCATTATCATAAAGAATGATCCATTATCATAAAGAATGATCCATTATCATAAAGAATGATCCATTATTATAAAGAATGACCCATTATCATAACGAATGATCCATTATCATAAAGAATGATCCATTATCATAAAGAATGATCCATTATCATAAAGAATGATCCGTTATCATAAAGAATGATCCGTTATCATAAAGAATGATCCGTTATCATAAAGAATGATCCGTTATCGTAAAGAATGATCCGTTATCGTAAAGAATGATCCGTTATCGTAAAGAATGATCCGTTATTGTAAAGAATGATCCGTTATTGTAAAGAATGATCCGTTATTGTAAAGAATGATCCGTTATTGTAAAGAATGATCCGTTATTGTAAAGAATGATCCGTTATTATAAAGAATGATCCGTTATTATAAAGAATGATCCGTTATCATAAAGAATGATCTGTTATGATAAAGAATGATCCGTTATTATAAAGAATGATCCGTTATTATAAAGAATGATCCGTTATTATAAAGAATGATCCGTTATCATAAAGAATGATCCATTATTATAAAAGATTTTTTTGTGCGTGCATTCGCCAGCTATCGTCTCTGGCACAGTCCCTAGAGACTAGGAACTGAATGTTGTCAGTTAATCCACTTTTCCCTGGCAGCCATGTGTGTGTGTGGGTCCCTCGCTGAACAGGCCGATAACTCCAACTTCGGAGATACTCAGATTATTTTCGTCTATGAGTAATTGAGGTTTCTAGGTGGGTCTCGCTGCTGAGGTGTGGTTGCCTCGGTCAAGGTGGGCCTCGCTGCTGAGGTGTGGTTGCCTCGGTCAAGGTGGGCCTCGCTGCTAAGGTGTGGTTGCCTCGGTCAAGGTGGGACTCGCTGCTGAGACCAGGAGTGGTTGCCTCGGTCAAGGTGGGCCTCGCTGCTGAGGTGTGGTTGCCTCGGTCAAGGTGGGCCTCGCTGCTGAGGTGTGGTTGCCTTGGTCAAGGTGGGCCTCGCTGCTGAGACCAGGAGTGGTTGCCACAGTCAAGGTGGGCCTCGCTGCTGAGGTGTGGTTGCCTCGGTCAAGGTGGGCCTCGCTGCTGAGGTGTGGTTGCCTCGGTCAAGGTGGGCCTCGCTGCTGAGGTGTGGTTGCCTCGGTCAAGGTGGGCCTCGCTGCTGAGACCAGGAGTGGTTGCCTCGGTCAAGGTGGGCCTCGCTGCTGAGGTGTGGTTGCCTCGGTCAAGGTGGGCCTCGCTGCTGAGGTGTGGTTGCCTCGGTCAAGGTGGGCCTCGCTGCTGAGACCAGGAGTGGTTGCCTCGGTCAAGGTGGGCCTCCCTGCTGAGACCAGGAGTGGTTGCCTCGGTCAAGGTGGGCCTCGCTGCTGAGACCAGGAGTGGTTGCCTCGGTCAAGGTGGGCCTCGCTGCTGAGACCAGGAGTGGTTGCCTCGGTCAAGGTGTGCCTCGCTGCTGAGACCAGGAGTGGTTGCCTCGGTCAAGGTGGGCCTCGCTGCTGAGACCAGGAGTGGTTGCCTCGGTCAAGGTGGGCCTCGCTGCTGAGACCAGGAGTGGTTGCCTCGGTCAAGGTGGGCCTCGCTGCTGAGACCAGGAGTGGTTGCCTCGGTCAAGGTGGGCCTCGCTGCTGAGACCAGGAGTGGTTGCCTCGGTCAAGGTGGGCCTCGCTGCTGAGGTGTGGTGGCCTCGCTGCTGAGGTGTGGTTGCCTCGGTCAAGGTGGGCCTCGCTGCTGAGACCAGGAGTGGTTGCCTCGGTCAAGGTGGGCCTCGCTGCTGAGACCAGGAGTGGTTGCCTCGGTCAAGGTGGGCCTCGCTGCTGAGACCAGGAGTGGTTGCCTCGGTCAAGGTGGGCCTCGCTGCTGAGACCAGGAGTAGTTGCCTCGGTCAAGGTGGGCCTCGCTGCTGAGGTGTGGTTGCCTCGGTCAAGGTGGGCCTCGCTGCTGAGACCAGGAGTGGTTGCCTCGGTCAAGGTGGGCCTCGCTGCTGAGACCAGGAGTGGTTGCCTCGGTCAAGGTGGGCCTCGCTGCTGAGACCAGGAGTGGTTGCCTCGGTCAAGGTGGGCCTCGCTGCTGAGACCAGGAGTGGTTGCCTCGGTCAAGGTGGGCCTCGCTGCTGAGGTGTGGTTGCCTCGGTCAAGGTGGGCCTCGCTGCTGAGACCAGGAGTGGTTGCCTCAGTCAAGGTGGGCCTCGCTGCTGAGACCAGGAGTGGTTGCCTCGGTCAAGGTGGGCCTCGCTGCTGAGACCAGGAGTGGTTGCCTCGGTCAAGGTGGGCCTCGCTGCTGAGACCAGGAGTGGTTGCCTCGGTCAAGGTGGGCCTCGCTGCTGAGACCAGGAGTGGTTGCCTCGGTCAAGGTGGGCCTCGCTGCTGAGACCAGGAGTGGTTGCCTCGGTCAAGGTGGGCCTCGCTGCTGAGGTGTGGTTGCCTCGGTCAAGGTGGGCCTCGCTGCTGAGACCAGGAGTGGTTGCCTCAGAGAGAAATCACAAGGACGATCAATTATGCTGAAATGGCTATAAATGGTTCCGAGTGAAGTGCTGCAGTATCATCAGTTCTGGCAGGAGGGCAAAGTCTCCTCCCAGCAACAGAGCTGGAAGTTGTCAGCAACCCACAGCAGATGGCCTGTGACAGGATCTGTGAACTAGGACCATCCAGACCATACTCCACCTCTCCATGGTGCCTCCAGTAACAGACTAACCTGTCTAGCCAAGTGTGTAGGGATTGAAGAGGGAAGACAACCTGGTACTCTAAAATGCTGAAGTTGGATGTGTTGGGCTGAAAGGTGCAAATATCACAGTTTTAATGCAAACAACAACACAGACACGCCAATTAATGTCCCCTTAAGGGCGGATGATGAAAGGGTGTGTTGCTTAAGTCATCGGCGAACACAAGCAAGCAGTTCTGACAGTTCTCAGTGCTAGCACTCACCTGGAAGGTCATGTTGACCAAGTCCAGGTAGTAAGCCTTGAGACTGTACCTGTAGCAATATCATCAGTTCTCAGTGCTAGCACTCACCTGGAAGGTCATGTTGACCAAGTTAAGTCCAGGTAGTAAGCCTTGAGACTGTACCTGTAGCAATATCATCAGTTCTCAGTGCTAGCACTCACCTGGAAGGGCATGTTGACCAAGGTAAGTCCAGGTAGTAAGCCTTGAGACTGTACCTGTAGCAATATCATCAGTTCTGACAGTTCTCAGTGCTAGCACTCACCTGGAAGGGCATGTTGACCAAGGTAAGTCCAGGTAGTAAGCCTTGAGACTGTACCTGTAGCAATATCATCAGTTCTCAGTGCTAGCACTCACCTGGAAGGTCATGTTGACCAAGGTAAGTCCAGGTAGTAAGCCTTGAGACTGTACATGTAGCAATATCATCAGTTCTGACAGTTCTCAGTGCTAGCACTCACCTGGAAGGGCATGTTGACCAAGGTAAGTCCAGGTAGTAAGCCTTGAGACTGTACCTGTAGCAATATCATCAGTTCTCAGTGCTAGCACTCACCTGGAAGGGCATGTCGGCCAAGGTCTTGGCCAGGTAGTAAGCTTTGAGGCTGTACCAGTAGTTCAGGTGCTCCCTCATAAACACGGCCATCTCAATGGGGACTGTGGAAGGTTGAAGTCAAGGTCATAAGTCTACCATGATGTGAGGTAGAAAGTAAAGAAATGGGAGAGACAGAAAAACCCTTTACATCATCATCTTCCATTTATTCCTCATTTGACTTTCAACATCGAGGGGATATATCACTTCGGTCTCTTGCACTTTAATTGATCTCTTCCAGTTTTATGTCTCCTAGTGTTTCTAATATTCCATCAATCCATCTTTTACACTTCTGTTGGCCTCTCCTGCTGTTATGTTTCCTAGTGTTTCTAATATTCCATCAATCCATCTTTTACACTTCTGTTGACCTCTCCTGCTGTTATGTTTCCTAGTGTTTCTAATATTCCATCAATCCATCTTTTACACTTCTGTTGACTTCTCCTGCTGTTATGTTTCCTAGTGTTTCTAATATTCCATCAATCCATCTTTTACACTTCTGTTGACCTCTCTTGCTGTTATGTTTCCTAGTGTTTCTAATATTCCATCAATCCATCTTTTACACTTCTGTTGACCTCTCTTGCTGTTATGTTTCCTAGTGTTTCTAATATTCCATCAATCCATCTTTTACACTTCTGTTGACCTCTCTTGCTGATATGTTTCCTAGTGTTTCTAATATTCCATCAATCCATCATTTACACTTCTGTTGACCTCTCTTGCTGTTATGTTTCCTAGTGTTTCTAATATTCCATCAATCCATCTTTTACACTTCTGTTGACCTCTCTTGCTGTTATGTTTCCTAGTGTTTCTAATATTCCATCAATCCATCTTTTACACTTCTGTTGACCTCTCTTGCTGTTATGTTTCCTAGTGTTTCTAATATTTCATCAATCCCTCTTTTACACTTCTGTTGACCTCTCTTGCTGTTATGTCTCCTAGTGTTTCTAATATTCCATCAATCCATCTTTTACTCTTCTGTTGGCCTCTCCTGCTGTTATGTTTCCTAGTGTTTCTAATATTCCATCAATCCATCTTTTACACTTCTGTTGGTCTCTCCTGCTGTTATGTTTCCTAGTGTTTCTAATATTCCATCAATCCATCTTTTGCTCTTCTGTTGGCCTCTCCTACTGTTATGTTTCCTAGTGTTTCTAATATTCCATCAATCCATCTTTTGCTCTTCTGTTGGTCTCTCCTGCTGGTATGTTTCCTAGTGTTTCTAATATTCCATCAATTCATCTTTTGCTCTTCTGTTGACCTCTCCTGCTGTTATGTTTCCTAGTGTTTCTAATATTCCATCAATCCATCTTTTGCTCTTCTGTTGACCACTCCTGCTGTTATGTTTCCTAGTGTTTCTAATATTCCATCAATCCATCTTTTACACTTCTGTTGACCTCTCTTGCTGTTATGTTTCCTAGTGTTTCTAATATTCCATCAATCCATCTTTTACACTTCTGTTGACCTCTCTTGCTGTTATGTTTCCTAGTGTTTCTAATATTCCATCAATCCATCTTTTACACTTCTGTTGACCTCTCTTGCTGATATGTTTCCTAGTGTTTCTAATATTCCATCAATCCATCTTTTACACTTCTGTTGACCTCTCTTGCTGTTATGTTTCCTAGTGTTTCTAATATTCCATCAATCCATCTTTTGCTCTTCTGTTGACCACTTCTGCTGTTATGTTTCCTAGTGTTTCTAATATTCCATCAATCCATCTTTTACACTTCTGTTGACCTCTCTTGCTGTTATGTTTCCTAGTGTTTCTAATATTCCATCAATCCATCTTTTACACTTCTGTTGACCTCTCTTGCTGTTATGTTTCCTAGTGTTTCTAATATTCCATCAATCCATCTTTTACACTTCTGTTGACCTCTCTTGCTGATATGTTTCCTAGTGTTTCTAATATTCCATCAATCCATCTTTTACACTTCTGTTGACCTCTCTTGCTGTTATGTTTCCTAGTGTTTCTAATATTCCATCAATCCATCTTTTACACTTCTGTTGACCTCTCTTGCTATTATGTCTCCTAGTGTTTCTAATATTCCATCAATCCATCTTTTACTCTTCTGTTGGCCTCTCCTTCTGTTATGTTTCCTAGTGTTTCTAATATTCCATCAATCCATCTTTTACACTTCTGTTGGTCTCTCCTGCTGTTATGTTTCCTAGTGTTTCTAATATTCCATCAATCCATCTTTTGCTCTTCTGTTGGCCTCTCCTACTGTTATGTTTCCTAGTGTTTTTAATATTCCATCAATCCATCTTTTACACTTCTGTTGGCCTCTCCTGCTGTTATGTTTCCTAGTGTTTCTAATATTCCATCAATCCATCTTTTACACTTCTGTTGACCTCTCCTGCTGTTATGTTTCCTAGTGTTTCTAATATTCCATCAATCCATCTTTTACACTTCTGTTGACCTCTCCTGCTGTTATGTTTCCTAGTGTTTCTAATATTCCATCAATCCATCTTTTACACTTCTGTTGACCTCTCTTGCTGTTATGTTTCCTAGTGTTTCTAATATTCCATCAATCCATCTTTTACACTTCTGTTGACCTCTCTTGCTGTTATGTTTCCTAGTGTTTCTAATATTCCATCAATCCATCTTTTACACTTCTGTTGACCTCTCTTGCTGATATGTTTCCTAGTGTTTCTAATATTCCATCAATCCATCTTTTACACTTCTGTTGACCTCTCTTGCTGTTATGTTTCCTAGTGTTTCTAATATTCCATCAATCCATCTTTTACACTTCTGTTGACCTCTCTTGCTGTTATGTTTCCTAGTGTTTCTAATATTCCATCAATCCATCTTTTACACTTCTGTTGACCTCTCTTGCTGTTATGTTTCCTAGTGTTTCTAATATTCCATCAATCCATCTTTTACACTTCTGTTGACCTCTCTTGCTGTTATGTTTCCTAGTGTTTCTAATATTCCATCAATCCATCTTTTGATCTTCAATTGGCCTCTCCTGCTGTTATGTTTCCTAGTGTTTCTAATATTCCATCAATCCATCTTTTACTCTTCTGTTGGCCTCTCCTGCTGTTATGTTTCCTAGTGTTTCTAATATTCCATCAATCCATCTTTTACACTTCTGTTGGTCTCTCCTGCTGTTATGTTTCCTAGTGTTTCTAATATTCCATCAATCCATCTTTTGCTCTTCTATTGGCCTCTCCTACTGTTATGTTTCCTAGTGTTTCTAATATTCCATCAATCCATCTTTTGCTCTTCTGTTGGTCTCTCCTGCTGGTATGTTTCCTAGTGTTTCTAATATTCCATCAATTCATCTTTTGCTCTTCTGTTGACCTCTCCTGCTGTTATGTTTCCTAGTGTTTCTAATATTCCATCAATCCATCTTTTGCTCTTCTGTTGACCACTCCTGCTGTTATGTTTCCTAGTGTTTCTAATATTCCATCAATCCATCTTTTACACTTCTGTTGACCTCGCTTGCTGTTATGTTTCCTAGTGTTTCTAATATTCCATCAATCCATCTTTTACACTTCTGTTGACCTCTCTTGCTATTATGTCTCCTAGTGTTTCTAATATTCCATCAATCCATCTTTTACTCTTCTGTTGGCCTCTCCTGCTGTTATGTTTCCTAGTGTTTCTAATATTCCATCAATCCATCTTTTACACTTCTGTTGGTCTCTCCTGCTGTTATGTTTCCTAGTGTTTCTAATATTCCATCAATCCATCTTTTGCTCTTCTGTTGGCCTCTCCTACTGTTATGTTTCCTAGTGTTTCTAATATTCCATCAATCCATCTTTTGCTCTTCTGTTGGCCTCTCCTGCTGTTATGTTTCCTAATGTTTCCAATATTCCATCAATCCATCTTTTGCTCTTCTGTTGGTCTCTCCTGCTGGTATGTTTCCTAGTGTTTCTAATATTCCATCAATCCATCTTTTACACTTCTGTTGACCTCTCTTGCTGTTATGTTTCCTAGTGTTTCTAATATTCCATCAATCCATCTTTTGCTCTTCTGTTGGTCTCTCCTGCTGTTATGTTTCCTAGTGTTTCTAATATTCCATCAATCCATCTTTTACACTTCTGTTGACCTCTCTTGCTGTTATGTTTCCTAGTGTTTCTAATATTCCATCAATCCATCTTTTACACTTCTGTTTGCCTCTCCTGCTGTTATGTTTCCTAATGTTTCTAATATTCCATCAATCCATCTTTTGCTCTTCTGTTGGTCTCTCCTGCTGGTATGTTTCCTAGTGTTTCTAATATTCCATCAATTCATCTTTTGCTCTTCTGTTGACCTCTCCTGCTGTTATGTTTCCTAGTGTTTCTAATATTCCATCAATCCATCTTTTGCTCTTCTGTTGACCACTCCTGCTGTTATGTTTCCTAGTGTTTCTAATATTCCATCAATTCATCTTTTGCTCTTCTGTTGACCTCTCCTGCTGCTATGTTTCCTAGTGTTTCTAATATTCCATCAATCCATCTTTTACACTTCTGTTGACCTCTCTTGCTGTTATGTTTCCTAGTGTTTCTAATATTCCATCAATCCATCTTTTACACTTCTGTTGACCTCTCTTGCTGTTATGTTTCCTAGTGTTTCTAATATTCCATCAATCCATCTTTTACACTTCTGTTGACCTCTCTTGCTGATATGTTTCCTAGTGTTTCTAATATTCCATCAATCCATCTTTTGCTCTTCTGTTGGCCTCTCCTGCTGTTATGTTTCCTAGTGTTTCTAATATTCCATCAATCCATCTTTTACACTTCTGTTGACCTCTCTTGCTGTTATGTCTCCTAGTGTTTCTAATATTCCATCAATCCATCTTTTACTCTTCTGTTGGCCTCTCCTGCTGTTATGTTTCCTAGTGTTTCTAATATTCCATCAATCCATCTTTTACACTTCTGTTGGTCTCTCCTGCTGTTATGTTTCCTAGTGTTTCTAATATTCCATCAATCCATCTTTTGCTCTTCTGTTGGCCTCTCCTACTGTTATGTTTCCTAGTGTTTCTAATATTCCATCAATCCATCTTTTGCTCTTCTGTTGGCCTCTCCTGCTGTTATGTTTCCTAATGTTTCTAATATTCCATCAATCCATCTTTTACACTTCTGTTGACCTCTCTTGCTGTTATGTTTCCTAGTGTTTCTAATATTCCATCAATCCATCTTTTACACTTCTGTTGACCTCTCCTGCTGTTATGTTTCCTAGTGTTTCTAATATTCCATCAATCCATCTTTTACACTTCTGTTGGTCTCTCCTGCTGTTATGTCTCCTAGTGTTTCTAATATTCCATCAATCCATCTTTTACACTTCTGTTTGCCTCTCCTGCTGTTATGTTTCCTAATGTTTCTAATATTCCATCAATCCATCTTTTGCTCTTTTGTTGGTCTCTCCTGCTGGTATGTTTCCTAGTGTTTCTAATATTCCATCAATTCATCTTTTGCTCTTCTGTTGACCTCTCCTGCTGTTATGTTTCCTAGTGTTTCTAATATTCCATCAATCCATCTTTTGCTCTTCTGTTGGCCTCTCCTACTGTTATGTTTCCTAGTGTTTCTAATATTCCATCAATCCATCTTTTGCTCTTCTGTTGGCCTCTCCTACTGTTATGTTTCATAGTGTTTCTAATATTCCATCAATCCATCTTTTGCTCTTCTGTTGACCTCTCCTGCTGTTATGTTTCCTAGTGTTTCTAATATTCCATCAATCCATCTTTTGATCTTCAATTGGCCTCTCCTGCTGTTATGTTTCCTAGTGTTTCTAATATTCCATCAATCCATCTTTTACTCTTCTCTTGGCCTCTCCTGCTGTTATGTTTCCTAGTGTTTCTAATATTCCATCAATCCATCTTTTGCTCTTCTGTTGGTCTCTCCTGCTGTTATGTTTCCTAGTGTTTCTAATATTCCATCAATCCATCTTTTGCTCTTCTGTTGACCTCTCCTGCTGTTATGTTTCCTAGTGTTTCTAATATTCCATCAATCCATCTTTTGCTCTTCTGTTGGCCTCTCCTGCTGTTATGTTTCCTAGTGTTTCTAATATTCCATCAATCCATCTTTTGCTCTTCTGTTGACCTCTCATGCTGTTATGTTTCCTAGTGTTTCTAATATTCCATCAATCCATCTTTTGCTCTTCTGTTGACCTCTCTACTGCTGTTATGTTTCCTAGTGTTTCTAATATTCCATCAATCCATCTTTTGCTCTTCTATTGACCTCTCCTGCTGTTATGTTTCCTAGTGTTTCTAATATTCAATCAATCCATCTAGGGCTAGACATCAGATCTCACTACCCAGAGAGGGCTAGACATCAGATCTCACTACGCAGAGATAGCTAGACATCAGATCTCACTACCCTGAGATAGCTAGATGTTGGATCTCACTACCCAGAGAGGGCTAGACATTACATTTCACTACCCAGAGAGGGCCAGACATCACATTTCACTACCCAGAGAGGGCTAGACATCACATTTCACTATCCAGAGAGGGCTAGATGTTGGATCTCACTACCCAGAGATGGCTAGATGTTGGATCTCAATACCCAGAGAGGGATAGATGTTGGATCTCACTACCTAGAGAAGGCTAGACATTGGATCTCACTACCCAGAGAGGGCTAGATGTTGGATCTCACTACCCAGAGAGGGCTAGATGTTGGATCTCACTACCCAGAGATGGCTAGATGTTGGATCTCACTACTCTTGGACTGTGGAAGGGTAGAGCCACTAAAAATCCACAGATTTTAAGTGAACAATTCCCACCGTCTGAGGTGTGCCCTCATTTCTTGTGCTATGTGCACTCGTTTCTTTTGTTATGTGCCCTAATTTCTTGTGTTGTGTGCCCTCATTTCTTGTGTTGTGTGCCCTCATTTCTTGTGTTATGTGCCCTCATTTCTTGTGTTATGTGCCTTTGTGTCTAGTGTTGTGTGACCTCATTTCTTGTGCTATGTGCCCTCATTTCTTGTGTTGTGTGCCCTCATTTCTTTTGTTATGTGCCCTCATTTCTTGTATTATGTGCCATCATTTCTTGTGTTGTGTGCCCTCATTTCTTGTGCTATGTGCCATAATTTCTTGTGTTATGTGCCCTCATGTATTGTGTTGTGTGCCCTCATTTCTTGTGCTATGTGCCCTCGTGTCTTGTGTTATGTGCCCTCATGTCTTGTGTTGTGTGCCCTCATTTCTTGTGTTATGTGCCTCATTTCTTGTGTTATGTGCCATCATTTCTTGTGTTATGTGCCCTCGTGTCTTCATTTCTTGTGCTATGTGCCCTCGTGTCTTGTGCCCTCATTTCTTGTGTTATGTGCCATAATATCTTGTTATGTGCCATAATTTCTTGTGTTATGTGCCCTTGTGTCTTGTGTTGTGTGCCCTCATTTCTTGTGTTATGTGCCTCATTTCTTGTGTTATGTGCCATAATTTCTTGTGTTATGTGCCCTCGTGTATTGTGTTGTGTGCCCTCATTTCTTGTGTTATGTGCCATCATTTCTTGTGTTATGTGCCCTCGTGTCTTGTGCTATGTGCCCTCATTTCTTGTGCTATGTGCCCTCGTTTTCTTTTTTATGTGCCCTTGTTTCTTTTGATATTACCCTTGTATCTTGTGTTATCTGCCCATGTTTTTTTTAAAATATCTGCCCTTGTTACTTCTATTATTTGCCCTTTTTTTCTGTTGTTATCTGCCCATGTTTTTTTAAATCTGCCCATGTTTCTTGTGTTATCTGCCCATGTTTTCTCATAATCCAATTTGTGATGAACCCATGTGTGTCCAGGAGAGAGTGAAACATTCAGAGACTTACATGTGATGAAACATTCAGAGACTTACATGTGATGAAACATTCAGAGACTTAGAGCCTGCTAAACACTCCAAGGTATGGTGACAGCTTACAAATAAAGAACACAACACAATACTGACAGAATACATGGACAACGACAGAGACAATTACTATGTTAGATGATAAAGTGGAGGGCGAGGAAAGTAGGACGCAGCATTGCAATTATTGCCTGAGACTTACATGTGATGAAACATTCAGAGACTTACATGTGAGAACGGTCGGCATGAGAGCTGTAAACATCAAGAACAGCATACAGAAAAACAAACAGCCTGCATTGCTGTACACTTTGCTGGCTTCGTTACCGATGCCTAAATATAGCAGGCCAATGAGAATGCTGACTGAGAGGTGGGACACCAAGCGAAGGCGAGTCAGGGTCTAGGAGAAATAAAGAAATAACAATTTTCAGATGACATATTTTAACAATTGTATGTTTTGAATGAGTAAATTCATCAGCATCATCATGTGCCATACTATTTGGTGTAGGTGATCATGTCCCTCAACAATTCTCTATCCACAGTACATCGTATCAGTTCTGTTGTTCACTGTTTCCCATGCCATGACACCAAGCTATCTAGTATCTTCTCTCTTTGTTGTCCACAATCGCTCATTCCCTGTATTTTGCCAGTTGTAACCAAGTATTCCAACTTTCCTCTTCTCTTGATGTGCTTGATAAATGTCGATTGTTTCTTTCTGATGTTTTTTAGGAGCTCCCTTTTTGTGTTGGCCTCTTTAAGAATTTCCTCATTGGTCTTTTTAGCTGTCCAGGGAACTTTCAACATTCTTCTGAGAAATCCAATCTCTGTGGTCTCTAATCGTCTTTTCATTTATTTGTCAACTGTCCATGATTCACTTCTATTGGCTAGAATTGGTTCTATATAGCACCGATGAACTCTCTTTCTCACTTTTACTGACATAGACTTGTTGCATAAGACATTTTTTATTTTCTGAAATGCTATTTTGGCCTGAGCTATTCTTCTCTTTTATTTCTGTGGTTCATCTTCCGTTTGATGTTATGATTGTGCCCAAATATAAAAAACAAATTTAAAAGCTGCATCCTTAGAAAGTAGGATTTCATGTGCTACAAGACAAACAAATAAAGAGGTCACAGAGATGGGATTTCATGTGCTGGATTTCATGTGCTACAAGACAAACAAATAAAGAGGTCAAACAAATAGAGAGGTCACAGAGATAGGATTTCATGTGCTACAAGACAAACAAATAAAGAGGTCACAGAGATGGGATTTCATGTGCTACAAGACAAGCAAATAAAGAGGTCACAGAGATGGGATTTCATGTGCTACAAGACAAGCAAATAAAGAGGTCACAGAGATAGGATTTCATGTGCTACAAGACAAACAAATAAAGAGGTCAAACAAATAGAGAGGTCACAGAGATGGGATTTCATGTGCTACAAGACAAACAAATAAAGAGGTCACAAAGATGGGATTTCATGTGCTACAAGACAAGCAAATAAAGAGGTCACAGAGATGGGATTTCATGTGCTATAGGACAAACAAATAAAGAGGCCACAGAGATGGGATTTCATGTGCTACAAGACAAACAAATAAAGAGGCCACAGAGATGGGATTTCATGTGCTACAAGACAAACAAATAAAGAGGCCACAGAGATGGGATTTCATGTGCTACAAGACAAGCAAATAAAGAGGTCACAGAGATGGGATTTCATGTGCTATAGGACAAACAAATAAAGAGGTCAAACAAATAGAGAGGTCACAGAGATAGGATTTCATGTGCTACAAGACAAACAAATAAAGAGGTCACAGAGATGGGATTTCATGTGCTACAAGACAAACAAATAAAGAGGCCACAGAGATGGGATTTCATGTGCTACAAGACAAACAAATAAAGAGGTCACAGAGATGGGATTTCATGTGCTACAAGACAAACAAATAAAGAGGTCACAGAGATGGGACTTCATATGCTACAAGATAAACAAATAAAGAGGCCATAGAGATAGGATTTCATATGCTACAAGATAAACAAATAAAGAGGTCACAGAGATGGGATTTCATGTGCTATAGGACAAACAAATAAAGAGGTCAAACAAATAAAGAGGTCACAGAGATGGGACTTCATATGCTACAAGATAAACAAATAAAGAGGCCATAGAGATGGGATTTCATGTGCTACAAGACAAACAAATAAAGAGGCCATAGAGATGGGATCTCTCAGAAGAATGTTCAGAGTTCCCTGGACAGCTAACAAGACCAACGAGGACATTCTCAAAGAGGTCAACACCAAACAGGAACTCCTAAAAAACATCAGAAAGAAACAATCAACATTTTGTGGGCACATCATGAGAAGAGGAAAGTTGGAATACTTGGTTACAACTGGCAAAATACAGGGAAAGAGAGATCGTGGACGACAAAGAGTGAAGATACTGGATAGCTTGGTGTTGTGGCATGGAAAACAGTCAACAACAGAACTGATACGATGTATGGTGGACAGAGGATTATTGAAGGAGACGATTGCCCACACCAACCTGTATGGCACATGATGACAAGTACTTCAAGAGAATGACTCAGTCTTGATTGCTAAGAGTGTATATGAGTCACAGTTTGTCATTAGAGTGTAAATGAGTCACAGTATGCCATTAGAGTGTAGATGAGTCACAGTTTACCATTAGAGTGTAATGATCACAGTTTACCATTAGAGTGTAGATGAGTCACAGTTTACCGTTAGAGTGTAGATGATCACAGTTTACTATTAGAGTGTAGATGAGTCACAGTTTGCCATTAGAGTGTATATGAGTCACAGTTTACCATTTGAGTGTAGATGAGTCACAGTTTACCATTAGAGTGTAGATGAGTCACAGTTTACCTTTAGAGTGTAGATGAGTCACAGTTTACCATTAGAGTGTAGATGAGTCACAGTTTACCATTTGAGTGTAGATGAGTCACAGTTTACCATTAGAGTGTAGATGAGTCACAGTTTACCATTAGAGTGTAGATGTGTCACAGTTTACCATTAGAGTGTAGATGAGTCACAGTTTACCATTAGAGTGTAGATGAGTCACAGTTTACCATTAGAGTGTAGATGAGTCACAGTTTACCATTAGAGTGTAGATGAGTCACAGTTTACCATTAGAGTGTAGATGAGTCACAGTTTACCATTAGAGTGTAGATGTGTCACAGTTTACCATTAGAGTGTAGATGAGTCACAGTTTACCATTAGAGTGTAGATGAGTCACAGTTTGCCATTAGAGTGTAGATGAGTCACAGTTTACCATTAGAGTGTAGATGAGTCACAGTTTGCCATTAGAGTGTAGATGAGTCACAGTTTACCATTAGAGTGTAGATGAGTCACAGTTTACCATTAGAGTGTAGATGAGTCACAGTTTGCCATTAGAGTGTAGATGAGTCACAGTTTGCCATTAGAGTGTAGATGAGTCACAGTTTACCATTAGAGTGTAGATGAGTCACAGTTTACCATTAGAGTGTAGATGAGTCACAGTTTACCATTAGAGTGTAGATGAGTCACAGTTTGCCATTAGAGTGTAGATGAGTCACAGTTTACCATTAGAGTGTAGATGAGTCACAGTTTGCCATTAGAGTGTAGATGAGTCACAGTTTACCATTAGAGTGTAGATGAGTCACAGTTTACCATTAGAGTGATGGAAAGTAAAAATAAAAGCCGGTCAATGGTCTGTCTTCTGACCAAGGGGAGCTAACTAACACCCTATTCCTATACTCAAAACATGCTGGAGTTCCATCCCTTGGAGTTAGTGATCACTGGTGTATGGAGACTTGTATGGTAAAATACTGAATAACAATAACTGAATGATAGTGACATGGGCAACCTTACAGCATCAGGGACAACCTTACAGCGTCAGAGACAACATTACAGCATCATGGACAAACTTACAGCATCTCGTACAACCTTACAGCATCTCTGACAACCTTACAGCATCTCTGACAACCTTACAGCATCTCTGACAACCTTACAGCATCTCGTACAACCTTACAGCACCTCGTACAACCTTACAGCATCTCTGACAACCTTACAGCATCTCTGACAACCTTACAGAATCTCTGAAAACCTTACAGCATCTCTGACAACCTTACAGCATCTCTGAAAACCTTACAGCATCTCTGACAACCTTACAACATCTCTGAAAACCTTACAGCATCACGGATAACCTTACAGCATCTCTGACAACCTTACAGCATCACGGATAACCTTACAGCATCTCTGACAACCTTACAGCATCACGGATAACCTTACAGCATCTCTGACAACCTTACAGCATCTCAGACAACCTTACAGCATCTCAGACAACCTTACAGCATCTCGTACAACCTTACAGCATCTCAGACAACCTTACAGCATCTCGTACAACCTTACAACACCTCTGACAACCTTACAGCATCTCAGACAAACTTACAGCATCTCTGACAACCTTACAGCATCTCTGAAAACCTTACAGCATCACGGATAACCTTACAGCATCTCTGATAACCTTACAGCATCTCAGACAACCTTACAGCATCTCGTACAACCTTACAGCATCTCAGACAACCTTACAGCATCTCTGAAAACCTTACAGCATCTCTGACAACCTTACAGCATCTCTGACAACCTTACAGCATCTCTGACAACCTTACAGCATCTCTGACAACCTTACAGCATCTCTGAAAACCTTACAGCATCTCTGAAAACCTTACAGCATCACGGACAACCTTACAGCATCTCTGACAACCTTACAGCATCTCGTACAACCTTACAGCATCTCTGACAACCTTACAGCATCTCAGACAACCTTACAGCATCTCAGACAACCTTACAGCATCTCTGAAAACCTTACAGCATCTCTGACAACATTACAGCATCTCTGACAACCTTACAGCATCTCTGACAACCTTACAGCATCTCTGACAACCTTACAGCATCTCTGAAAACCTTACAGCATCACGGACAACCTTACAGCACCTCTGACAACCTTACAGCATCTCGTACAACCTTACAGCATCTCGTACAACCTTACAGCATCTCAGACAACCTTACAGCATCTCTGACAACCTTACAGCATCTCAGTCAACCTTACAGCATCTCTGACAACCTTACAGCATCTCTGACAACCTTACAGCATCACAGACAACCCTACAGCATCACAGACAACCTTACAGCATCTCAGTCAACCTTACAGCATCTCTGACAACCTTACAGCATCACGGACAACCTTACAGCATCACAGACAACCTTACAGCATCTCTGACAACCTTACAGCATCTCTGACAACCTTACAGCATCACAGACATACAGCACAGACAACCTTACAGCATCTCAGACAACCTTACAGCATCTCAGACAACCTTACAGCATCTCTGACAACCTTACAGCATCTCTGACAACCTTACAGCATCACGGACAACCTTACAGCATCACAGACAACCTTACAGCATCTCTGACAACCTTACAGCATTTCAGACAACCTTACAGCATCACAGACAACCTTACAGCATCACAGACAACCTTACAGCATCACAGACAACCTTACAGCATCACAGACAACCTTACAACATCTCTGACAACCTTACAGCATCTCTGACAACCTTACAGCATCACAGACAACCTTACAGCATCTCTGACAACCTTACAGCATCTCAGTCAACCTTACAGCATCTCTGACAACCTTACAGCATCTCTGACAACCTTACAGCATCACAGACAACCTTACAGCATCGCAGACAACCTTACAGCATCTCAGTCAACCTTACAGCATCTCTGACAACCTTACAGCATCACGGACAACCTTACAGCATCACAGACAACCTTACAGCATCTCTGACAACCTTACAGCATCTCTGACAACCTTACAACATCACAGACAACCTTACAGCATCTCTGACAACTTTACAGCATCACAGACAACCTTACAGCATCTCAGACAACCTTACAGCATCTCTGACAACCTTACAGCATCACGGACAACCTTACAGCATCTCTGACAACCTTACAGCATCTCTGACAACCTTACAGCATCACGGACAACCTTACAGCATCTCTGACAACCTTACAGCATCTCTGACAACCTTACAGCATCTCTGACAACCTTACAGCATCACAGACAACCTTACAACATCACAGACAACCTTACAACATCACAGACAACCTTACAGCATCACGGACAATATTCATGAAGGTTCGTATGAACAGGACACGGAACTGGGTGGTACTGCTGGTGTTGAACGTGCGGTGATCCTGGTCTGATGGTCTGTTCTGAGATATACAAGACAGATAATAATGAAATATATGAGACAGATAAATAATGACATATATGAGACAGACAAATAATGAAATATACAATTCAGATAAATAATGAAATATTTGAGAGAGATAAATAATGAAATATATGAGACAGACAAATAATGAAATATATGAGACAGACAAATAATGAAATATATGAGACAGATAAATAATGAAATATATGAGGCAGACAAATAATTAAATATATGAGGCAGATAAATAATGAAATACACGAGACAGACAAATAATGAAATATATGAGACAGACAAGTAATGAAATATAATAGACAGGCAAATAGTAGAATATATCAGACAGACAAGTAACAAAATACACTAGACAGACAAGTAATAAAATACACTAGACAGACAAATCATGAAATAAAATTGATGGCCCTTTTCGTCTTGTCAGACGGTCCAGTGGAGGCTATTGTGTATTTTTTTGAGGTTTTGTTTTTGTCGAACAGCTTCTCTCGTGGCTAATTCTACCAATGTTTGACAAACACACACGGCCACAGAATGAACAAGTCAGGCCCACTGATCCACGGGGTTTTCCATCCTTTTTCATGAGTCTTTTCTACTCTAAATTTTGCCTTAGCACAGTCTCAAATGATGTTATACCATTCCTTATACATGCTTTCCATGATGTGCGATCACTTGCCAGATGTTCCCAGTCATATTCACATATGGAGAAGTCGTTCAGAGATGATTTACAGATATGTCTATATCGTAGTTTAGGTCTGCCGATTTGTCTTTTTCCGTGTGTTAGTTCACCATATAGTATTTGTCTGGGGATGCGTTTTTCTTCCATTCGCTGGACGTGCCCCAGCCATCGTATGAAATAAAGAAGGGACATAAATCATGGAATAAGGCAGACCAAGTTGTGGAGAAGATACGAATGAGAAGTAATACACAAGATAAGAATGAGAAGTAATACACAAGATAAGAATGAGAAGTAATACACAAGATAAGAATGAGAAGTAATACACAAGATAAGAATGAGAAGTAATACACAAGATAAGAATGAGAAGTAATACACAAGATAAGAATGAGAAGTAATACACAAGATAAGAATGAGAAGTAATACACAAGATAAGAATGTAATACACAAGATAAGAATAATACACAAGATAAGAATGAGAAGTAATACACAAGATAAGAATGAGAAGTAATACACAAGATAAGAATGAGAAGTAATACAAGATGAAGTAATACACAAGATAAGAGAAGTAATACACAAGATAAGAATGAGAAGTAATACACAAGATAAGAATGAGAAGTAATACACAAGATAAGAATGAGAAGTAATACACAAGATAAGAATGAGAAGTAATACACAAGATAAGAATGAGAAGTAATACACAAGATAAGAATGAGAAGTAATACACAAGATAAGAGATGAGAAGTAATACACAAGATAAGAATGAGAAGTAATACACAAGATAAGAATGAGAAGTAATACACAAGATAAGAATGAGAAGTAATACAAGATAAGAATGAGAAGTAATACACAAGATAAGAATGAGAAGTAATACACAAGATAAGAATGAGAGTAAGAATGAGAAGTAATACACAAGATAAGAATGAGAAGTAATAAGATAAGAATGAGAAGTAATACACAAGATAAGAATGAGAAGTAATACACAAGATAAGAATGAGAAGTAATACACAAGATAAGAATGAGAAGTAATACACAAGATAAGAATGAGAAGTAATACACAAGATAAGAATGAGAAGTAATACACAAGATAAGAATGAGAAGTAATACACAAGATAAGAATGAGAAGTAATACACAAGATAAGAATGAGAAGTAATACACAAGATAAGAATGAGAAGTAATACACAAGATAAGAATGAGAAGTAATACACAAGATAAACATATTTCTCTTATAATACAGGCTTTGATAACATTGTCTTGTCACTTAGGGGACATATCAGATACAGAATGTCACATCAAGAGACAATCATATCTCACAGCTACGTCACTTAGGGGACATATCAGATACAGAATGTCACATCAAGAGACAATCATATCTCACAGCTACGTCACATAGGAGACATATCAGATACAGAATGTGACATCAAGAGACAATCATATCTCACAGCTACGTCACATAGGAGACATATCAGATACAAAATGTCACATCAAGAGACAATCATATCTCACAGCTACGTCACATAGGAGACATATCAGATACAGAATGTCACATCAAGAGACAATCATATCTCACAGCTACGTCACATAGGAGACATATCAGATACAGAATGTCACATCAAGAGACAATCATATCTCACAGCTACGTCACATAGGAGACATATCAGATACAGAATGTCACATCAAGAGACAATCATATTTCACAGCTACGTCACTTTCATCAAATTAACTTTACCAATTCTCTTGTTTGTTGTTGCCAGCTATTGCTAACATGCTTTCAGGTAATTTCCTAGTTTAAGCACATTAATTATTTCTTTATTTATTATTTAAACAGGGAAAAAAATAAGAAAAAAACTATGGTAATGTCCTAGTTTAGCATCTTTCTGCTAAACGAGTGATCTCCCCTGATTGACTGTATGTATACTGCTTCTAGTTTTTTGCGTATATTCTTTATATTCTTCAACAAGGTTTTGGAGCTTAGGTTATTCCTCCTTTGAAATTGGTCTCGAGGCAAGACGCCGGTCATATTCACATATGGAGAGAGGTTGTGGGTTCAAATCCCGGCTACACCGGTTGGGATTTTTATTTATGATTTCTCTCTGCGGCAACCACCTCTGGTCCCCGACTTGAAACGTCAATTACTCATCGCCGAAAAAAAATATGAGTACCTCCGAAGTCGGAGTTATCTACCTGTGTGGCGAGGGACCCCTGTGCACACGGCTGCCAGGGAAAAATGGATTAACACGCAAAATTCAGTTCCTAGTCTCTAGGGACTTCGTCAGAGGTAAAAGATGGTGAATTAAAAAAAAAAAAAAGAATGACCGAATGAAGTGCAAGGGGAGTTTACTCGGTGCAGAGAGACGCTGAACTAGGACATTACCAAAACTATTATTGTTCTTGTTCTACGTGTTCTCTCCTTCCTCACCTTTTCATTTCTGCTTTCAAGAAAACAAAAACGTCCAGGCTTAACTGAGCTGGACCGTGTGACCATCTTGTCTGTGCTACCACACCAGTGGTCTACATAGTCTAAAGCGACATTAGCGTTCATGCTGGGGGAGATCACTCTACTAGAGTCAGTGACCGATAAGCTGGTTATGACACACTCATCCCTGGAGTCAACCCGCAGGTTTTGTGGTGTCAAGTCTAGGTTTCCATTCTCAAGATCATCCTGGCATATTTTTTTCAAATATAAAAATGAAAGATTAGTATTATTCTCATATTTGTGCCTGAGAAATGAGATTTTACTTTCTGGAGTTGACAACAAATAATTCCCACAAGATGAGAAATGAGATTTTACTTTCTGGAGTTGACAACAAATAATTCCCACAAGATGAGAAATTAGATTTTACTTTCTGGAGTTGACAACAAATAATTCCCACAAGATGAGAAATTAGATTTTACTTTCTGGAGTTGACAACAAATAATTCCCACAAGATGAGAAATTAGATTTTACTTTCTGGAGTTGACAACAAATAATTCCCACAAGATGAGAAATGAGATTTTACATTCTTGAGTTGACAACAAATAATTCCCACAAGATGAGAAATGAGATTTTACATTCTTGAGTTGACAACAAATAATTCCCACAAGATGAGAAATGAGATTTTACTTTCTGGAGTTGACAACAAATAATTCCCACAAGATGAGAAATGTTTTTAATTTAAAGACAAGTGTTGGTAAGAATATCAAACATGACTAAAGTACAAGTTTATGTAGATCAAACCTGGCTAAAGTACAAGTTTATGTAGATCAAACCTGGCTAAAGTACAAGTTTATAAAAATCAAACTTGACTAAAGTACAAGTTTATGTAGATCAAACATGACTAAAGTACAAGTTTATGTAGATCAAACATGACTAAAGTACAAGTTTATAAAGATCAAACCTGGCTAAAGTACAAGTTTATAAAGATCAAACATGACTAAAGTACAAGTTTATGTAGATCAAACATGACTAAAGTACAAGTTTATGTAGATCAAACATGACTAAAGTAGAAGTTTATGTAGATCAAACTTGACTAAAGTACAAGTTTATGTAGATCAAACTTGACTAAAGTACAAGTTTATGTAGATCAAACATGACTAAAGTACAAGTTTATGTAGATCAAACTTGACTAAAGTACAAGTTTATGTAGATCAAACCTGGCTAAAGTACAAGTTTATAAAGATCAAACCTGGCTAAAGTACAAGTTTATGTAGATCAAACATGACTAAAGTACAAGTTTATGTAGATCAAACATGACTAAAGTACAAGTTTATGTAGATCAAACTTGACTAAAGTACAAGTTTATGTAGATCAAACATGACTAAAGTACAAGTTTATGTAGATCAAACATGACTAAAGTACAAGTTTATGTAGATCAAACTTGACTAAAGTACAAGTTTATGTAGAAAATCAAATATTACTAAAGTACAAGTTTATGTAGATCAAACATGACTAAAGTACAAGTTTATGTAGAAAATCAAATATTACTAAAGTACAAGTTTATGTAGATCAAACTTGACTAAAGTACAAGTTTATGTAGAAAATCAAATATTACTAAAGTACAAGTTTATGTAGATCAAACATGACTAAAGTACAAGTTTATGTAGAAAATCAAATATTACTAAAGTACAAGTTTATGTAGATCAAACATGACTAAAGTACAAGTTTATGTAGATCAAACTTGACTAAAGTACAAGTTTATGTAGATCAAACATGACTAAAGTACAAGTTTATGTAGATCAAACATGACTAAAGTACAAGTTTATGTAGATCAAACATGACTAAAGTACAAGTTTATGTAGATCAAACATGACTAAAGTACAAGTTTATGTAGATCAAACTTGACTAAAGTACAAGTTTATGTAGAAAATCAAATATTACTAAAGTACAAGTTTATGTAGATCAAACATGACTAAAGTACAAGTTTATGTAGAAAATCAAATATTACTAAAGTACAAGTTTATGTAGATCAAACATGACTAAAGTACAAGTTTATGTAGAAGATCAAACATTTTGTAGATCATCTTACTGCTTCTTTGGTGTTTCTGATACCATCTGAGATGTCAAATTAAACACACAACTTAAGCTCTTGCTCTTCTGGCAAACACAACGAATGAGCTGCCACAGTCCTTCACACAAGATATCATCACAGAACTAAATGAGCAGCTACAGTCCATCACTCAAAACATCATCTCAGGACTAAATGAGCTACTGTACATCACACAAGACATCATCTCAGAACTAAATGAGCTGCTACAGTCCATCACTCAAGACATCATCTCAGAACTAAATGAGCTGCTACAGTCCTTCACACAAGATATCATCACAGGACTAAATGAGCAGCTACAGTCCATCACTCAAAACATCATCTCAGGACTAAATGATCTACTGTACATCACACAAGACATCATCTCAGAACTAAATGAGCTGCTACAGTCCATCACTCAAGACATCATCTCAGAACTAAATGAGCTGCTACAGTCCATCACTCAAGACATCATCTCAGAACTAAATGAGCTGCCACAGTCCATCACACAAGACATCATCACAGAACTAAATGAGCTGCTACAGTCCAGCAACAAGACATCATCTCAGAACTAAATGAGCTGCTACAGTCCATCACTCAAGACATCATCTCAGAACTAAATGAGCTGCCACAGTCCATCACACAAGACATCATCACAGAACTAAATGAGCTGCTACAGTCCAGCAACAAGACATCATCACAGAACTAAATGAGCTACTACAGTCCATCACACAAGACATCATCACAGAACTAAATGAGCTGCTACAGTCCATCACACAAGACATCATCACAGGACTAAATGAGCTGCTACAGTCCAGCAACAAGACATCATCTCAGAACTAAATGAGCTGCTACAGTCCATCACACAAGACATCATCTCAGGACTAAATGAGCTACTACAGTCCAGCAACAAGACATCATCTCAGGACTAAATGAGCTGCTACAGTCCAGCAACAAGACATCATCACAGAACTAAATGAGCTGCTACAGTCCAGCAACAAGACATCATCTCAGAACTAAATGAGCTGCTACAGTCCAGCAACAAGACATCATCACAGGACTAAATGAGCTGCCACAGTCCATCACACAAGACATCATCACAGAACTAAATGAGCTGCTACAGTCCATCACACAAGACATCATCACAGGACTAAATGAGCTGCTACAGTCCAGCAACAAGACATCATCACAGAACTAAATGAGCTGCTACAGTCCAGCAACAAGACATCATCACAGAACTAAATGAGCTGCTACAGTCCAGCAACAAGACATCATCTCAGAACTAAATGAGCTGCTACAGTCCAGCAACAAGACATCATCACAGAACTAAATGAGCTGCTACAGTCCAGCAACAAGACATCATCTCAGAACTAAATGAGCTGCTACAGTCCAGCAACAAGACATCATCTCAGGACTAAATGAGCTGCTACAGTCCAGCAACAAGACATCATCACAGGACTAAATGAGCTGCTACAGTCCAGCAACAAGACATCATCTCAGGACTAAATGAGCTGCTACAGTCCAGCAACAAGACATCATCACAGGACTAAATGAGCTGCTACAGTCCAGCAACAAGACATCATCTCAGGACTAAATGAGCTGCTACAGTCCAGCAACAAGACATCATCTCAGGACTAAATGAGCTGCTACAGTCCATCACACAAGACATCATCTCAGGACTAAATGAGCTGCTACAGTCCAGCAACAAGACATCATCTCAGGACTAAATGAGCTGCCACAGTCCATCACACAAGACATCATCACAGGACTAAATGAGCTGCTACAGTCCAGCAACAAGACATCATCTCAGGACTAAATGAGCTGCTACAGTCCATCACACAAGACATCATCACAGGACTAAATGAGCTGCTACAGTCCATCACACAAGACATCATCACAGAACTAAATGAGCTGCTACAGTCCAGCAACAAGACATCATCTCAGGACTAAATGAGCTGCTACAGTCCATCACACAAGACATCATCTCAGGACTAAATGAGCTGCCACAGTCCATCACTCAAGACATCATCTCAGGACTAAATGAGCTGCTACAGTCCATCACACAAGACATCATCACAGGACTAAATGAGCTGCTACAGTCCATCACACAAGACATCATCACAGAACTAAATGAGCTGCTACAGTCCATCACACAAGACATCATCACAGGACTAAATGAGCTGCTACAGTCCATCACACAAGACATCATCACAGAACTAAATGAGCTGCCACAGTCCATCACACAAGACATCATCTCAGGACTAAATGAGCTGCTACAGTCCATCACACAAGACATCATCACAGGACTAAATGAGCTGCTACAGTCCAGCACACAAGACATCATCTCAGGACTAAATGAGCTGCTACAGTCCAGCAACAAGACATCATCTCAGAACTAAATGAGCTGCTACAGTCCAGCAACAAGACATCATCTCAGGACTAAATGAGCTGCTACAGTCCATCACACAAGACATCATCACAGAACTAAATGAGCTGCCACAGTCCATCACACAAGACATCATCTCAGGACTAAATGAGCTGCTACAGTCCATCACACAAGACATCATCACAGGACTAAATGAGCTGCTACAGTCCAGCAACAAGACATCATCTCAGGACTAAATGAGCTGCTACAGTCCAGCAACAAGACATCATCACAGAACTAAATGAGCTGCTACAGTCCAGCAACAAGACATCATCTCAGGACTAAATGAGCTGCTACAGTCCAGCAACAAGACATCATCACAGAACTAAATGAGCTGCTACAGTCCAGCAACAAGACATCATCTCAGGACTAAATGAGCTACTACAGTCCATCACACAAGACATCATCTCAGGACTAAATGAACTGCTACAGTCCAGCAACAAGACATCATCTCAGGACTAAATGAGCTGCTACAGTCCAGCAACAAGACATCATCTCAGGACTAAATGAGCTGCTACAGTCCATCACACAAGACATCATCTCAGGACTAAATGAGCTACTACAGTCCATCACACAAGACATCATCACAGGACTAAATGAACTGCTACAGTCCAGCAACAAGACATCATCTCAGGACTAAATGAGCTGCTACAGTCCAGCAACAAGACATCATCTCAGAACTAAATGAGCTGCCACAGTCCAGCAACAAGACATCATCTCAGGACTAAATGAGCTGCTACAGTCCAGCAACAAGACATCATCTCAGAACTAAATGAGCTGCTACAGTCCATCACACAAGACATCATCTCAGGACTAATTGAGCTGCTACAGTCCAGCACACAAGACATCATCTCAGAACTAAATGAGCTGCTACAGTCCAGCAACAAGACATCATCACAGGACTAAATGAGCTGCTACAGTCCATCACACAAGACATCATCACAGAACTAAATGAGCTGCCACAGTCCATCACTCAAGACATCATCACAGAACTAAATGAGCTGCTACAGTCCATCACACAAGACATCATCTCAGAACTAAATGAGCTGCTACAGTCCAGCAACAAGACATCATCTCAGAACTAAATGAGCTGCTACAGTCCAGCAACAAGACATCATCTCAGGACTAAATGAGCTGCTACAGTCCAGCAACAAGACATCATCTCAGGACTAAATGAGCTGCTACAGTCCAGCAACAAGACATCATCTCAGGACTAAATGAGCTGCTACAGTCCATCATACAAGACATCATCACAGAACTAAATGAGCTGCTACAGTCCAGCAACAAGACATCATCTCAGGACTAAATGAGCTGCTACAGTCCATCACACAAGACATCATCTCAGGACTAAATGAGCTGCTACAGTCCATCACACAAGACATCATCACAGAACTAAATGAGCTGCTACAGTCCAGCAACAAGACATCATCTCAGGACTAAATGAGCTGCTACAGTCCATCACACAAGACATCATCTCAGGACTAAATGAGCTGCTACAGTCCATCACACAAGACATCATCTCAGGACTAAATGAGCTGCTACAGTCCAGCAACAAGTCATCATCACAGGACTAAATGAGCTGCTACAGTCCAGCAACAAGACATCATCTCAGGACTAAATGAGCTGCTACAGTCCAGCAACAAGACATCATCTCAGGACTAAATGAGCTGCTACAGTCCATCACACAAGACATCATCTCAGGACTAAATGAGCTGCTACAGTCCATCACACAAGACATCATCTCAGGACTAAATGAGCTGCTACAGTCCATCACACAAGACATCATCTCAGGACTAAATGAGCTGCTACAGTCCAGCAACAAGACATCATCTCAGGACTAAATGAGCTGCCACAGTCCATCACACAAGACATCATCTCAGGACTAAATGAGCTGCTACAGTCCATCATACAAGACATCATCTCAGGACTAAATGAGCTGCTACAGTCCATCACACAAGACATCATCTCAGGACTAAATGAGCTGCTACAGTCCATCACACAAGACATCATCTCAGGACTAAATGAGCTGCTACAGTCCATCACACAAGACATCATCTCAGGACTAAATGAGCTGCTACAGTCCATCATACAAGACATCATCACAGAACTAAATGAGCTGCTACAGTCCATCACACAAGACATCATCTCAGGACTAAATGAGCTGCTACAGTCCATCATACAAGACATCATCTCAGGACTAAATGAGCTGCTACAGTCCATCATACAAGACATCATCTCAGGACTAAATGAGCTGCTACAGTCCATCACACAAGACATCATCTCAGGACTAAATGAGCTGCTACAGTCCATCACACAAGACATCATCTCAGGACTAAATGAGCTGCTACAGTCCATCACACAAGACATCATCTCAGGACTAAATGAGCTGCTACAGTCCATCATACAAGACATCATCACAGAACTAAATGAGCTGCTACAGTCCATCACACAAGACATCATCTCAGGACTAAATGAGCTGCTACAGTCCAGCAACAAGACATCATCACAGGACTAAATGAGCTGCCACAGTCCATCACACAAGACATCATCTCAGGACTAAATGAGCTGCTACAGTCCATCATACAAGACATCATCACAGAACTAAATGAGCTGCTACAGTCCATCATACAAGACATCATCACAGAACTAAATGAGCTGCCACAGTCCATCACACAAGACATCATCACAGAACTAAATGAGCTGCCACAGTCCATCACTCAAGACATCATCACAGAACTAAATGAGCTGCCACAGTCCATCACACAAGACATCATCACAGAACTAAATGAGCTGCCACAGTCCATCACACAAGACATCATCACAGAACTAAATGAGCTGCTACAGTCCATCACACAAGACATCATCACAGAACTAAATGAGCTGCTACAGTCCATCACACAAGACATCATCTCAGGACTAAATGAGCTGCTACAGTCCATCATACAAGACATCATCTCAGGACTAAATGAGCTGCTACAGTCCATCATACAAGACATCATCACAGAACTAAATGAGCTGCTACAGTCCATCACACAAGACATCATCACAGAACTAAATGAGCTGCTACAGTCCATCACACAAGACATCATCACAGGACTAAATGAGCTGCTACAGTCCATCACACAAGACATCATCACAGAACTAAATGAGCTGCCACAGTCCATCACACAAGACATCATCTCAGAACTAAATGAGCTGCTACAGTCCATCATACAAGACATCATCTCAGGACTAAATGAGCTGCTACAGTCCATCATACAAGACATCATCTCAGAACTAAATGAGCTGCCACAGTCCATCACACAAGACATCATCACAGAACTAAATGAGCTGCTACAGTCCAGCAACAAGACATCATCTCAGGACTAAATGAGCTGCCACAGTCCAGCAACAAGACATCATCTCAGGACTAAATGAGCTGCTACAGTCCAGCAACAAGACATCATCTCAGGACTAAATGAGCTGCTACAGTCCAGCAACAAGACATCATCTCAGGACTAAATGAGCTGCTACAGTCCATCACACAAGACATCATCTCAGGACTAAATGAGCTGCTACAGTCCATCACACAAGACATCATCTCAGGACTAAATGAGCTGCTACAGTCCAGCAACAAGACATCATCTCAGGACTAAATGAGCTGCTACAGTCCATCACACAAGACATCATCTCAGGACTAAATGAGCTGCTACAGTCCATCACACAAGACATCATCACAGAACTAAATGAGCTGCTACAGTCCAGCAACAAGACATCATCTCAGGACTAAATGAGCTGCTACAGTCCATCACACAAGACATCATCACAGAACTAAATGAGCTGCTACAGTCCAGCAACAAGACATCATCTCAGAACTAAATGAGCTGCTACAGTCCAGCAACAAGACATCATCTCAGGACTAAATGAGCTGCCACAGTCCAGCAACAAGACATCATCTCAGGACTAAATGAGCTGCTACAGTCCATCACACAAGACATCATCTCAGGACTAAATGAGCTGCCACAGTCCATCACACAAGACATCATCTCAGGACTAAATGAGCTGCTACAGTCCATCACACAAGACATCATCTCAGGACTAAATGAGCTGCTACAGTCCATCACACAAGACATCATCACAGAACTAAATGAGCTGCTACAGTCCAGCAACAAGACATCATCTCAGAACTAAATGAGCTGCTACAGTCCAGCAACAAGACATCATCTCAGGACTAAATGAGCTGCTACAGTCCATCAACAAGACATCATCTCAGGACTAAATGAGCTGCTACAGTCCAGCAACAAGACATCATCTCAGAACTAAATGAGCTGCCACAGTCCAGCAACAAGACATCATCTCAGAACTAAATGAGCTGCTACAGTCCAGCAACAAGACATCATCTCAGAACTAAATGAGCTGCCACAGTCCATCACACAAGACATCATCTCAGGACTAAATGAGCTGCTACAGTCCATCACACAAGACATCATCTCAGGACTAAATGAGCTGCTACAGTCCATCACACAAGACATCATCACAGAACTAAATGAGCTGCTACAGTCCAGCAACAAGACATCATCTCAGGACTAAATGAGCTGCCACAGTCCATCACACAAGACATCATCTCAGGACTAAATGAGCTGCCACAGTCCAGCAACAAGACATCATCTCAGAACTAAATGAGCTGCCACAGTCCAGCAACAAGACATCATCTCAGAACTAAATGAGCTGCCACAGTCCAGCAACAAGACATAATCTCAGAACTAAATGAGCTGCCACAGTCCAGCAACAAGACATCATCTCAGGACTAAATGAGCTGCTACAGTCCAGCAACAAGACATCATCTCAGGACTAAATGAGCTGCCACAGTCCAGCAACAAGACATCATCTCAGGACTAAATGAGCTGCTACAGTCCATCACACAAGACATCATCACAGGACTAAATGAGCTGCCACAGTCCAGCAACAAGACATCATCTCAGGACTAAATGAGCTGCTACAGTCCATCACACAAGACATCATCACAGGACTAAATGAGCTGCCACAGTCCAGCAACAAGACATCATCTCAGGACTAAATGAGCTACTACAGTCCAGCAACAAGACATCATCTCAGGACTAAATGAGCTGCCACAGTCCAGCAACAAGACATCATCACAGGACTAAATGAGCTGCTACAGTCCATCACACAAGACATCATCACAGGACTAAATGAGCTGCTACAGTCCAGCAACAAGACATCATCTCAGGACTAAATGAGCTGCCACAGTCCATCACACAAGACATCATCTCAGGACTAAATGAGCTGCCACAGTCCAGCAACAAGACATCATCTCAGGACTAAATGAGCTGCTACAGTCCATCACACAAGACATCATCACAGGACTAAATGAGCTGCCACAGTCCAGCAACAAGACATCATCTCAGGACTAAATGAGCTGCTACAGTCCATCACACAAGACATCATCTCAGGACTAAATGAGCTGCCACAGTCCAGCAACAAGACATCATCTCAGGACTAAATGAGCTGCTACAGTCCATCACACAAGACATCATCTCAGGACTAAATGAGCTGCTACAGTCCAGCAACAAGACATCATCTCAGGACTAAATGAGCTGCTACAGTCCATCACACAAGACATCATCACAGAACTAAATGAGCTGCCACAGTCCAGCAACAAGACATCATCTCAGGACTAAATGAGCTGCTACAGTCCATCACACAAGACATCATCTCAGGACTAAATGAGCTGCTACAGTCCATCACACAAGACATCATCACAGAACTAAATGAGCTGCTACAGTCCAGCAACAAGACATCATCTCAGGACTAAATGAGCTGCTACAGTCCAGCAACAAGACATCATCTCAGGACTAAATGAGCTGCCACAGTCCAGCAACAAGACATCATCTCAGGACTAAATGAGCTGCTACAGTCCATCACACAAGACATCATCTCAGGACTAAATGAGCTGCTACAGTCCATCACACAAGACATCATCTCAGGACTAAATGAGCTGCTACAGTCCATCACACAAGACATCATCACAGAACTAAATGAGCTGCCACAGTCCAGCAACAAGACATCATCACAGAACTAAATGAGCTGCCACAGTCCAGCAACAAGACATCATCTCAGGACTAAATGAGCTGCTACAGTCCAGCAACAAGACATCATCTCAGAACTAAATGAGCTGCTACAGTCCAGCAACAAGACATCATCTCAGAACTAAATGAGCTGCCACAGTCCAGCAACAAGACATCATCTCAGGACTAAATGAGCTGCTACAGTCCATCACACAAGACATCATCACAGGACTAAATGAGCTGCCACAGTCCATCACACAAGACATCATCTCAGGACTAAATGAGCTGCTACAGTCCATCACACAAGACATCATCTCAGGACTAAATGAGCTGCTACAGTCCATCACACAAGACATCATCTCAGGACTAAATGAGCTGCTACAGTCCAGCAACAAGACATCATCTCAGGACTAAATGAGCTGCTACAGTCCATCACACAAGACATCATCACAGAACTAAATGAGCTGCTACAGTCCATCACACAAGACATCATCTCAGAACTAAATGAGCTGCTACAGTCCATCACACAAGACATCATCACAGAACTAAATGAGCTGCTACAGTCCATCACACAAGACATCATCTCAGGACTAAATGAGCTGCCACAGTCCATCACACAAGACATCATCTCAGGACTAAATGAGCTGCTACAGTCCAGCAACAAGACATCATCTCAGGACTAAATGAGCTGCTACAGTCCAGCAACAAGACATCATCACAGGACTAAATGAGCTGCTACAGTCCAGCAACAAGACATCATCACAGGACTAAATGAGCTGCTACAGTCCAGCAACAAGACATCATCTCAGGACTAAATGAGCTGCTACAGTCCAGCAACAAGACATCATCTCAGGACTAAATGAGCTGCTACAGTCCAGCAACAAGACATCATCTCAGGACTAAATGAGCTGCTACAGTCCAGCAACAAGACATCATCTCAGGACTAAATGAGCTGCTACAGTCCATCACACAAGACATCATCTCAGGACTAAATGAGCTGCTACAGTCCATCACACAAGACATCATCTCAGGACTAAATGAGCTGCCACAGTCCAGCAACAAGACATCATCACAGGACTAAATGAGCTGCCACAGTCCAGCAACAAGACATCATCTCAGGACTAAATGAGCTGCTACAGTCCATCATACAAGACATCATCTCAGGACTAAATGAGCTGCTACAGTCCATCACACAAGACATCATCACAGAACTAAATGAGCTGCTACAGTCCAGCAACAAGACATCATCTCAGGACTAAATGAGCTGCTACAGTCCAGCAACAAGACATCATCTCAGGACTAAATGAGCTGCTACAGTCCAGCAACAAGACATCATCTCAGGACTAAATGAGCTGCCACAGTCCAGCAACAAGACATCATCTCAGGACTAAATGAGCTGCCACAGTCCAGCAACAAGACATCATCTCAGGACTAAATGAGCTGCTACAGTCCAGCAACAAGACATCATCACAGGACTAAATGAGCTGCTACAGTCCAGCAACAAGACATCATCTCAGGACTAAATGAGCTGCTACAGTCCATCACACAAGACATCATCTCAGGACTAAATGAGCTGCTACAGTCCAGCAACAAGACATCATCTCAGGACTAAATGAGCTGCTACAGTCCATCACACAAGACATCATCTCAGGACTAAATGAGCTGCTACAGTCCAGCAACAAGACATCATCTCAGGACTAAATGAGCTGCTACAGTCCATCATACAAGACATCATCTCAGGACTAAATGAGCTGCTACAGTCCATCATACAAGACATCATCTCAGGACTAAATGAGCTGCTACAGTCCATCATACAAGACATCATCTCAGGACTAAATGAGCTGCTACAGTCCATCACACAAGACATCATCTCAGAACTAAATGAGCTGCTACAGTCCATCACACAAGACATCATCACAGAACTAAATGAGCTGCTACAGTCCATCACACAAGACATCATCACAGAACTAAATGAGCTGCCACAGTCCAGCAACAAGACATCATCACAGGACTAAATGAGCTGCTACAGTCCATCACACAAGACATCATCACAGAACTAAATGAGCTGCTACAGTCCATCACACAAGACATCATCACAGAACTAAATGAGCTGCCACAGTCCAGCAACAAGACATCATCTCAGGACTAAATGAGCTGCTACAGTCCATCACACAAGACATCATCACAGAACTAAATGAGCTGCTACAGTCCATCACACAAGACATCATCTCAGGACTAAATGAGCTGCTACAGTCCAGCAACAAGACATCATCTCAGGACTAAATGAGCTGCTACAGTCCATCACACAAGACATCATCACAGAACTAAATGAGCTGCCACAGTCCAGCAACAAGACATCATCTCAGAACTAAATGAGCTGCTACAGTCCAGCAACAAGACATCATCTCAGGACTAAATGAGCTGCTACAGTCCAGCAACAAGACATCATCTCAGGACTAAATGAGCTGCTACAGTCCAGCAACAAGACATCATCACAGAACTAAATGAGCTGCTACAGTCCATCACACAAGACATCATCTCAGGACTAAATGAGCTGCTACAGTCCATCACACAAGACATCATCTCAGAACTAAATGAGCTGCTACAGTCCATCACACAAGACATCATCTCAGAACTAAATGAACTGCTACAGTCCATCACACAAGACATCATCTCAGAACTAAATGAGCTGCTACAGTCCATCACACAAGACATCATCTCAGAACTAAATGAACTGCTACAGTCCATCACACAAGACATCATCTCAGAACTAAATGAGCTGCTACAGTCCATCACACAAGACATCATCTCAGAACTAAATGAACTGCTACAGTCCATCACACAAGACATCATCACAGAACTAAATGAGCTGCTACAGTCCAGCAACAAGACATCATCTCAGGACTAAATGAGCTGCTACAGTCCATCACACAAGACATCATCACAGAACTAAATGAGCTGCTACAGTCCATCACACAAGACATCATCTCAGGACTAAATGAGCTGCCACAGTCCATCACACAAGACATCATCACAGAACTAAATGAGCTGCTACAGTCCAGCAACAAGACATCATCACAGGACTAAATGAGCTGCTACAGTCCAGCAACAAGACATCATCACAGGACTAAATGAGCTGCTACAGTCCATCACATAAGACATCATCACAGAACTAAATGAGCTGCTACAGTCCATCACACAAGACATCATCTCAGGACTAAATGAGCTGCTACAGTCCATCACACAAGACATCATCACAGGACTAAATGAGCTGCCACAGTCCATCACACAAGACATCATCTCAGGACTAAATGAGCTGCTACAGTCCATCACACAAGACATCATCTCAGGACTAAATGAGCTGCCACAGTCCATCACACAAGACATCATCACAGAACTAAATGAGCTGCTACAGTCCATCACACAAGACATCATCTCAGAACTAAATGAGCTGCTACAGTCCATCACACAAGACATCATCTCAGGACTAAATGAGCTGCTACAGTCCAGCAACAAGACATCATCACAGAACTAAATGAGCTGCTACAGTCCATCACACAAGACATCATCTCAGGACTAAATGAGCTGCCACAGTCCATCACACAAGACATCATCACAGAACTAAATGAGCTGCTACAGTCCATCACACAAGACATCATCTCAGGACTAAATGAGCTGCCACAGTCCATCACACAAGACATCATCTCAGAACTAAATGAGCTGCCACAGTCCATCACACAAGACATCATCTCAGGACTAAATGAGCTGCCACAGTCCATCACACAAGACATCATCACAGAACTAAATGAGCTGCTACAGTCCAGCAACAAGACATCATCTCAGGACTAAATGAGCTGCTACAGTCCATCACACAAGACATCATCTCAGGACTAAATGAGCTGCCACAGTCCATCACACAAGACATCATCTCAGGACTAAATGAGCTGCTACAGTCCATCACACAAGACATCATCACAGGACTAAATGAGCTGCTACAGTCCAGCAACAAGACATCATCACAGGACTAAATGAGCTGCTACAGTCCATCACACAAGACATCATCACAGGACTAAATGAGCTGCTACAGTCCATCACACAAGACATCATCACAGAACTAAATGAGCTGCTACAGTCCATCACACAAGACATCATCACAGGACTAAATGAGCTGCTACAGTCCAGCAACAAGACATCATCTCAGAACTAAATGAGCTGCTACAGTCCAGCAACAAGACATCATCACAGGACTAAATGAGCTGCTACAGTCCAGCAACAAGACATCATCACAGGACTAAATGAGCTGCTACAGTCCATCACATAAGACATCATCACAGAACTAAATGAGCTGCTACAGTCCATCACACAAGACATCATCTCAGGACTAAATGAGCTGCTACAGTCCATCACACAAGACATCATCACAGGACTAAATGAGCTGCCACAGTCCATCACACAAGACATCATCTCAGGACTAAATGAGCTGCTACAGTCCATCACACAAGACATCATCTCAGGACTAAATGAGCTGCCACAGTCCATCACACAAGACATCATCACAGAACTAAATGAGCTGCTACAGTCCATCACACAAGACATCATCTCAGGACTAAATGAGCTGCCACAGTCCATCACACAAGACATCATCACAGAACTAAATGAGCTGCTACAGTCCATCACACAAGACATCATCACAGAACTAAATGAGCTGCCACAGTCCATCACACAAGACATCATCTCAGGACTAAATGAGCTGCCACAGTCCAGCAACAAGACATCATCTCAGGACTAAATGAGCTGCCACAGTCCAGCAACAAGACATCATCTCAGGACTAAATGAGCTGCTACAGTCCATCACACAAGACATCATCACAGGACTAAATGAGCTGCTACAGTCCATCACACAAGACATCATCACAGGACTAAATGAGCTGCTACAGTCCATCACACAAGACATCATCTCAGGACTAAATGAGCTGCCACAGTCCATCACACAAGACATCATCTCAGAACTAAATGAGCTGCTACAGTCCATCACACAAGACATCATCACAGAACTAAATGAGCTGCTACAGTCCAGCAACAAGACATCATCTCAGAACTAAATGAGCTGCTACAGTCCATCACACAAGACATCATCACAGAACTAAATGAGCTGCCACAGTCCAGCAACAAGACATCATCTCAGAACTAAATGAGCTGCTACAGTCCATCACACAAGACATCATCACAGAACTAAATGAGCTGCCACAGTCCAGCAACAAGACATCATCTCAGGACTAAATGAGCTGCTACAGTCCATCACACAAGACATCATCTCAGGACTAAATGAGCTGCTACAGTCCATCACACAAGACATCATCTCAGGACTAAATGAGCTGCTACAGTCCAGCAACAAGACATCATCTCAGGACTAAATGAGCTGCTACAGTCCAGCAACAAGACATCATCTCAGGACTAAATGAGCTGCTACAGTCCAGCAACAAGACATCATCTCAGGACTAAATGAGCTGCTACAGTCCATCACACAAGACATCATCTCAGGACTAAATGAGCTGCTACAGTCCAGCAACAAGACATCATCTCAGGACTAAATGAGCTGCTACAGTCCAGCAACAAGACATCATCACAGAACTAAATGAGCTGCTACAGTCCATCACACAAGACATCATCACAGAACTAAATGAGCTGCTACAGTCCATCACACAAGACATCATCACAGAACTAAATGAGCTGCCACAGTCCATCACACAAGACATCATCACAGAACTAAATGAGCTGCTACAGTCCATCACAAGTAGCCTTGCAATGGTTACCCAGTGTGGAATTGCTGGAATAATTTTTTTATTTTATTTTTTTTTTTTTTGCATTTGCCAGCTTTCACTTCTGACAAAATCCCTAGAGTCTAGGAATTGAATGTTGCCAGTTAATCCAAATAGTTTTTTTCCTGGCAGCCATGTGCACAGGGGTCCCTCGCCACACAGGCAGATAACTCAGACTTCGGAGATACTCATATTTTTTTCGTCTATGAGTAATTGACGTTTCAAGCTGGGCCTCGCTGCTGAGACCAGATGTGGTTACCGCAGAGAGAAATCATAAATAAATATCCCAACTGGTACATGCGGGATTTGAACTCAAAATCTCTGTTTCAAGACCTACATCTTGCTTCAAGACCAAGCAGTCCCCCAATTGCTGGAAATGTTTGAGATGATACCCTCTCTAAAAATGGCAGTGGAGAAGTACAGGATATTCATTATGTGGCCTACCAAGAGACCAAGACCATACAGAATAAACTGGAAGCCAAAGCTGTCAATATAGAACAAATTGGAAGCCAAAGCTGCAAATATATAACAAGCTGGAAGCCAAAGCTGCAAATATAGAAAAAACTGGAAGCCAAAGCTGCAAATATAGAACAAGCTGGAAGCCAAAGCTGCAAATATAGAACAAGCTGGAAACCAAAGCTGCAAATATAGAACAAGCTGGAAGCCAAAGCTGCAAATATAGAACAAACTGGAAGCCAAAGCTGCAAATATAGAACAAGCTGGAAACCAAAGCTGCAAATATAGAACAAGCTGGAAGCCAAAGCTGCAAATATAGAACAAGCTGGAAGCCAAATCTGCAAATATAGAACAAGCTGGAAGCCAAATCTGCAAATATAGAACAAGCTGGAAGCCAAAGCTGCAAATATAGAACAAGCTGGAAACCAAAGCTGCAAATATAGAACAACCTGGAAACCAAAGCTGCAAATATAGAACAACCTGGAAACCAAAGCTGCAAATATAGAACAAGCTGGAAGCCAAAGCTGCAAATATAGAACAAACTGGAAGCCAAAGCTGCAAATATAGAACAACCTGGAAACCAAAGCTGCAAATATAGAACAACCTGGAAACCAAAGCTGCAAATATAGAACAAGCTGGAAGCCAAAGCTGCAAATATAGAACAAGCTGGAAACCAAAGCTGCAAATATAGAACAAGCTGGAAGCCAAAGCTGCAAATATAGAACTAGCTGGAAGCCAAAGCTGCAAATATAGAACTAGCTGGAAGCCAAAGCTGCAAATATAGAACAAACTGGAAGCCAAAGCTACAAATAAATGACATGCAGGATCCGATACATCTACAGCCACAAGATGCCTAGACCATCATTTGAAGCCTCAGAACAAGCCACTGAAGGCTCGTGAACCACCTTCACAATCCAGAGAAAACTCATCACACTGTCAGGGACCAAGTCTCCAGAACAGCTTGTTCAATCATACAACTTTGATGATGATCTTATCCAACAACACAGACACACAACAACTTTTCTCAATGTTGATGTCGATCTTATCCAACAACACAGACATACAACAACTTTGATGTCGATCTTATCCAACAACACAGACACACAACTTTTCTCAACTTTGATGTCAATCTTATCCAACAACACAGACATACAACTTTTCTCAACTTTGATGTCAATTTTATCCAACAACACAGACACACAACTTTTCTCAACTTTGATGTCAATCTTATCCAACAACACAGACATACAACTTTTCTCAACTTTGATGTCGATCTTATCCAACAACACAGACATACAACAACTTTTCTCAACTTCGATGTCGATCTTATCCAACAACACAGACATACAGCAACTTTTCTCAACTTTGATGTCGATCTTATCCAACAACACAGACATACAACTTTTCTCAACTTTGATGTCGATCTTATCCAACAACACAGACATACAACTTTTCTCAACTTTGATGTCAATCTTATCCAACAACACAGACATACAGCAACTTTTCTCAACTTTGATGTCAATCTTATCCAACAACACAGACATACAACTTTTCTCAAATTTGATGTCAATCTTATCCAACAACACAGACATACAACTTTTCTCAACTTTGATGTCGATCTTATCCAACAACACAGACATACAGCAACTTTTCTCAACTTTGATGTCGATCTTATCCAACAACACAGACATACAACTTTTCTCAACTTTGATGTCAATCTTATCCAACAACACAGACATACAACAACTTTTCTCAACTTTGATGTCAATCTTATCCAACAACACAGACATACAACTTTTCTCAACTTTGATGTCAATCTTATCCAACAACACAGACATACAACAACTTTTCTCAACTTTGATGTCAATCTTATCCAACAACACAGACATACAACTTTTCTCAACTTTGATGTCGATCTTATCCAACAACACAGACATACAACTTTTCTCAACTTTGATGTCAATCTTATCCAACAACACAGACATACAACTTTTCTCAAATTTGATGTCAATCTTATCCAACAACACAGACATACAACTTTTCTCAACTTTGATGTCAATCTTATCCAACAACACAGACATACAGCAACTTTTCTCAACTTTGATGTCAATCTTTTCCAACAACACAGACATACAACTTTTCTCAACTTTGATGTCAATCTTATCCAACAACACAGACATACAACTTTTCTCAACTTTGATGTCAATCTTATCCAACAACACAGACATACAACTTTTCTCAACTTTGATGTCAATCTTATCCAACAACACAGACATACAACTTTTCTCAACTTTGATGTCAATCTTATCCAACAACACAGACATACAGCAACTTTTCTCAACTTTGATGTCAATCTTATCCAACAACACAGACATACAACTTTTCTCAACTTTGATGTCAATCTTATCCAACAACACAGACATACACCAACAACTGTGTAGACAAAATGGAGACCTGGATGGAACTATGGACATTGTCCCTGGAGACAGGGGAAAAGATAGAGCATGACTATCAGCTTCTCATACATGGATAGAGAGAGAGAGACTCTTGGTTTGCCTACAACTCTGCAATAATTCTCATTATCTTTGCCTACAACTCTGCAATAATTCTCATTATCTTTGCCTACAACTCTGCAATAATTCTCATTATCTTTGCCTACAACTCTGCAATAATTCTCATTATCTTTGCCTACAACTCTGCAATAATTCTCATTATCTTTGCCTACAACTCTGCAATAATTCTCATTATCTTTGCCTACAACTCTGCAATAATTCTCATTATCTTTGCCTACAACTCTGCAATAATTCTCATTATCTTTGCCTACAACTCTGCAATAATTCTCATTATCTTTGCCTCCAACTCTGCAATAATTCTCATTATCTTTGCCTACAGCTCTGCAATAATTCTCATTATCTTTGCCTACAACTCTGCAATAATTCTCATTATCTTTGCCTACAGCTCTGCAATAATTCTCATTATCTTTGCCTACAACTCTGCAATAATTCTCATTATCTTTGCCTAAAACTCTGCAATAATTCTCATTATCTTTGCCTCCAACTCTGCAATAATTCTCATTATCTTTGCCTCCAACTCTGCAATAATTCTCATTATCTTTGCCTCCAACTCTGCAATAATTCTCATTATCTTTGCCTCCAACCCTGCAATAATTCTCATTATCTTTGCCTCCAACTCTGCAATAATTCTCATTATCTTTGCCTCCAACTCTGCAATAATTCTCATTATCTTTGCCTACAACTCTGCAATAATTCTCATTATCTTTGCCTGCTATGAACACACAAAACACTCACTCCTGATGGGAACAATACTTTATTTGTTATTTTTTTTTTTTAATTCAACTCTACTTATTGGTCTTGGCCAGTTCTAAGTTGTCCTCTCCTGTTGAAAGTGACTAAACACCCATGGGCTTGCTTAGAGTGCTGTGAGCTCAACTTTATCAACAATAAACAGAAACACCCTACTATTAACATCCACGGTCACTGAAAACCCACCTGAACTGGACCGCTCTGGCCAAATTTAGCAGCTTGAATCAACAGTTGAACTTTGTTGCTCCCATACTGGCCAGAAGCCACCTCCATCACTGCAAGAAAAGCCAGCACATCGTTAGAGCACATCGGAGAAGTTCTACAAATGTTTGTGACAGGACCACTCATTTTTGTTGAAGCCAATAGGTCTCAAGCAGGAACTAACTGAACAAAAACACAAGATGTCACAGTCACCACACCATGTAAGTTCTCCATGTAAGTCCTCCATGTAAGTCCACCACGTAAGTCATCCATGTAAGTCCACCACGTAAGTTCTCCATGTAAGTCCTCCATGTAAGTCCACCACGTAAGTCATCCATGTAAGTCCACCACGTAAGTTCTCCATGTAAGTCCACCACGTAAGTTCTCCATGTAAGTCCTCCATGTAAGTCCACCACGTAAGTCATCCATGTAAGTCCACCACGTAAGTTCTCCATGTAAGTCCTCCATGTAAGTCCACCACGTAAGTTCTCCATGTAAGTCCTCCATGTAAGTCCACCACGTAAGTTCTCCATGTAAGTCCACCACGTAAGTTCTCCATGTAAGTCATCCATGTAAGTCCAACACGTAAGTTCTCCATGTAAGTCATCCATGTAAGTCCACCACGTAAGTTCTCCATGTAAGTCCTCCATGTATGTCCACCATGTAAGTTCTCCATGTAAGTCCTCCATGTAAGTCCTCCATGTAAGTCCACCACTTAAGTCCTCCATGTAAGTCCACCATGTAAGTTCTCCATGTAAGTCCTCCATGTAAGTCCACCACGTAAGTCCTCCATGTAAGTCCACCACGTAAGTCCACCACGTAAGTTCTCCATGTAAGTCCACCACGTAAGTTCTCCATGTAAGTCATCCATGTAAGTCCACCACGTAAGTTCTCCATGTAAGTCCTCCATGTATGTCCACCACGTAAGTCCACCATGTAAGTCATCCATGTAAGTCCACCACGTAAGTTCTCCATGTAAGTCCTCCATGTAAGTCCTCCATGTATGTCCACCACGTAAGTTCTCCATGTAAGTCCTCCACAGTCTCATGTCCTTTCTTTTTCTTCATTGGTGTCAACTCAAAGTTATCTCCTCTTCTATATTATCTGCCATTTATGTCATTCTCATAATCCAACCTATGGCCAGCAGGATGGGAAATGGAGATAGAAGGCATCCCTGCCTTACTTAGTTTAGATTCGTTGACAGACCATCCTCACTGCACATTAGACAAGTCCATAAGTGCTGAGATCTTGAAGTATATCCCTCAATGTGTGGCGACTAATTATACCGATGTTGTGTTGGTTGACAAGTCTTCCTCACTGCACATCAGACAAGGCCATAAGTGCTCAGATCTTGAAGTATATCCCTCAACATGTAGCGACTAATAACACCAGTGTTGTGTTGGTTGACAGACCATCCTCACTGCACATCAGACAAGTCCATAAGTGCTCAGATCTTGAAGTATATCCCTCAACATGTAGCGACTAATAACACCAGTGTTGTGTTGGTTGACAGACCATCCTCACTGCACATCAGACAAGTCCATAAGTGCTCAGATCTTGAAGTATATCCCTCAACATGTAGCAATTAATTACACCAGTGTTGTGTTGGTTGACAGTTCTTCTTTAGACCTAGACATAATATTCATGAAGTCTGTTATGGGCTGTGGATTTGGGGTCAGTTTTTTTTATTGTTTATTCCCTGCCATTGTTATTATCAGGTTAAAACATTTTATGGGGCTTTCTTAATGACTCAGCAACTTCCAGAGCATTCCTCTGTCAAAACTAATGACTTTTTAAAATCTATGAATCCGATATAAAGTGGGGATTGTAGTTCCATGCTTTGTCCATCTGTTAGGGACTGTAGTTCCATGCTTTGTCCATCTGTTAGGGACTGTAGTTTCATACTTTGTCCATCTGTTAGGGACTGTAGTTCCATGCTTTGTCCATCTGTTAGGGACTGTAGTTCCATGCTTTGTCCATCTGTTAGGGACTGTAGTTCCATGCTTTGTCCATCTGTTAGGGACTGTAGTTCCATGCTTTGTTCATCTGTTAGGGACTGTAGTTCCATGCTTTGTCCATCTGTTAGGGACTGTAGTTCCATGCTTTGTCTCCATCTGTTAGGGACTGTAGTTCCATGCTTTGTCTCCATCTGTTAGGGACTGTAGTTCCATGCTTTGTCCATCTGTTAGGGACTGTAGTTCCATGCTTTGTCCATCTGTTAGGGACTGTAGTTCCATGCTTTGTCTCCATCTGTTAGGGACTGTAGTTCCATGCTTTGTCCATCTGTTAGGGACTGTAGTTCCATGCTTTGTCCATCTGTTAGGGACTGTAGTTCCATGCTTTGTCCATCTGTTAGGGACTGTAGTTCCATGCTTTGTCTCCATCTGTTAGGGACTGTAGTTCCATGCTTGTCTCCATCTGTTAGGGACTGTAGTTCCATGCTTTGTCCATCTGTTAGGGACTGTAGTTCCATGCTTTGTCCATCTGTTAGGGACTGTAGTTCCATGCTTTGTCTCCATCTGTTAGGGACTGTAGTTCCATGCTTGTCTCCATCTGTTAGGGACTGTAGTTCCATGCTTTGTCTCCATCTGTTAGGGACTGTAGTTCCATGCTTTGTCTCCATCTGTTAGGGACTGTAGTTCCATGCTTTGTCTCCATCTGTTAGGGACTGTAGTTCCATGCTTTGTCCATCTGTTAGGGACTGTAGTTCCATGCTTTGTCCATCTGTTAGGGACTGTAGTTCCATGCTTTGTCCATCTGTTAGGGACTGTAGTTCTATGCTTTGTCCATCTGTTAGGGACTGTAGTTCCATGCTTTGTCCATCTGTTAGGGACTGTAGTTCCATGCTTTGTCTCCATCTGTTAGGGACTGAAGTTCCATGCTTTGTTCATCTGTTAGGGACTGTAGTTCCATGCTTTGTCCATCTGTTAGGGACTGTAGTTCCATGCTTTGTCCATCTGTTAGGGACTGTAGTTCCATGCTTTGTCTCCATCTGTTAGGGACTGTAGTTCCATGCTTTGTCTCCATCTGTTAGGGACTGTAGTTCCATGCTTTGTCCATCTGTTAGGGACTGTAGTTCCATGCTTTGTCCATCTGTTAGGGACTGTAGTTCCATGCTTTGTCCATCTGTTAGGGACTGTAGTTCCATGCTTTGTCCATCTGTTAGGGACTGTAGTTCCATGCTTTGTCCATCTGTTAGGGACTGTAGTTCCATGCTTTGTCTCCATCTGTTAGGGACTGTAGTTCCATGCTTTGTCTCCATCTGTTAGGGACTGTAGTTCCATGCTTTGTCCATCTGTTAGGGACTGTAGTTCCATGCTTTGTCTCCATCTGTTAGGGACTGTAGTTCCATGCTTTGTCTCCATCTGTTAGGGACTGTAGTTCCATGCTTTGTCCATCTGTTAGGGACTGTAGTTCCATGCTTTGTCCATCTGTTAGGGACTGTAGTTCCATGCTTTGTCCATCTGTTAGGGACTGTAGTTCCATGCTTTGTCTCCATCTGTTAGGGACTGTAGTTCCATGCTTTGTCTCCATCTGTTAGGGACTGTAGTTCCATGCTTTGTCCATCTGTTAGGGACTGTAGTTCCATGCTTTGTCCATCTGTTATATCTAAAATGGTGATCTGGTCTGACATGATCTATATGTCCAAAAACCTGTTTGCTCATCTCTCAAATGTTTCTCCAAGAACTGGAGTCCAGCTTTGCTAATGCTAACCAACAATGCAAAATGGCTGCCCTGTTTGTGCAGAGACTAATGTAGTTGTTTCAACAGTTTCGGTCGCTTTGATTATTTTAAACGTGTGTTTTAGAGGAAACTGGAGTCATGAAGTGACTGAGCAATCTCTATTTGATGGCTGTTGCTTAGAACTGTCCCCTGTGCCATTGATTAGGGCTGCACGGTAGTCGACATTGTCAACAGAATTTGCTGACACACTTTGGTGGGAGCTGAGATATGACTGGTGCGGATATAGGGAATTCCTGACTGCAGAGAAACAGATTCCAGATCCATGAACAAAACAAAACTCTAGAGACCTCCTTAATGTCTTCGTGAACGCAGCAGAAACAAAAATCATGATCTCAGTAGACAAATACAGACTCTATACATAAATGTTTGCTATTGGTACTTATGTTGATCCTTTCTGTTTTCCTCTATTTTACATGTAAGATGATTACAAAAAGATGTATCTTAAAATTTAAAAACTTTTGTTGTTAAAACTTAAATATTGCATCTCCCAAAACTCTGAGATTTGTCCATGTTTTTGTGACCAGCATTAACTACTCAACTATCATTGATATGTTGACTTGAGCTAAACATTTTATGTTTTGTACGTGGGGGTCACAAATTAAAACCAGTTCCATCAAATATCAATTTTAAGAATGAGGGGAATGTGAAACCAGCATAGAGCTTCATATACTTGGGGACAATAACATCAGATGGGAGATGTACCACTGAAATAACAAGTAGAATAGCACAGGCCAAAACAGCATTTCAGAAAATGAAAAACATCTTGTGTAACAAGTTTATGTCAATAGAAGTGATAAAGAGAGTTCATCGATGTTATATAGAAACTATTCTGACCTATAGAAGTGAATCATGGACAGTGGACAAATAAAAAGACAATAAGAGGCCACAGAGATCGAATTTCTCAGAAGAATGTTGAAAGTTCCCTGGATAGCTAAAAAGACCAATGAGGAAATTCTCAAAGAGGCCAACACAAAAAGGTAGCTCTTAAAAAACATCAGAAAGAAGCAATCAATATTTATCAAGCACATCATGAGAAGAGGAAAATTGGGATACTTAGTTACGACTGGCAAAATACAGGGAAAGAGAGATCATGAATGACAAAGAGAGAAGATATTAGATAGCTTGGTGTCATGGCATGGCAAACAGTCAACAATAGAACTGATACGATGTACTGTGGATAGAAAATTGTGAAATGACATGATCACCTACGCCAACCAGTATGGCACATGATGATGATGAATGGAGTGTTTTAAGCTCAGGTCATCTACACCCTAAAGTGGTGCAACATTTCCACGATTAGAACTAATATGTCACTTTTATATCACAAAAAGGAGCTGCGTGTATTTTGTGCAAACTTTCATGCAAGGATGTCCATGTTTTCCTGATAATGGTGACTCATCCACTCAAATGACAATACTGGCTGTCTCTCTGTGTTGCTCATGTTTGAGCAGATTCTCCTAACGTAATGGCTAGATAAGGAAAGAGAGAGTCCATGACAATACTGGCTGTCTCTCTGTGTTGCTCATGTTTGAGCAGATTCTCCTAACGTAATGACTAGATAAGGAAAGAGAGAGTCCATGACAATACTGGCTGTCTCTCTGTGTTGCTCATGTTTGAGCAGATTCTCCTAACGTAATGACTAGATAAGGAAAGAGAGAGTCCATGACAATACTGGCTGTCTCTCTGTGTTGCTCATGTTTGAGCAGATTCTCCATTTCTCCTAACGTAATGACTAGATAAGGAAAGAGAGAGTCCATGACAATACTGGCTGTCTCTCTGTGTTGCTCATGTTTGAGCAGATTCTCCATTTCTCCTAACGTAATGACTAGATAAGGAAAGAGAGAGTCCATGACAATACTGGCTGTCTCTCTGTGTTGCTCATGTTTGAGCAGATTCTCCATTTCTCCTAACGTAATGACTAGATAAGGAAAGAGAGAGTCCATGACAATACTGGCTGTCTCTCTGTGTTGCTCATGTTTGAGCAGATTCTCCTAACGTAATGGCTAGATAAGGAAAGAGAGAGTCCATGACAATACTGGCTGGCTCTCTGTGTTGCTCATGTTTGAGCAGATTCTCCTAACGTAATGGCTAGATAAGGAAAGAGAGAGTCCATGACAATACTGGCTGTCTCTCTGTGTTGCTCATGTTTGAGCAGATTCTCCTAACGTAATGACTAGATAAGGAAAGAGAGAGTCCATGACAATACTGGCTGTCTCTCTGTGTTGCTCATGTTTGAGCAGATTCTCCTAACGTAATGGCTAGATAAGGAAAGAGAGAGTCCATGACAATACTGGCTGGCTCTCTGTGTTGCTCATGTTTGAGCAGATTCTCCTAACGTAATGGCTAGATAAGGAAAGAGAGAGTCCACGACAATACTGGCTGTCTCTCTGTGTTGCTCATGTTTGAGCAGATTCTCCTAACGTAATGACTAGATAAAGAAGGAGAGAGTCCACGTACCATAGTCCGCTGGGTTGTGGTAGTTAGGGCATACTAACCCCTGCCGCTCAAAGTAGGGCAGGAGTGCCCCAACTGCCCCCTGGTAGATGCACTGGCCCTCCACTAGCAGATACAGCTGAAATGACAAAAAAAGAATTTGTGAAATGTACAGAATTGCTGATATTGATATAAATCAGTAAAGGTCTACCAGGGAGACTATAGGTCTGGAGAATAATAGCTGCATGTCCAGTAAAGTCACCATCAGGTGTTTGGGTCTAATTTTTTTTATTTCACTCCTGATTTAAAAAGAGTTATTTGACCCTACAGTGATTAAAAGAGCCGCGATAGCTCAGTGGTTAGTGAACTGGACTACAAAGGACAAGAGGTAGGGTTCGATCCCAACCGATGGCTTCCGGGTTCACCCAGCCTTTAATGGGTACCTGATTTTTTTCAGGGAAAGTGAAGCGGGCATAATACCAACCACATTACCCAAAAATCATGTGTTGAAGGTCTGTAAAATTTATGGTCACTAACACCATATTCCCTATACGCCACTTGGTGTGACGGGTCACTAACACCATATTCCCTATACGCCACTTGGCGTGACGGGGGTACTTGACTTTACAGTGATTAAAACTGATGCTCTCTTCTTTGGAAGTATAAGTAGTTATTTATTTTTGGCCAAATACTTTCTTTCTTTCTTTCTTCCCTCCCTCCCCCCTCCTTCCTTTCTTTGTTTATTTCTTCCTTCCTGCCTGCCTCCCTCTCTCTCTTTCTTTTTTTCCTTCTTTCTGTCATTCACCAGATGACTACTAAAAGAATAGATTGAAGGCTTAGATATGTTGTGTTGTGGTTTACTATAGAACTGTAGTAGTTGCATCTGTCAGCTCAACACATACAACTTCAGCAAGTTGTGTTGTAGTTTGCTGTATAACTGTGATATTTGTATCTTTCAGCCCAACACATACAACTTCAGCAAGTTGTGTTGTAGTTTGCTGTATAACTGTGATATTTGTATCTTTCAGCCCAACACATACAACTTCAGCAAGTTGTGTTGTAGTTTGCTGTATAACTGTGATGTTTGTATCTTTCAGCCCAACACATACAACTTCAGCAAGTTGTGTTGTAGTTTGCTGTATAACTGTGATGTTTGTATCTTTCAGCTCAACACATACAACTTCAGCAAGTTGTGTTGTAGTTTGCTGTATAACTGTGATGTTTGTATCTTTCAGCCCAACACATACAACTTCAGCAAGTTGTGTTGTAGTTTGCTGTATAACTGTGATATTTGTATCTTTCAGCCCAACACATACAACTTCAGCAAGTTGTGTTGTAGTTTGCTGTATAACTGTGATGTTTGTATCTTTCAGCCCAACACATACAACTTCAGCAAGTTGTGTTGTAGTTTGCTGTATAACTGTGATATTTGTATCTTTCAGCTCTAAACATACAACTTCAACATGTTGTATTTTAATACCGGCTTGTCTCCTCTCTTCGATCCCTATTCACCTGACCAGACTAGACTGGTTAGTCTGTTTCTGGAGGCACGGCGGAGAGGCGGAGCAGGGTCTGGATGGTTCTGGCCAACTGATCTCTTGGTGCAAGCCGTCAGTTGTGAGTCGCTGACAGCTTCCAGCTCTGCTGCTGTGAGGTGTTTCCGGCCACACACTAATTCTGTCTATTGTCTTTCTGAGGTGACTACAACACATAGAAGACAGATTCTACACGCTTGTGTCCGATGATCTTGGTTATCAAGTGTCAGACCTTGCACAGGACCTGCAATGTTATCAACCAGGGACTGGTCCACTATATAGTGCTCCCTTCAATGTTATCAACCAGGGACTGGTCCACTATACAACGCTCCCTTCAATGTTATCAACCAGATACTGGTCCACTATACAACGCTCCCTTCAATGTTATCAACCAGGGACAGGTCCACTATACAACGCTCCCTTCAATGTTATCAACCAGGGACAGGTCCACTATATAACACTCCCTTCAATGTTATCAACCAGGGACAGGTCCACTATACAACACTCCCTTCAATGTTATCAACCAGGGACAGGTCCACTATACAACGCTCCCTTCAATGTTATCAACCAGGGACAGGTCCACTATATAACACTCCCTTCAATGTTATCAACCAGGGACAGGTCCACTATACAACGCTCCCTTCAATGTTATCAACCAGGGACAGGTCCACTATACAGCGCTCACTTCAATGTTATCAACCAGGGACTGGTCCACTATACAACGCTCCCTTCAATGTTATCAACCAGGGACAGGTCCACTATACAACGCTCCCTTCAATGTTATCAACCAGGGACAGGTCCACTATACAACGCTCCCTTCAATGTTACCAACCAGGGACAGGTCCACTATACAGCACTCCCTTCAATGTTATCAACCAGGGACAGGTCCACTATACAACGCTCCCTTCAATGTTATCAACCAGGGACAGGTCCACTATACAGCGCTCACTTCAATGTTATCAACCAGGGACTGGTCCACTATACAACGCTCCCTTCAATGTTATCAACCAGGGACAGGTCCACTATACAACGCTCCCTTCAATGTTATCAACCAGGGACAGGTCCACTATACAACGCTCCCTTCAATGTTACCAACCAGGGACAGGTCCACTATACAGCGCTCCCTTCAATGTTATCAACCAGGGACAGGTCCACTATACAGTGCCCCCTTCAATGTTATCAACCAGGGACTGGTCCACTATACAACATTCCCGTAAATGTTATCAACCAGGGACTGGTCCACTATACAGCACTCCCCTCAATGTTATCAACCAGAGACTGGTCCACTATACAGTGCCCCCTTCAATGTTATCAACCAGGGACTGGTCCACTATACAACATTTCCTTCAATGTTATCAACCAGGGACAGGTCCACTATACAGCGCTCCCTTCAATGTTATCAACCAGGGACAAGTCCACTATATAGCGCTCCCTTCAATGTTATCAACCAGGGACAGGTCCACTATACAGTACTCCCTTCAATGTTATCAACCAGGGACAGGTCCACTATACAGCGCTCCCTTCAATGTTATCAACCAGGGACAGGTCCACTATACAGTGCCTCCTTCAATGTTATCAACCAGGGACTGGTCCACTATACAACACTCCCTTCAATGTTATCAACCAGGGACAGGTCCACTATACAACACTCCCTTCAATGTTATCAACCAAGGACAGGTCCACTATACAACACTCCCTTCAATGTTATCAACCAGGGACTGGTCCACTATATAGTGCTCCCTTCAATGTTATCAACCAGGGACTGGTCCACTATATAGTGCTCCCTTCAATGTTATCAAACACTTTCAGTTAGGTCTTCAACAAACACTTTCAGCTTCCTGTGGAGCATAGGTCTTCAACAAACACTTTCAACTCCCTGTGGAGCATAGGTCTTCAACAAACACTTTAAGCTCCCTGTGGAGCATAGGTCTTCAACAAACACTTTCAGCTCCCTGTGGAGCATAGGTCTTCAACAAACACTTTCAGCTCCCTGTGGAGCGTAGGTCTTCAACAAACACTTTCAACTCCCTGTGGAGCATAGGTCTTCAACAAACACTTTCAACTCCCTGTGGAGCATATGTCTTCAACAAACACTTTCAACTCCCTGTGGAGCATATGTCTTCAACAAACACTTTAAGCTCATGTGGAGCATATGTCTTCAACAAACACTTTCAGCTCATGTGGAGCATAGGTCTTCAACAAACACTTTAAGCTCCCTGTGGAGCATAGGTCTTCAACAAACACTTCCTAAACCTCTCTGTTTCTTACCATTCTTTTGAAATCATTCATCTCTGCTTCTATCTGTCTTCTCCAAGAATATTTTGGTCTTCCTTTTTGTCTCTTCCCCTGGGGATTCCAAATAAGTGCCTGTTGTATAATACTCTTAGTTGGCTTCCGCAGTGTGTGTCCTATCCAGCTCTATCGTCTTCGCTGTTATCTCTTTATCCCCTGGTATTTGACTTGTATATTTCCATAATTCTATGTTAGTCATTTTGTCCTGCCATTTCCATCCTTTTATTCTGTGTAAGCATCCATTAATGAAGGTCTGTATCTTAATAATTGTCATTTTTGTTGTTCTCCATGTTTCACATCCATATAATAGGACTGATTCTACATCTCTTGAGCTATATTAAATGTTTTTTTCTGGGTATGGAATTCAGCACTGGTGTAATACTGACAATATTACACTAAAATAATGTGCCGAGCATTTATTTGTAAAAAAAAAGAGCTCTAACACTATATGCCCAGTACACCAGCACATGCTGTTGACTGCGACTCATTCTTGTCCTCGCCAGCTTGATTGTTTGTCTAAAATATGTGCTGACCTGTTGTATTTTTTACTTATTCAATCACAGTGCTATTAGTAGCTTTATTCATAATTTGAATTTCAGCAGAACTGTTTTGTACATGAAATTGAAATTTGTTTTGTCTTTTCTGTCTTAACTGTGACTCAAGTACCCAATCACAGCTGGGAATACTTAAAAGTATAGATTTAATTTGCAAATCTCCCTACTCTTTGACTGAAATATCAGTGAGCTGAGTCACCCACATATGACGACATGTCAGACTGAAGCACCCACATGCGATGACATGTCAGACTGAAGCACCCACATGCGATGACATGACAGACTGAAGCACCCACATGCGATGACATGACAGACTGAAGCACCCACATGCAATGACATGACAGACTGAAGCACCCACATGCGATGACATGTCAGACTGAAGCACCCACATGCGATGACATGACAGACTGAAGCACCCACATGCGATGACATGACAGACTGAAGCACCCACATGCGATGACATGTCAGACTGAAGCACCCACACATGATGACATGTCAGACTGAAGCACCCACATGCATGTCAGACTGAAGCACCCACATGCGATGACATGACAGACTGAAGCACCCACATGCAATGACATGTCAGACTGAAGCACCCACACATGATGACATGTCAGACTGAAGCACCCACATGCATGTCAGACTAAAGCACCCACATGCGATGACATGACAGACTGAAGCACCCACACATGATGACATGTCAGACTGAAGCACCCACATGCGATGACATGTCAGACTGAAGCACCCACACATGATGACATGTCAGACTGAAGCACCCACATGCATGTCAGACTGAAGCACCCACATGCGATGACATGACAGACTGAAGCACCCACATGCGATGACATGTCAGACTGAAGCACCCACACATGACATGTCAGACTGAAGCACCCACACACGATGACATGTCAGACTGAAGCACCCACATGCGATGACATGACAGACTGAAGCACCCACATGCGATGACATGACAGACTGAAGCACCCACACACAATGACATGTCAGACTGAAGCACCCACATATGATGACATGTCAGACTGAAGCACCCACACATGATGACATGTCAGACTGAAGCACCCACATGCAATGACATGTCAGACTGAAGCACTCACACACGATGACATGTCAGACTGAAGCACCCACATGCGATGACACGTCAAACTGAAGCACCCACACACAATGACATGTCAAACTGAAGCACTCACATACGATGACATGTCAGACTGAAGCACCCACACATGATGACATGTCAGACTGAAGCACCCACATGCGATGACATGGCAGACTGAAGCACCCACACACAATGACATGTCAGACTGAAGCACTCACATACGATGACATGTCAGACTGAAGCACCCACACATGATGACATGTCAGACTGAAGCACCCACATGCGATGACATGGCAGACTGAAGCACCCACACACAATGACATGTCAGACTGAAGCACTCACATACGATGACATGTCAGACTGAAGCACTCACATACGATGACATGTCAGACTGAAGCACTCACATACGATGACATGTCAGACTGAAGCACTCACATGTGATGACATGTCAGACTGAAGCACTCACATACGATGACATGTCAGACTGAAGCACTCACACACAATGACATGTCAGACTGAAGCACCCACACACGATGACATGTCAGACTGAAGTACTCATACACGATGACATGTCAGACTGAAGCACCCACACATGATGACATGTCAGACTGAAGCACCCACATGTGATGACATGTCAGACTGAAGCACCCACATGTGATGACATCAGGCTGAAGCACCCACACGCGATGACATGTCAGACTGAAGCACCCACATGCATGTCAGACTGAAGCACCCACACACGATGACATGTCAGACTGAAGCACCCACACGATGACATGTCAGACTGAAGCACCCACACACGATGACATGTCAGACTGAAGCACCCACACATGATGACATGTCAGACTGAAGCACCCACACGATGACATGTCAGACTGAAGCACCCACACACGATGACATGTCAGACTGAAGCACCCACACACAATGACATGTCAGACTAAGAACAAGCAAACCTGATCAAACATCTCAAAGAGCTTGGCGCTGGGCTGGTGGATGGTACAGATGATGGTCCGACCACCTTGGGCTAGTTTCTTCAGCAGAGAGACACACTGGAAGCATGAGACGCTATCAAGGCCGCTGGAGAGAAGGGAACTGTTAGTTAATGCATGATAACTTTTATATTGATGTTTTATCATTATGACGTCCGCAAGCCAGTTACTTCATGATATCAGAAGCATGAGCCGCTGTCAAGGCCGCTGGAGAGAAGGGTACCTTTAGTTAATACATGGTTTGATAACTTTAATATTGAGAAGCAAGTAATGAGGTGTAACGTACACTCCTAAAATGTATGGTGACATATGGTGGTTCATTACCACAGCCCTGCAATTATTTGTCTTCACTACCAACTTTACCACAGCACTACAATTATTTGTCTGTTCCCTACCAACTTTACCACAGCACTACAATTATTTGTCTGTTCCCTACCAGCTTTACCACAATTATTTGTCTGTTCCCTACCAACTTTACTGCAGCACTGCAATTATTTATCTGTTCCCTACCAACTTTACTGCAATTATTTATCTGTTCCCTACCAACTTTACTGAAATTATTTATCTGTTCCCTACCAACTTTACTGCAATTATTTATCTGTTCCCTACCAGCTTTACCACAATTATTTATCTGTTCCCTACCAGCTTTACCACAATTATTTATCTGTTCCCTACCAGCTTTACCACAATTATTTATCTGTTCCCTACCAACTTTACCACAATTATTTATCTGTTCCCTACCAGCTTTACCACAATTATTTATCTGTTCCCTACCAACTTTACTGCAATTATTTATCTGTTCCCTACCAACTTTACTGCAATTATTTGTCTGTTCCCTACCAACTTTACTGCAATTATTTGTCTGTTCCCTACCAACTTTACTGCAATTATTTATCTGTTCCCTACCAACTTTACTGCAATTATTTGTCTGTTCCCTACCAACTTTACTGCAATTATTTATCTGTTCCCTACCAACTTTACTGCAATTATTTATCTGTTCCCTACCAACTTTACTGCAATTATTTGTCTGTTCCCTACCAACTTTACTGCAATTATCTGCCTGTTTCAAACTGCAATATTGATATTTTTATATTAGATCATTACGACCTGCGTTATTTTCTTCAACAGAGAGACCACACACAGGAAGCAGGAGTTGCTGTCATAGTTTTATTATCGAGAGCTTTGATGTAGAGTTTTCTCTGCAAATGTTGTTCGTCGTGTGATTCCTTACAATACAAAGCATATTTTAAAGGTTGGGGGAGGATGGGAGAAGAGCAAGAGGCAGACCAACAGCAAGATGGACGGACAACATTTAAAAAACAACAACATCAATTGGCAATGAGTGAAGTGGTCAAAAGGGAGAGAACCAAAACTTTGTATCTCCCTCGACACCTGAACCGGTTCAAGAGGAAACAAAGAGAGAGCAGCCAATTTGGTTTATTCTTTTTGATTTCCAATTGCCAAATGTTTTAAAACTTGGGCAGAGTGCACACGAGACCTCCTGTTTTTGCTGTTAGCAGCGAGGGCTAGACATCGGATCTCACTACCCAGAGAGGGCTAGACATTGGATCTCACTACCCAGAGAGGGCTAGACATCGGATCTCACTACCCAGAGAGGGCTAGACATCGGATCTCACTACCCAGAGAGGGCTAGACATCGGATCTCACTACCCAGAGAGGGCTAGACATCGGATCTCACTACCCAGAGAGGGCTAGACATCAGATCTCACTACACAGAGAGGGCTAAACAATGGATTTCACTACACAGAGAGGACTAGAGATCAGATCTCACTACCCAGAGAGGGCTAAACAATGGATTTCTCTACACAGAGAGGGCTAGACAATGGATTTCACTACTCAGAGAAGGTTAGACATCGGATCTCACTACTCAGAGAAGGCTACACATTGGATCTCACTACCCAGAGACTAGGGGAAGGTACAGCCATGAAGAAACAATAGATTCGATTTTTGAAAAATTCCCATTACTTGTGGTGAGAATCAAACCTGGGACGTTCTTGTCCAGATGCTGGTGCCTTGCATTTAGACCTTGCGTTTGCACTTAGAGATATATTGAGGAGATAATCTGAGCACTTAATACGACAAAGACAATGGTTCTGGATAGGACAAACACTGTGGAAGCCAACTGAGAGTATATCATGACATGCCTTTTTTGGAGTCCCCAGGGTAAGAGACAAAGAGGAAGACCAAAATATTCTTGGAGAAGACAGAAGCAGATATGAAGAGGATGGGGAAGACATGGAATGATCTTAAAAGAATGGCAAGAAACAGAACAGCTTGGAAAGTGTTTGTTGAAGACATATGCTTCTTAGGGACCTGAAAGTGTTTGTTGAAGACCTATGCTCCACAGGGAGCTGAAAGTGTTTGTTGAAGACCTATGCTCCACAGGGAGCTGAAAGTGTTTGTTGAAGACCTATACTCCACAGGAAGCTAAAAGTGTTTGTTGAAGACCTATGCTCCACAGGGAGCTGAAAGTGTTTGTTGAAGACCTATACTCCACAGGAAGCTGAAAGTGTTTGTTGAAGACCTATACTCCACAGGGAGCTAAAGTGTTTGTTGAAGACCTATACTCCACAGGAAGCTGAAAGTGTTTGTTGAAGACCTATACTCCACAGGGAGCTGAAAGTGTTTGTTGAAGACCTATACTCCACAGGAAGCTGAAAGTGTTTGTTGAAGACCTATACTCCACAGGGAGCTGAAAGTGTTTGTTGAAGACCTATACTCCACAGGGAGCTGAAAGTGTTTGTTGAAGACCTATACTCCACAGGGAGCTGAAAGTGTTTGTTGAAGACCTATACTCCACAGGGAGCTGAAAGTGTTTGTTGAAGACCTATACTCCACAGGGAGCTGAAAGTGTTTGTTGAAGACCTATACTCCACAGGGAGCTGAAAGTGTTTGTTGAAGACCTATACTCCACAGGGAGCTGAAAGAAAGAAGAAGATGATGATGACCTGATAACTGATGGAGTTGTCCCACTGAATCCGCTGACAATCTAAAATCAATGTATCGTATGAGTGCTCGCTGCTGACCTGGTTGGCTCATCAAAGAACATGACTGGTGGGTTGTTGACCAATTCTAAGGCAATCGACAGCCGCTTATGCTGCCCACCTGACAGGTTGCAAGTTCGTGTCTTCATGGCCTCGTTCAGACTGAGCTTGTCCAGAATCTCGTCCACCTATCAACAAAACAACATCATTAAACACTCAAGTGAGAGGGGACAGGCGGTGGAGAAGAAGCAGAACAGAGAAAGGCTATTGTATCATCATCATGTTCCATGTCCCATGAGAACGAGGATCAATTCCTTCATCTATGCTTTCTCTGATACTGAATTTATCAAATAATGAATTACCTCCCTTGTTCAAAAGTTAGTCCCTCGTTTTCTTCTTCTGCATGCATGACTAATCCCTTTTGATGCATGTCTATAAAAGGGCATTATGTGGACATAGAGTTGTCTGTCTATAAAAGGGCATTATGTGGACATAGAGTTGTCTGTCTATAAAAGGGCATTATGTGGACATAGAGTTGTTTGTATATAAAAGGGCATTATGTGGACATAGAGTTGTCTGTCCATAAAGGGCATTATGTGGACATAGAGTTGTCTGTCTATAAAAGGGCATTATGTGGACATAGAGTTGTCTGTCCATAAAGGGCATTATGTGGACATAGAGTTGTCTGTCTATAAAAGGGCATTATGTGGACATAGAGTTGTCTGTCCATAAAGGGCATTATGTGGACATAGAGTTGTCTGTCTATAAAAGGGCATTATGTGGACATAGAGTTGTCTGTCCATAAAGGGCATTATGTGGACATAGAGTTGTCTGTCTATAAAAGGGCATTATGTGGACATATAGTTGTCTGTCCATAAAGGGCATTATGTGGACATAGAGTTGTCTGTCTATAAAGGACATTAAGTGGGTAAAAGAGTTGTCTGTCTATAAAGGACATTAAGTGGGTAAAAGAGTTGTCTGTCCATAAAGGACATTAAGTGGGTAAAAGAGTTGTCTGTCCATAAAGGACATTAAGTGGGTAAAAGAGTTGTCTGTCCATAAAGGACATTAAGTGGGTAAAAGAGTTGTCTGTCCATAAAGGACATTAAGTGGGTAAAAGAGTTGTCTGTCTATAAAGGACATTAAGTGGGTAAAAGAGTTGTCTGTCCATAAAGGACATTAAGTGGGTAAAAGAGTTGTCTGTCCATAAAGGACATTAAGTGGGTAAAAGAGTTGTCTGTCCATAAAGGACATTAAGTGGGTAAAAGAGTTGTCTGTCCATAAAGGACATTAAGTGGGTAAAAGAGTTGTCTGTCTATAAAAGGGCATTAAGTGGGTAAAAGAGTTGTCTGTCCATAAAGGACATTAAGTGGGTAAAAGAGTTGTCTGTCTATAAAGGACATTAAGTGGGTAAAAGAGTTGTCTGTCCATAAAGGACATTAAGTGGGTAAAAGAGTTGTCTGTCCATAAAGGACATTAAGTGGGTAAAAGAGTTGTCTGTCTATAAAAGGGCATTAAGTGGGTAAAAGAGTTGTCTGTCCATAAAGGACATTAAGTGGGTAAAAGAGTTGTCTGTCTATAAAAGGACATTAAGTGGGTAAAAGAGTTGTCTGTCTATAAAGGACATTAAGTGGGTAAAAGAGTTGTCTGTCTATAAAGGACATTAAGTGGGTAAAAGAGTTGTCTGTCTATAAAGGACATTAAGTGGGTAAAAGAGTTGTCTGTCTATAAAGGACATTAAGTGGGTAAAAGAGTTGTCTGTCCATAAAGGACATTAAGTGGGTAAAAGAGTTGTCTGTCCATAAAGGACATTAAGTGGGTAAAAGAGTTGTCTGTCTATAAAAGGGCATTAAGTGGGTAAAAGAGTTGTCTGTCTATAAAAGGGCATTAAGTGGGTAAAAGAGTTGTCTGTCTATAAAAGGACATTAAGTGGGTAAAAGAGTTGTCTGTCTATAAAGGACATTAAGTGGGTAAAAGAGTTGTCTGTCTATAAAGGACATTAAGTGGGTAAAAGAGTTGTCTGTCTATAAAAGGACATTAAGTGGGTAAAAGAGTTGTCTGTCTATAAAAGGACATTAAGTGGGTAAAAGAGTTGTCTGTCTATAAAGGACATTAAGTGGGTAAAAGAGTTGTCTGTCTATAAAGGACATTAAGTGGGTAAAAGAGTTGTCTGTCTATAAAAGGACATTAAGTGGGTAAAAGAGTTGTCTGTCTATAAAAGGACATTAAGTGGGTAAAAGAGTTGTCTGTCCATAAAGGACATTAAGTGGGTAAAAGAGTTGTCTGTCTATAAAAGGGCATTAAGTGGGTAAAAGAGTTGTCTGTCTATAAAAGGGCATTAAGTGGGTAAAAGAGTTGTCTGTCCATAAAGGACATTAAGTGGGTAAAAGAGTTGTCTGTCCATAAAGGACATTAAGTGGGTAAAAGAGTTGTCTGTCCATAAAGGACATTAAGTGGGTAAAAGAGTTGTCTGTCCATAAAGGACATTAAGTGGGTAAAAGAGTTGTCTGTCTATAAAAGGGTATTAAGTGGGTAAAAGAGTTGTCTGTCCATAAAGGACATTAAGTGGGTAAAAGAGTTGTCTGTCCATAAAGGACATTAAGTGGGTAAAAGAGTTGTCTGTCTATAAAAGGGTATTAAGTGGGTAAAAGAGTTGTCTGTCCATAAAGGACATTAAGTGGGTAAAAGAGTTGTCTGTCCATAAAGGACATTAAGTGGGTAAAAGAGTTGTCTGTCCATAAAGGACATTAAGTGGGTAAAAGAGTTGTCTGTCTATAAAAGGGTATTAAGTGGGTAAAAGAGTTGTCTGTCTATAAAGGACATTAAGTGGGTAAAAGAGTTGTCTGTCTATAAAGGACATTAAGTGGGTAAAAGAGTTGTCTGTCTATAAAGGACATTAAGTGGGTAAAAGAGTTGTCTGTCCATAAAGGACATTAAGTGGGTAAAAGAGTTGTCTGTCCATAAAGGACATTAAGTGGGTAAAAGAGTTGTCTGTCTATAAAAGGGTATTAAGTGGGTAAAAGAGTTGTCTGTCTATAAAAGGGCATTAAGTGGGTAAAAGAGTTGTCTGTCCATAAAGGACATTAAGTGGGTAAAAGAGTTGTCTGTCTATAAAGGACATTAAGTGGGTAAAAGAGTTGTCTGTCTATAAAAGGGCATTAAGTGGGTAAAAGAGTTGTCTGTCTATAAAGGGCATTAAGTGGGTAAAAGAGTTGTCTGTCTATAAAAGGGCATTAAGTGGGTAAAAGAGTTGTCTGTCTATAAAGGACATTAAGTGGGTAAAAGAGTTGTCTGTCTATAAAGGACATTAAGTGGGTAAAAGAGTTGTCTGTCCATAAAGGACATTAAGTGGGTAAAAGAGTTGTCTGTCTATAAAGGACATTAAGTGGGTAAAAGAGTTGTCTGTCCATAAAGGGCATTAAGTGGGTAAAAGAGTTGTCTGTCCATAAAGGACATTAAGTGGGTAAAAGAGTTGTCTGTCTATAAAGGACATTAAGTGGGTAAAAGAGTTGTCTGTCCATAAAGGGCATTAAGTGGGTAAAAGAGTTGTCTGTCCATAAAGGACATTAAGTGGGTAAAAGAGTTGTCTGTCTATAAAGGACATTAAGTGGGTAAAAGAGTTGTCTGTCTATAAAGGACATTAAGTGGGTAAAAGAGTTGTCTGTCCATAAAGGGCATTAAGTGGGTAAAAGAGTTGTCTGTCCATAAAGGACATTAAGTGGGTAAAAGAGTTGTCTGTCTATAAAGGGCATTAAGTGGGTAAAAGAGTTGTCTGTCTATAAAGGACATTAAGTGGGTAAAAGAGTTGTCTGTCCATAAAGGGCATTAAGTGGGTAAAAGAGTTGTCTGTCCATAAAGGACATTAAGTGGGTAAAAGAGTTGTCTGTCTATAAAGGGTATTAAGTGGGTAAAAGAGTTGTCTGTCCATAAAGGACATTAAGTGGGTAAAAGAGTTGTCTGTCTATAAAGGACATTAAGTGGGTAAAAGAGTTGTCTGTCTATAAAGGACATTAAGTGGGTAAAAGAGTTGTCTGTCCATAAAGGACATTAAGTGGGTAAAAGAGTTGTCTGTCTATAAAGGACATTAAGTGGGTAAAAGAGTTGTCTGTCCATAAAGGACATTAAGTGGGTAAAAGAGTTGTCTGTCTATAAAGGACATTAAGTGGGTAAAAGAGTTGTCTGTCCATAAAGGACATTAAGTGGGTAAAAGAGTTGTCTGTCTATAAAAGGACATTAAGTGGGTAAAAGAGTTGTCTGTCTATAAAGGACATTAAGTGGGTAAAAGAGTTGTCTGTCTATAAAAGGACATTAAGTGGGTAAAAGAGTTGTCTGTCTATAAAAGGGTATTAAGTGGGTAAAAGAGTTGTCTGTCTATAAAGGACATTAAGTGGGTAAAAGAGTTGTCTGTCTATAAAGGACATTAAGTGGGTAAAAGAGTTGTCTGTCTATAAAGGACATTAAGTGGGTAAAAGAGTTGTCTGTCTATAAAAGGGTATTAAGTGGGTAAAAGAGTTGCCTGTCCATAAAGGACATTAAGTGGGTAAAAGAGTTGTCTGTCTATAAAGGACATTAAGTGGGTAAAAGAGTTGTCTGTCTATAAAGGACATTAAGTGGGTAAAAGAGTTGTCTGTCTATAAAAGGGTATTAAGTGGGTAAAAGAGTTGCCTGTCCATAAAGGACATTAAGTGGGTAAAAGAGTTGTCTGTCCATAAAGGGCATTAAGTGGGTAAAAGAGTTGTCTGTCCATAAAGGACATTAAGTGGGTAAAAGAGTTGTCTGTCCATAAAGGACATTAAGTGGGTAAAAGAGTTGTCTGTCTATAAAAGGGTATTAAGTGGGTAAAAGAGTTGTCTGTCCATAAAGGACATTAAGTGGGTAAAAGAGTTGTCTGTCTATAAAGGACATTAAGTGGGTAAAAGAGTTGTCTGTCCATAAAGGGCATTAAGTGGGTAAAAGAGTTGTCTGTCCATAAAGGACATTAAGTGGGTAAAAGAGTTGTCTGTCTATAAAGGGCATTAAGTGGGTAAAAGAGTTGTCTGTCCATAAAGGACATTAAGTGGGTAAAAGAGTTGTCTGTCCATAAAGGACATTAAGTGGGTAAAAGAGTTGTCTGTCTATAAAGGGCATTAAGTGGGTAAAAGAGTTGTCTGTCCATAAAGGACATTAAGTGGGTAAAAGAGTTGTCTGTCTATAAAGGACATTAAGTGGGTAAAAGAGTTGTCTGTCTATAAAGGACATTAAGTGGGTAAAAGAGTTGTCTGTCCATAAAGGACATTAAGTGGGTAAAAGAGTTGTCTGTCTATAAAGGACATTAAGTGGGTAAAAGAGTTGTCTGTCCATAAAGGACATTAAGTGGGTAAAAGAGTTGTCTGTCTATAAAGGACATTAAGTGGGTAAAAGAGTTGTCTGTCTATAAAGGACATTAAGTGGGTAAAAGAGTTGTCTGTCCATAAAGGACATTAAGTGGGTAAAAGAGTTGTCTGTCTATAAAGGGCATTAAGTGGGTAAAAGAGTTGTCTGTCCATAAAGGACATTAAGTGGGTAAAAGAGTTGTCTGTCTATAAAGGACATTAAGTGGGTAAAAGAGTTGTCTGTCTATAAAGGACATTAAGTGGGTAAAAGAGTTGTCTGTCCATAAAGGACATTAAGTGGGTAAAAGAGTTGTCTGTCTATAAAGGACATTAAGTGGGTAAAAGAGTTGTCTGTCCATAAAGGGCATTAAGTGGGTAAAAGAGTTGTCTGTCCATAAAGGACATTAAGTGGGTAAAAGAGTTGTCTGTCTATAAAGGGCATTAAGTGGGTAAAAGAGTTGTCTGTCCATAAAGGACATTAAGTGGGTAAAAGAGTTGTCTGTCCATAAAGGACATTAAGTGGGTAAAAGAGTTGTCTGTCTATAAAAGGACATTAAGTGGGTAAAAGAGTTGTCTGTCCATAAAGGACATTAAGTGGGTAAAAGAGTTGTCTGTCCATAAAGGACATTAAGTGGGTAAAAGAGTTGTCTGTCTATAAAAGGGTATTAAGTGGGTAAAAGAGTTGTCTGTCCATAAAGGACATTAAGTGGGTAAAAGAGTTGTCTGTCTATAAAAGGACATTAAGTGGGTAAAAGAGTTGTCTGTCCATAAAGGGTATTAAGTGGGCATGTGTCATGGTGTATAGCAAACTGTGATACCTGTAACCTTCATCCCAGCACATCCATCTTCAGCGAAGCATTTTTGGGCCCTGAATTTGCCTTCCATTATTTATATCTTTCTTTCAATCTTGAACGAGACTGGACATGCATCGTGGCCACAGTCTTCTCCGCCATTATTGTTATCAGTGTCCTTGTGTGACTGAGATTTCTGTGTTTAATGTTTGTTATAGCTGATGAATGTTGTAGCTTGTCTTTCTCTAAGTCCTGCTGATCACTATCATTGTATGTTCATTTGATATGTTTTCTGTAGCTACATATGCAGCCCCGTATAGTATTTCATATTTGTTATATTTTGATATGTTTGATACATCTATACATTTTTTATATTTGTCATATTTGATATATTTGTCATATTTTATACATTTGATATATTTGACATATTTGATACATTTGTTATATTTGTTACACTTGATATATTTGTTATATTTGATACATTTGATATATTTGTTATATTTGTCATAATTAATACATTTGATATATTTGTTATATATGATACATTTTATACATTTGTTATATTTAATAATAATTTTATAATTTATTTTATAATAAACTAATAATAAAATAATAAAATAATTTGTTATATTTTATAATAAACATACCAACAACCAACAAGACAACAAAAACCACGCTAGAACTCACAAATACTGAACCCAACATCATGAAAGAGGAAATAGAAGAAGTAATCAAATATGCACCAAGAAACAAAGCACCAGGGATAGATAACATTCCAATAGAAATAATAGCAGCAGCAGGAGAAACATGAGTGCAATGGCTGCACAGAATATTTAATGCAGCATGGCACCAACAACAAGCCCCATAAGACTGGCAACAGGCAATCATCATACCAATATGGAAAAAGAAAGGTAGCAAAAGAGACTGCAATCAATATAGAGGTATATCTCTGCTCAGCCAAGTAGGAAAGCTATACGCCAAAATCTTGGAAAAAAGGCTGAGACCAATAATAGAACTACAGTTAAGCGATTCTCAAATGGGGTTCCGAAAAAACAGAGGATGTACCGACGCACTATTCACACTAAAACAGCTTGCAGAAAAAACTACAGAACACAACCAAAACTTATACATAGCCTTCATTGACCAGGAAAAAGCATTCGACAGAGTAAACAGAGAACAACTGTGTGAGATACTAACAACATACGGAGTAAGCCAACATCTAACAGAGAACAACTGTGGGAGATACTAACAACATACGGAGTAAGCCAACATCTAACCAACATTATTAAAAGTCTCTACGCCAACAGCAGCTGCAGGGTCAGAACAGCAACAGGCTACACAGACCACTTCGAAGTTAGATCAGGTGTAAGACAGGGGTGCGTACTATCCCCCCTACTGTTTATTACATACATGGACCATATATGCAAGCTAGCCAACCCATCAGAGACAGAGGAGATCAACGAGCTTCTATTTGCAGATGATCAGGCACTAATACATGAAACAATAGAAGACCTACAAGAACACTTAAACAAACTCAACATCTTAGGAACAAAATACAACATGAAAATCAACATCAACAAAACAGAAGTCATGAATGTCGCCAAAAATAAACAGAACATCAACATAACTTTAGAACGCAGACAACTAAAACAAGTAGAGGAATTCAAATACCTAGGAAGTCTAATGACAAACGATAATTCTCAAACAGCAGAGATAGAATCAAGATACAACAAAGCTTGTCAAATCATCGGACAGTTATCACCACTATTATCCAACAAGGAAACAACTCTGGAGGCAAAACAAGCACTATACAATACAATCTTCATCCCAACATGCTACCAATGCCAGACCTGGACTCTAGATGCAAGAACAATAAGAAAAATAACCTCTACAGAGATGAAATGTGTTAGACGAATGACAGGAAACAGTCTGAGAGATAAGATCAGAAATGAAGAACTGAGAAAAAAGCTAGGAATAGCCCCAGCCATAGAATATATAAGGAAACAACAGATAAAATGGTTCGGCCACGTGACAAGGCAGAAAGAACAAAACACAACACAACGAGCCTTCAACAAACATTGTGAGAACAACAGACCCAAGGGTCGACCACGAAAAAGATGGATCGATGGAATATTAGAAGCACTAGGAAACATAACAGCAGCAGAGGCGAACAGAAGAGCAAAAGACCGCAACTTATATCTCCCCTCGACGCTGAAAGGCAGATGAGGAAGGAAAGAACAAGAAGAAGAAGAAGAAGAAGTTATATTTAATACATTTTATATATTTGTTATATTTGATATATTTGTTATATTTGTTATACTTGATATATTTGTTAGAATTTGATATATTTGTTATATTTTATATATTGTTATATTATATATGTACAAAAGAGGTGAGATGCAGAATGGCTCAGGCAAAAGCAGCTTTCCAAAAAATGAGGAAGATACTATGTAATCCATTTTTGACAATAGAAACAAGAAAAAGAGTTCTTAAATGTTATGTAGAGCCAGTCTTAACATATGGATGTGAATCATGGACAATAAGACAACAAACAAGAAAATCACTGGAGTCTGTAGAAATGTGGTTTTACAGAAGAATGTTGAGAATACCATGGACAGCTAAGAAGAGTAATGAAGATGTTCTGAAAGAGGTCAAAGCAAAAAGAGAGCTAATTTCCAATATTAGGAAGAAACAATCATCATTTTTTGGCCATGTAATGAGAAGAGAACAACTGGAATATATTGTAACAACTGGGAAAATTGAGGGACGAAGAGATAGAGGGAAGCAAAGAGAAAAAATAACAGACAGCTTAAGAGAATGGCTTAGCAGAAGGTCAACAACAGAAATGATAAATAGCTGCCGAGATCGTAAGTTGTGGAGCGACATGATCACCTATGTCACTAGGCCCGGGACTTGATGATGATGATGATGATGATGATGATTGTTATATTTGATATATTTGTTATATTTGATACATTTGATATATTTGATACATTTGATACTTTTGATACATTTGATATATTTGATACATTTGATATATTTGATACATTTGATATATCTGATACATTTGATATATTTGATACATTTGATATATTTGATACATTTGATATATTTCATACATTTGATATATTTGATACATTTGATATATCTGATATATTTGATACATTTGATATATTTGATACATCTGATATATTTGATACAATTGATATATTTGATACATTTGATACTTTTGATATATTTGATCTATCTATCTATTGACCTTTCGAGCCGTAACCGGCCCATAGGGCGTAGACCAAGATACACCTTCTCCTATATGAATTTTTTGTTCTAGCAGTTTTCTTTTAAAGATATTTTATCAAATCTCGCCATCTGTCTCTGTTCTGTGCAAGCAGTTCTATCTCATTGAGGGAGCCGACTCCTGCTGCTCTTGCCTCTCTCATCAATGTTCTTCTCAGTGTCTCCCTGGGTCTTCCTCTTTTTCTTTTACCTGTTGTTTCCCATATGAGGGCTTGCTTTGCTATTCGGTTATTATCTCTTCTCATCACATGTCCAACGTATGACCATCGTCTTTTCTTTATTACTGAAGATATTAGTGGTTGATTGGCGATTTCTCTAATTTCCTCGTTTGTTTTGAATTCGTTCCATTCTATACCAAGTATTTTCCTTAGACATTTATTTTCGATATATTTGATACATCTGATATATTTGATACATCTGATATATTTGATACAATTGATATATTTGATACATTTGATACTTTTGATATATCTGATACTTTTGACACATTTGATATATTTGATACATTTGATATATTTGATACATTTGATATATTTGATACATTTGATATATTTGATACTTTTGATATATTTGATACATTTGATATATTTGATACTTTTGATATATTTGATACATTTGATATATTTCATACATTTGATATATTTGATACATTTGATATATCTGATATATTTGATACATTTGATATATTTGATACATCTGATATATTTGATACAATTGATATATTTGATACATTTGATACTTTTGATATATTTGATACATCTGATATATTTGATACATCTGATATATTTGATACAATTGATATATTTGATACATTTGATACTTTTGATACATTTGATATATCTGATACTTTTGACACATTTGATATATTTGATACATTTGATATATTTGATACATTTGATATATTTGATACATTTGATATATTTGATACTTTTGATATATTTGATACATTTGATATATTTGATACTTTTGATATATTTGATATATTTGATACATTTGATACTTTTGATACATTTGATATATTTGATACATTTGATACTTTTGATATATTTGATATATTTGATACTTTTGATACATTTGATACTTTTGATATATTTGATACATTTGATATATTTGATACATTTGATACTTTTGATACATTTGTTATATTTGATACATTTGATATATTTGATATATTTTATACTTTTGATATATTTGATACTTTTAGATATATTTGATACATTTGATATATTTGATACATTTGATATATTTGATACATTTGATATATTTGATATATTTGATACATTTGATATATTTGATACATTTGATATATTTGATACATCTGATACTTTTGATACATTTGATATATTTGATACATTTGATATATTTGATACATTTGATACTTTTGATATATTTGATACATTTGATACATTTGATACTTTTGATACATTTGTTATATTTGATACATTTGATATATTTGATACATTTGTTATATTTGATACATTTGATATGATATATTTGATACATTTGATATATTTGATACATTTGTTATATTTGATACATTTGTTATATTTGTTATATTTGATACATTTGATATATTTGATACATTTGTTATATTTGATACATTTGATATATTTGATACATTTGATATATTTGATACATTTGATATATTTGATATATTTCATACATTTAATATATTTGATACATTTGATATATTTGTTATATTTGATACATTTGTTATATTTGATACATTTAATACATTTTATATATTTGATATATTTGTTATATTTGATACATTTGATATATTGACCAAGAAAAGGCGTTCGATAGGGTGGACAGGGAACAACTATGGTCCGTATTGCCTTTGTACGGAGTGAGTCACCACCTAGTAGAGATATGCAAGAGCCTCTATGAAAGTAGTCGCACTACAGTAAGATCTTCAGCAGGCTACTCTAAACACTTCACCATTAACTCCGGAGTAAGACAAGGCTGCGTGCTTTCCCCCTTACTTTTCATCACATATATGGACAATATAAGCAAATTAGCATGCCCAATCAAAGGAAACATACCAACACGGATGACAACAAACGATAACACAGAAGAGAACGAAATATACGTACCAGAAAACAACAGAAGAGAGGAAGAAATAAATGAAATACTATTTGCAGACGACCAAGTTCTGATACATGAAACAACTGAGGACCTACAAGAACATATCAACAGGCTAAACAACACTTGTAAACAATACAACATGAAGATCAACATAAGCAAAACCGAAGTAATGGCAATAGCGAGAAAGAAAGAAAAACTAAACATCATAATAGATAATACATCTTTGAAACAAGTAGACAATTTTAAATATCTGGGTAGCACGCTAACACAAGACAATAACCAAGAGACAGAGATAGATGTAAGGTGTAACAAAGCATGCCAAGTTATAGGCCAAGTATCAACACTATTGAAAAACAAAGCAATAACTACGGAAGCAAAAAGGGCAATATACAAATCAATTTTTCTACCAACTCTGTTCTATCAGTGCCAGAATTGGACGCTGGACTCTAGAACAATTAGAAAGATAACGACCACCAAAATGAAATGTGTCAGAAGAATGACAGGAAACAGCTTAAGGGACAGAGTAAGAAACACTGACCTGAGGAAGAAACTCGAAATTGAACCAGCCATCGAATACATAAAGAAACAACAGATAAATTGGTTCGGCCACATAACAAGACAGAATGAACTAACAATGACTCAAAGAGCCATAAACAAACGCTACGAAAACGTCAGATTAAGAGGAAGATCGAGAAAGAGACGGATAAAGGGAATACTAGAGTCACTAGGAGGAATAACATCAGAAGATGCCAACAGAAGAGCAAAGAATCGCAGATTGTTTCTCCCCTCAACGCCAACGGCAACAGAGGAAGGATAGAAGAAGAAGAAGAAGATATATTTGATACATTTGTTATATTTGATACATTTGTTATATTTGATACATTTGATATATTTGATACATTTGATATATTTGATACATTTGATATATTTGATACATTTGATATATTTGATACATTTGTTATATTTGTTATATTTGATATATTTGATACATTTGTTATATTTGATACATTTGATATATTTGATACATTTGTTATATTTGATACATTTGATATATTTGATACATTTGATATATTTGATACATTTGATATATTTGATACATTTGTTATATTTGATACATTTGATACATTTGATATATTTGATACATTTGTTATATTTGATACATTTGATATATTTGATACATTTGATATATTTGATACATTTGTTATATTTGATACATTTGATATATTTGATACATTTGATATATTTTATACATTTGTTATATTTGATACATTTGATATAATTGATACATTTGTTATATTTGATACATTTGATATAATTGATACATTTGTTATATTTGATACATTTGATATATTTGATACATTTGATATATTTTATACATTTGATATATTTGATACATTTGATATATTTTATACATTTGTTATATTTGATACATTTGATATAATTGATACATTTGTTATATTTGATACATTTGTTATATTTGATACATTTGATATATTTGATACATTTGATATAATTGTTATATTTGTTATATTTGTTATATTTGTTATATTTGTTATCTGAGCTTATCTCCTCCCATCCCTTGACATGGCCAGACTGTTATCAAAGCCACCACAGGAAGGCAGAATCAGATGTTTACCGGTTGTTACCTCTCTGATCCAACCCAAACAGTCAGCTATGGGTCACTACTGGCTGTATACTAATAGCCCCTATGTTCTAGCAACTTGCCCCAAGATAGCACCAAATAAACATAATTTTTCAGTGTCGCGTCTGACTACAAACTCTAATAATTGTGTATTTTAGCCCGGTACATCCAACTTCTGCACAGGTCTTTCTCTCTGATTTCCACTCAGTCATGTCATTGTAATGTTATATTCATGTCATTGTAATGTTATCTTCATGTTATCTTCATGTTATCTTGATGTAATTGTAATGTTATCTTCATGTTATCTTGATGTTATCTTCATGTTATCTTGATGTTATCTTGATGTTATCTTGATGTTATCTTGATGTTATCTTGATGTTATCTTGATGTTATCTTGATGTAATTGTAATGTTATCTTCATGTTATCTTGATGTTATCTTCATGTTATCTTGATGTAATTGTAATGTTATCTTCATGTTATCTTGATGTTATCTTCATGTTATCTTGATGTAATTGTAATGTTATCTTGATGTAATTGTAATGTTATCTTCATGTTATGTTGATGTTATCTTCATGTCAATGTAATGTTATCATAATGTTATCTCATGTTATTGTATTGTTATCATGTTATTGTAATGTAACAACCCACTTACCATCTCATAGAAGAGATTAATAACCCACCTACTATCTCATAGAAGAGATTAATAACCCACCTACCATCTCATAGAAGAGATTACCAACCCACATATCATCTCATAGAAGAGATTAACAACCCACATATCATCTCAAAGAAGAGATTAACAACCCACCTACCATCTCATAGAAGAGATTAACAACCCACATATCATCTCATAGAAGAGATTAACAACCCACATATCATCTCAGTGAAGAGATTAACAACCCACCTACCATCTCATAGACCTGATTAACAACCCACATATCATCTCAGTGAAGAGATTAACAACCAACCTACCATCTCATAGACCTGATTAACAATCCACATATTATCTCAGTGAAGAGATTAACAACCCACATATCATCTAAGTGAAGAGATTAACAACCAACCTACCATCTCATAGAAAAGATTAACAACCCACCTACCATCTCATAGAAGAGATTAACAACCCACTTACCATCTCATAGAAGAGATTAACAACCCACATACCATCACATAGAAGAGATTAACAACCCACATATCATCTCAAAGAAGAGATTAACAACCCACATATCATTTCAAAGAAGAGATTAACAACCCACATATCATCTCATAGAAGAGATTAATAACCCACCTACCATCTCATAGAAGAGATTAACAACCCACTTACCATCTCATAGAAGAGATTAACAACCCACATATCATCTCAAAGAAGAGATTAACAACACACATATCATCTCATAGAAGAGATTAACAACCCACCTACTATCTCATAGAAGAGATTAATAACTCACCTACCATCTCATAGAAGAGATTAACAACCCACATATCTCAGTGAAGAGATTAACAACCCACCTACCATCACATAGAAGAGATTAACAACCCACCTACCATCACATAGAAGAGATTAACAACCAACCTACCATCTCATAGAAAAGATTAACAACCCACCTACCATCTCATAGAAGAGATTAACAACCCACTCACCATCTCATAGAAGAGATTAACAACCCACTCACCATCACATAGAAGAAATTAACAACCCACTTACCATCTTATAGAAGAGATTAACCCACCTACCATCTCATAGAAGAGACTAACAACCCACCTACCATCTCTTAGAAGAGACTAACAACCCACCTACCATCTCTTAGAAGAGACTAACAACCCACCTACCATCTTCTTCTTCTCATGCGGCAGCAACTTCTCATCCAACTTGAGGTTTGCTGAGCACATCATGGCCTCCTCCACGGTGAGATGTGGCAGCAGTTCATCGTCCTGCATGATGTAGCAGGAAATCTTGCGAAACGACCTCAGGTCTCGCTCACAGTTCTGGACCATGATGGACCCTGTCACGTTCTTTGTTCTGTAACAACAGTGTTGGGTTATGGACATGAAAGACAAGTAAGAGTAGTGCAGTAGGGGGCCCTATCAGGTCTCTCTCTAAGATCTGTAACAACATTAGTGTTGGGTTATGGACATGAAAGACAAGTAAGAGTAGTGCAGTAGGGGGCCCTATCAGGTCTCTCTCTAAGATCTGTAACATTAGTGTTGGGTTATGGACATGAAAGACAAGTAAGAGTAGTGCAGTAGGGGGCCCTATCAGGTCTCTCTCTAAGATCTGTAACAACATTAGTGTTGGGTTATGGACATGAAAGACAAGTAAGAGTAGTGCAGTAGGGGGCCCTATCAGGTCTCTCTCTAAGATCTGTAACAACATTAGTGTTGGGTTATGGACATGAAAGACAAGTAAGAGTAGTGCAGTAGGGGGCCCTATCAGGTCTCTCTCTAAGATCTGTAACAACATTAGTGTTGGGTTATGGACATGAAAGACAAGTAAGAGTAGTGCAGTAGGGGGCCCTATCGGGTCTCTCTCTAAGATCTGTAACAACATTAGTGTTGGGTTATGGACATGAAAGACAAGTAAGAGTAGTGCAGTAGGGGGCCCTATCAGGTCTCTCTCTAAGATCTGTAACATTAGTGTTGGGTTATGGACATGAAAGACAAGTATGAGTAGTGCAGTAGGGGGCCCTATCAGGTCTCTCTCTAAGATCTGTAACATTAGTGTTGGGTTATGGACATGAAAGACAAGTAAGAGTAGTGCAGTAGGGACCCTATCAGGTCTCTCTCTAAGATCTGTAACATTAGTGTTGGGTTATGGACATGAAAGACAAGTAAGAGTAGTGCAGTAGGGGGCCCTATCAGGTCTCTCTCTAAGATTTGTAACAACATTAGTGTTGGGTTATGGACATGAAAGACAAGTAAGAGTAGTGCAGTAGGAGGTCCTATCAAATCTCTCTCTAAGATTTGTAACAACATTAGTGTTAGGTTATGGACATGAAAGACAAGTAAGAGTAGTGCAGTAGGGGGCCCTATCAGGTCTCTCTCTAAGATCTGTAACAACATTAGTGTTAGGTTATGGACATGAAAGACAAGTAAGAGTAGTGCAGTAGGGGGCCCTATCAGGTCTCTCTCTAAGATCTGTAACAACATTAGTGTTGGGTTATGGACATGAAAGACAAGTAAGAGTAGTGCAGTAGGAGGTCCTATCTGGTCTCTCTCTAAGATCTGTAACAACATTAGTGTTGGGTTATGGACATGAAAGACAAGTAAGAGTAGTGCAGTAGGGGGCCCTATCAGGTCTCTCTCTAAGATCTGTAACAACATTAGTGTTGGGTTATGGACATGAAAGACAAGTAAGAGTAGTGCAGTAGGGGGCCCTATCAGGTCTCTCTCTAAGATCTGTAACAACATTAGTGTTGGGTTATGGACATGAAAGACAAGTAAAGAGTAGTGCAGTAGGAGGTCCTATCTGGTCTCTCTCTAAGATCTGTAACATTAGTGTTGGGTTATGGACATGAAAGACAAGTAAGAGTAGTGCAGTAGGGGGCCCTATCAGGTCTCTCTCTAAGATCTGTAACAACATTAGTGTTGGGTTATGGACATGAAAGACAAGTAAGAGTAGTGTAGTAGGAGGCCCTATCAGGTCTCTCTCTAAGATCTGTAACAACATTAGTGTTGGGTTATGGACATGAAAGACAAGTAAGAGTAGTGCAGTAGGGGGCCCTATCAGGTCTCTCTCTAAGATCTGTAACATTAGTGTTGGGTTATGGACATGAAAGACAAGTAAGAGTAGTGCAGTAGGAGGCCCTATCAGGTCTCTCTCTAAGATCTGTAACAACATTAGTGTTGGGTTATGGACATGAAAGACAAGTAAGAGTAGTGCAGTAGGGGGCCCTATCAGGTCTCTCTCTAAGATCTGTAACATTAGTGTTGGGTTATGGACATGAAAGACAAGTAAGAGTAGTGCAGTAGGAGGTCCTATCTGGTCTCTCTCTAAGATCTGTAACATTAGTGTTGGGTTATGGACATGAAAGACAAGTAAGAGTAGTGCAGTAGGGGGCCCTATCAGGTCTCTCTCTAAGATCTGTAACAACATTAGTGTTGGGTTATGGACATGAAAGACAAGTAAGAGTAGTGCAGTAGGAGGCCCTATCAGGTCTCTCTCTAAGATCTGTAACAACATTAGTGTTGGGTTATGGACATGAAAGACAAGTAAGAGTAGTGCAGTAGGGGGCCCTATCAGGTCTCTCTCTAAGATCTGTAACAACATTAGTGTTGGGTTATGGACATGAAAGACAAGTAAGAGTAGTGCAGTAGGGGGCCCTATCAGGTCTCTCTCTAAGATCTGTAACAACATTAGTGTTGGGTTATGGACATGAAAGACAAGTAAGAGTAGTGCAGTAGGGGGCCCTATCAGGTCTCTCTCTAAGATCTGTAACAACATTAGTGTTGGGTTATGGACATGAAAGACAAGTAAGAGTAGTGCAGTAGGGGGCCCTATCAGGTCTCTCTCTAAGATCTGTAACAACATTAGTGTTGGGTTATGGACATGAAAGACAAGTAAGAGTAGTGCAGTAGGAGGTCCTATCTGGTCTCTCTCTAAGATCTGTAACAACATTAGTGTTGGGTTATGGACATGAAAGACAAGTAAGAGTAGTGCAGTAGGAGGTCCTATCTGGTCTCTCTCTAAGATCTGTAACAACATTAGTGTTGGGTTATGGACATGAAAGACAAGTAAGAGTAGTGCAGTAGGGGGCCCTATCAGGTCTCTCTCTAAGATCTGTAACAACATTAGTGTTGGGTTATGGACATGAAAGACAAGTAAGAGTAGTGCAGTAGGGGGCCCTATCAGGTCTCTCTCTAAGATCTGTAACAACATTAGTGTTGGGTTATGGACATGAAAGACAAGTAAGAGTAGTGCAGTAGGAGGCCCTATCAGGTCTCTCTCTAAGATCTGTAACAACATTAGTGTTAGGTTATGGACATGAAAGACAAGTAAGAGTAGTGCAGTAGGGGGCCCTATCAGGTCTCTCTCTAAGATCTGTAACAACATTAGTGTTGGGTTATGGACATGAAAGACAAGTAAGAGTAGTGCAGTAGGAGGTCCTATCTGGTCTCTCTCTAAGATCTGTAACATTAGTGTTGGGTTATGGACATGAAAGACAAGTAAGAGTAGTGCAGTAGGAGGTCCTATCTGGTCTCTCTCTAAGATCTGTAACATTAGTGTTGGGTTATGGACATGAAAGACAAGTAAGAGTAGTGCAGTAGGGGGCCCTATCAGGTCTCTCTCTAAGATCTGTAACAACATTAGTGTTGGGTTATGGACATGAAAGACAAGTAAGAGTAGTGCAGTAGGGGGCCCTATCAGGTCTCTCTCTAAGATCTGTAACATTAGTGTTGGGTTATGGACATGAAAGACAAGTAAGAGTAGTGCAGTAGGGGGCCCTATCAGGTCTCTCTCTAAGATCTGTAACATTAGTGTTGGGTTGTGGACATGAAAGACAAGTAAGAGTAGTGCAGTAGGAGGCCCTATCAGGTCTCTCTCTAAGATCTGTAACATTAGTGTTGGGTTATGGACATGAAAGACAAGTAAGAGTAGTGCAGTAGGGGGCCCTATCAGGTCTCTCTCTAAGATCTGTAACATTAGTGTTGGGTTATGGACATGAAATACAAGTAAGAGTAGTGCAGTAGGAGGCCCTATCAGGTCTCTCTCTAAGATCTGTAACAACATTAGTGTTGGGTTATGGACATGAAAGACAAGTAAGAGTAGTGCAGTAGGGGGCCCTATCAGGTCTCTCTCTAAGATCTGTAACAACATTAGTGTTGGGTTATGGACATGAAAGACAAGTAAGAGTAGTGCAGTAGGGGGCCCTATCAGGTCTCTCTCTAAGATCTGTAACAACATTAGTGTTGGGTTATGGACATGAAAGACAAGTAAGAGTAGTGCAGTAGGGGGCCCTATCAGGTCTCTCTCTCAGATCTGTAACAACATTAGTGTTGTGTTATGGACATGAAAGACAAGTAAGAGTAGTGCAGTAGGGGGCCCTATCAGGTCTCTCTCTAAGATCTGTAACATTAGTGTTGGGTTATGGACATGAAAGACAAGTAAGAGTAGTGCAGTAGGAGGCCCTATCAGGTCTCTCTCTAAGATCTGTAACATTAGTGTTGGGTTATGGACATGAAAGACAAGTAAGAGTAGTGCAGTAGGGGGCCCTATCAGGTCTCACCTGTAACTAGACACTGTAGTTACAAACCTCTCACCTGTAACCAGACACCATAATTACAAATCACTCAACTGTAACCAGACATCATAGTCATAAACCTCTCACCTGTAACCAGACATTGCAGTCATAAACCACTCACCTGTAACCAGACATTACAGTCATAAACCTCTCACCTGTAACCAGACATCATAGTAATAAAACTCTCATCTGTAACCAGACATTACAGTCATAAACCTCTCACCTGTAACTAGACATCATAGTCACAAACCTCTCACCTTTAACCAGATACCATAGTTACAAATCACTCACCTGTAACCACACATTACAGTCACAAATCTCTCACCTGTAACCAGACATTACAGTCACAAAGCTCTCACCTGTAACCAGACATTACAGTCACAAAGCTCTCATCTGTAACCAGACATTAGTCACAACCCTCTCACCTGTAACCAGACATCATAGTCACAAAGCTCTTACCTGTAACCAGACATCATAGTCACAAACATCCTACATGTAACCAGACATTACAGTCACAAACCTCTCACCTGTAACCAGACAATAGTCACAACCCTCTCATCTGTAACCAGACATCATAGTCACAAAGCTCTTACCTGTAACCAGACATCATAGTCACAAAGCTCTCACCTGTAACCAGCTAAAATGTTCATGAGAGAAGACTTGCCAGCACCAGAAGGTCCCATGATGGCAGTCAGTTCCCCAGACACAAAGCTGCCAGAGACTTTCTTCAAGATGGTCTTCCTGCCTGGGAAACATTCACAATCCTTTCACTACGGCTTTCTGCTCAACTTTGGCATTTCTAATAGCAAACTTATTTCATCTTCTTCTACCTTTCAGCTCCCTGTGGAGCATAGGTCTTCAACAAACACTTTCATCTCCCTGTGGAGCATAGGTCTTCAACAAACACTTTCAGCTCCCTGTGGAGCATAGGTCTTCAACAAACACTTTCCAAGCCATTCTGTTTCTTGCCATTCTTTTAAGATCATTCTATGTCTTCCCCATCACCTTCATCTCTGCCTCCAACTGTCTTTTCCAAGAATATTTTGATAGTCCTCTTTGTCTCTTTCCCTGGGGATTCCAAAAAAGGATCTTTCGTGTAATACCCTCAGTTGAAAGACCCACAGTGTTTGTCCTATCCAGCGCCATCGTCTTCGCTATATCTCTTTATCCACTGGTATTTGACTGGTACATTTCTATAATTCTATGTTAGTGATTTTGTCCTGCCATTTCCATCCTTTTATTCTGCATAAGCATCCATTAATGAAAGTCTGTATTTTCATGATTGTCAATTTTGTTGATCTCCATGTCTCACAGCCATATAACAGGACTGACTTAACATTTGAGTTGAACATTTTTATTTCTGTATTTAACCTAATTTCTTTGGACATCTTTATGTTTCCCAGTGCAACAAATGCTCCTCTTGTTTTAGATATCCTTATTTTGGTGTGATTTTGGAGGGAAGGAAAAGAAAACAAATGACGAAGTCTTAAAACAACTGATAATGAAAAGAGAACTACTAAACACAATTCAAACAAGACAAATGCGATTTTTGGAATACAACAATACCACACACGATATAACAATACCACACACAATACAACAATACCACACACAATACAACAATACCACACACGATATAACAATACCACACACAATACAACAATACCACACACGATATAACAATACCACACACAATACAACAATACCCCACACGATATAACAATACCACACACAATACAACAATACCACACACAATACAACAATACCCCAAACAATACAACAATACTCCCACACAATACAACAATACCCCACACGATATAACAATACCACACACAATACAACAATACCACACACGATATAACAATACCACACACAATACAACAATACCCCACACGATATAACAATACCCCAAACAATACAACAATACTCCCACACAATACAACAATACCCCACACGATATAACAATACCCCAAACAATACAACAATACCACACACGATATAACAATACCACACACAATACAACAATACCACACATGATATAACAATACACACACAATACAACAATACCACACACAATACAACAATACCACACACAATACAACAATACCACACACGATATAACAATACCCCACACAATACAACAATACCCCCACACAATACAACAATACCCCACACAATAAAACAATACCCCCACACAATAAAACAATACCCCACACGATATAACAATACCACACACGATATAACAATACCACACACAATACAACAATACCACACACGATATAACAATACCACACACAATACAACAATACCACACACGATATAACAATACCACACACAATACAACAATACCACACACGATATAACAATACCACACACAATACAACAATACCCCACACGATATAACAATACCCCAAACAATACAACAATACTCCCACACAATACAACAATACCCCACACGATATAACAATACCCCACACAATACAACAATACCACACACGATATAACAATACCACACACAATACAACAATACCACACATGATATAACAATACCACACACAATACAACAATACCACACACAATACAACAATACCACACACAATACAACAATACCACACACGATATAACAATACCCCACACAATACAACAATACCCCCACACAATACAACAATACCCCACACAATAAAACAATACCCCCACACAATAAAACAATACCCCACACGATATAACAATACCACACACGATATAACAATACCACACACAATACAACAATACCACACACGATATAACAATACCACACACAATACAACAATACCACACACGATATAACAATACCACACACAATACAACAATACCACACACGATATAACAATACCACACACAATACAACGATACCCCACACGATATAACAATACCCCAAACAATACAACAATACCCCACACAATACAACAATACCCCACACGATATAACAATACCCCAAACAATACAACAATACTCCCACACAATACAACAATACCCCACACAATACAACAATACCCCCACACAATAAAACAATACCCCTAACAATACAACAATACCCTAACAATACAACAATACCCAAACAATACAACAATACCACACACAATACAACAATACCCCACACAATACAACAATACCCCACACAATACAACAATACCTCACACAATACAATACCCCCACACAATACAACAATACCCCCACACAATACAACAATACCCCTAACAATACAACAATACCCCAAACAATACAACAATACCTCCACACAATACAACAATACCCTACACAATACAATAATACCCCACACAATACAACAGTACCCCCACACAATACAACAATACCCCACACAATACAACAGTACCCCCACACAATACAACAATACCCCCCACAATACAACAATACCCCCCCCCCACAATGCAACAATACCCCCATACAATACAACAGTACCCCCACACAATACAACAGTACCCCACACAATACAACAGTACCCCCACACAATACAACAGTACCCCACATAATACAACAATTCCCCCACACAATACAGCAAGACATACATTTTCATTCAAACAGGATATTATATATTCCCCAAATTGCTGACTATTTTCAGCTGTGCCTTACCTTTGTTGTTGCCCCCAACCTTCACATCATATGAAAGGTTACTGAACCTAATGTCCACAGGTTTACGTTCTGTCAAATAGGAGTTGGAAGTCAGTCCTTCAGCTAGCCTGTCTGTTGTAGCCTCCTCAAGCCTGGAGTTGGGAGACTCGCCAATACCAGAGGGCAGGTGAGTCTGTTGGGGTTTGATAAGAAGATGCATTTTTCTGTCAAAATAGGAGGAGATCTGCTGCCTAGCAAAGAACATTGTGATTTGTCACAAATCAAGAACATGAGTGTCACTAATGAACATCATGTTTGTCCAAAATCTGGATTAGACTTGTCACAAATAAAGAATACACACTTGTCACAAATAAAGAATACACACTTGTCACAAATAAAGAATACACACTTGTCACAAATAAAGAATACACACTTGTCACAAATAAAGAATACACACTTGTCACAAATAACGAATACACACTTGTCATAAATAAAGAATACACACTTGTCATAAATAAAGAATACACACTTGTCATAAATAAAGAATACACACTTGTCACAAATAAAGAATACACACTTGTCACAAATAAAGAATACACACTTGTCACAAATAAAGAATACACACTTGTCACAAATAAAGAATACACACTTGTCACAAATAAAGAATACACATTTGTCACAAATAAAGAATACACACTTGTCACAAATAAAGAATACACACTTGTCATAAATAAAGAATACACATTTGTCATAAATAAAGAACATGCACTTGTCACAAATAAAGAATACACACTTGTCACAAATAAAGAATACACACTTGTCACAAATAAAGAATACACACTTGTCATAAATAAAGAATACACACTTGTCATAAAAAAGAACATGCACTTGTCACAAATAAAGAATACACACCTGTCACAAATAAAGAATACACACTTGTCACAAAAAAAAGAATACACACTTGTCACAAATAAAGAACATGCACTTGTCACAAATAAAGAATACACACTTGTCACAAATAAAGAATACACACTTGTCACAAATAAAGAATATACACTTGTCAGAAATAAAGAATACACATTTGTCACAAATAAACAATACACATTTGTCACAAATAAAGAATACACACTTGTCACAAAAATAGAACACACACTTGTCACAAATAAACAGTACACACTTGTCACAAATAAAGAATACACATTTGTCACAAATAGAGAATACACACTTGCCACAAATAAAGAATAGACACTTGTCACAAATAAAGAATACACACTTGTCACAAACACAGAATACACACTTGTCACAAATAAACAGTACACACTTGTCACAAATAAACAGTTACACACTTGTCATAAACAAACAGTACACACTTGTCACAAATAAACAGTACACACTTGTCACAAAAATAGAATGCACACTTGTCACAAATAAACAGTACACACTTGTCACAAATAAACAGTACACACTTGTCACAAATAAACAGTACACACTTGTCACAAATAAGCAGTACACACTTGTCACAAATAAACAGTACACACTTGTCACAAATAAACAGTACACACTTGTCACAAATAAACAGTACACACTTATCACAAATAAACAGTACACACTTATCACAAATAAACAGTACACACTTGTCACAAATAAGGTAAGATAAAGTACGAGACTTGAACCGGTGTCTTAGCACGCAAGTTTCCACCCATAAGTGTTCAGCCACCTATCCAGAAATGTTCAGAAATTTCTGGATAGTGTCGCTTCAAGCATCGAAACTCACAATGCAAGGCAACATTCCTCACCTTCCCAGGGTAATATCCTGGTACCCATTTCTGCCAATGGCTGGGTCGACCGTGGGGTATTTTTTTTTCCAACCATGAGTACAACTCACACTGCTCCCAGCGAGAATCAAACATGGGTTGTCCGAACATAGCCCAGTCGGCTGGTTTTTCCAAAGAACATGCACTTGTCACAAATAATGAACAAAGTTATTTGTCAGAAATTTAGAATATACTTTGTGTCACAAATCAAGAACTTATATTTAACTGGAACCAACAATAGCTACAGTTCATGAACAATAGACAGATCAAGAACATTAGCCACAGTTCAAGAACATTAGCCACAGTTCAAGAACATTAGTCACAGTTCAAGAACATTAGCCACAGTTCAAGAACATTAGCCACAGTTCAAGAACAATAGCCACAGTTCAAGAACAATAGCCACAGTTCAAGAACAATAGTCACAGTTCAAGAACATTAGTCACAGTTCAAGAACAATAGCCACAGTAAGAACAATAGTCACAGTTCAAGAACAATAGTCACAGTTCAAGAACAATAGCCACAGTTCAAGAACAATAGTCACAGTTCAAGAACAATAGTCACTGTTCAAGAACAATAGTCACAGTTCACGAACAACAGTCACAGTTCAAGAACATTAGTCACAGTTCAAGAACAATAGTCACAGTTCAAGAACATTAGTCACAGTTCATGAACAATAGTCACAGTCCATGAACAATAGCCACAGTTCAAGAACAATAGCCACAGTTCAAGAACATTAATCACAGTTCAAGAACAATAGCCACAGTTCAAGAACAATAGCCACAGTTCAAGAACAATAGCCACAGTTCAAGAACATTAGTCACAGTTCAAGAACATTAGTCACAGTTCAGAACAATAGTCACAGTTCAAGAACACCTACCAGAACAGACAGAAGCTCCGCCATCACCAGAGTAAAGTGACACACAAAATGAGCACGTCTAGAGTGTGAACTCTGTCAACATTTCAGTCTGAAACAGCAGATAAGGATGATTCACTGACACAACATTGCTGGTAGAACACAAGATGAGCATGTGGATAAAGGATGATTCACTGACACAACATTGCTGGTAGAACACAAGATGAGTATGTGGATAAAGGATGATTCACTGACACAACATTGCTGGTAGAACACAAGATGAGTATGTGGATAAAGGATGATTCACTGACACAACATTGCTGGTAGAACACAAGATGAGCATGTGGATAAAGGATGATTCACTGACACAACATTGCTGGTAGAACACAAGATGAGCATGTGCATAAAGGATGATTCACTGACACAACATTGCTGGTAGAACACAAGATGAGCATGTGGATAAAGGATGATTCACTGACACAACATTGCTGGTAGAACACAAGATGAGTATGTGGATAAAGGATGATTCACTGACACAACATTGCTGGTAGAACACAAGATGAGCATGTGAATAAAGGATGATTCACTGACACAACATTGCTGGTAGAACACAAGATGAGTATGTGGATAAAGGATGATTCACTGACACAACATTGCTGGTAGAACACAAGATGAGCATGTGGATAAAGGATGATTCACTGACACAACATTGCTGGTAGAACACAAGATGAGTATGTGGATAAAGGATGATTCACTGACACAACATTGCTGGTAGAACACAAGATGAGCATGTGGATAAAGGATGATTCACTGACACAACATTGCTGGTAGAACACAAGATAAGCATGTGGATAAAGTGACATGGAAATCTAACAAGGACTGCCTGTTAGGGGCATATACAAGTATGGGGGGCTGTTAGGGGCAGATACAAGTATGGGGGGCCTGTTAGGGGCAGATACAAGTATGGGGGGCCTGTTAGGGGCAGATACAAGTATGGGGGGGCCTGTTCGGGGCAGATACAAGTATGGGGGGGCCTGTTAGGGGCAGATACAAGTATGGGGGGGCCTGTTAGGGGCAGATACAAGTATGGGGGGCCTGTTAGGGGCAGATACAAGTATGGGGGGGGGGTCTGTTAGGGGCAGATACAAGTATGGGGGGGGTCTGTTAGGGGCAGATACAAGTATGGGGGGGTCTGTTAGGAGCAGATACAAGTATGGGGGGGTCTGTTAGGAGCAGATACAAGTATGGGGGGGGGGGGGTCTGTTAGGGGCAGATACAAGTATGGGGGGGTCTGTTAGGGCAGATACAAGTATGGGGGGGTCTGTTAGGAGCAGATACAGGTATAACTTATGGAGAGATTTGAGACAAATTAAACCTATTTATGTATGTTCTTTATGTAAATGAAACCTATTTTTGTATGTTCTTTATGTAAATGAAACCTATTTTTGTATGTTCTTTGTGTAAATGAAACCTATTTCTATTTTTCTGCTTTGTTAACCAAACCTGTTATGTTAACTAAACTTTTTTCTCTTACTGAATGTTAAGTAAACCTATTTCTCCTACAATTATGTTAACTAAACTTCTTTCTCTGACTATGTTAACTAAACCTTTCTTTTACTATGTTAACTAAACCTCTTTCTCTGACTATGTTAACTAAACCTCTTTCTCCTACTGTTATGTTAACTAAACCTATTTCTCCTACAGTTATGTTAACTAAACCTATTTCTCCTACAGTTATGTTAACTAAACCTATTTCTCCTACTGTTATGTTAACTAAACTTCTTTCTCTGACTATGTTAACTAAACCTCTTTCTCTGACTATGTTAACTAAACCTCTTTCTCTGACTATGTTAACTAAACCTCTTTCTCCTACAGTTATATTAACTAAACCTCTTTCTCCTACTGTATATTAACTAAACCTCTTTTTCCTACTGTTATGTTAACTAAACCTCTTTCTCTGATTATGTTAACTAAACCTTCTTCTCTCACTATGTTAACTAAATCTCTTCTTCTGACTGTTAACCAAACCTTTCTCTGACTGTACGTTAACTAAACCTCTTTTTCCTCTGTTAACCAAACCTTTCTCTGACTGTATGTTACCTAAACCTCTTTTTCCTACAGCCATGTTAACTAAACTTATTTCTACTACTGTTATATTAACTAAACCTCTTTCTCCTACTGTTATATTAACTAACCCTATTTTTCTGACTTATGTTAACTAAACCTCTTTCTCCTACAGTCACGTTAACTAAACCTCTTTCTCTGACTATGGTAACTAAACCTTTCTCTGACTGTATGTTAACTAAACCTATTTCTATTACAGTTATGTTAACTAAACCTCTATCTCCTACAGTTATGTTAACTAAACCTCTTTCTCCTATTGTTATGTTAACTAAACCTCTTTCTCCTACTGTTATGTTAACAAAACCTCTTTCTCTGACTATGTTAACTAAACCTCTTTCTCCTACTGTTATGTTAACTAAACCTCTTTCTCATACAGTTATGTTAACTAAACCTCTTTCTCCTACTGTTATGTTAACTAAACCACTTTCTTCTACTGTTATGTTAACTAAACCTCTTTCTGTGACTATGTTAACTTAACCTCTTTCTCCTACTTTTATTTTAACTAACCCTATTTTTCTGACTGTTATGTTAACTAAACCTCTTTCTCCTACAGTCACGTTAACTAAACCTCTTTCTCTGACTCTGGTAACTAAACTTTCTCTGACTATGTTAACTAAACCTATTTCTCCTACAGTTATGTTAACTAAACCTCTTTCTCCTACTGTTATGTTAACTAAACCTCTTTCTCCTACTGTTATGTTAACTAAACCTCTTTCTGTGACTATGTTAACTAAACCTCTTTCTGTGACTATGTTAACTAAACCTCTTTCTCCTACTGTTATGTTAACTAAACATCTTTCTCTGACTTTGTTAACTAAACCTCTTTCTCCTACTGTTATGTTAACTAAACCTCTTTCTCAAACAGTTATGTTAACTAAACCTCTTTCTCCTACTGTTATGTTAACTAAACCTCTTTCTTCTACTGTTATGTTAACTAAACCTCTTTCTGTGACTATGTTAACTAAACCTCTTTCTCCTACTGTTATTTTAACTAACTATTTTTCTGACTGTTATGTTAACTAAACCTCTTTCTCCTACAGTCATGTTAACTAAACCTCTTTCTCTGACTATGGTAACTAAACCTTTCTCTGACTATATGTTAACTAAACCTATTTCTTCTACAGTTATGTTAACTAAACCTCTTTCTCCTACAGTTATGTTAACTAAACCTCTTTCTCCTACTGTTATGTTAACTAAACCTCTTTCTCCTACTGTTATGTTAATTAAACCTCTTTCTCTGACTATGTTAACTAAACCTTTTCCTCCTACAGTTATATTAACTAAACCTCTTTCTCCTACTGTATATTAACTAAACCTCTTTTTCCTACTGTTATGTTAACTAAACCTCTTTCTCTGATTATGTTAACTAAACCTTCTTCTCTCACTATGTTAACTAAATCTCTTCTTCTGACTGTTAACCAAACCTTTCTCTGACTGTACGTTAACTAAACCTCTTTTTCCTCTGTTAACCAAACCTTTCTCTGACTGTATGTTAACTAAACCTCTTTTTCCTACAGCCATGTTAACTAAACCTATTTCTACTACTGTTATATTAACTAAACCTCTTTCTCCTACTGTTATATTAACTAACCCTATTTTTCTGACTTATGTTAACTAAACCTCTTTCTCCTACAGTCACGTTAACTAAACCTCTTTCTCTGACTATGGTAACTAAACCTTTCTCTGACTGTATGTTAACTAAACCTATTTCTTCTACAGTTATGTTAACTAAACCTCTTTCTCCTACAGTTATGTTAACTAAACCTCTTTCTCCTACTGTTATGTTAACTAAACCTCTTTCTCCTACTGTTATGTTAACTAAACCTCTTTCTGTGACTATGTTAACTAAACCTCTTTCTCCTACTGTTATGTTAACTAAACCTCGTTCTGTGACTATGTTAACTAAATCTTTTTCTGTGACTATGTTAACTAAACCTCTTTCTCTGACTATGTTAACTAAACCTCTTTCTCTGACTATGTTAACTAAACCTCTTTTTCCTACTGTTATGTTAACTAAACCTCTTTCTCTGACTATGTTAACTAAATGTCTTTCTCTGATTATTTTAACTAAACCTCTTTCTCTATGTTAACTAAACCTCTTTCTCTGACTATGTTAACTAAACCTCTTTCTCTGTTTAATAAACCTTTCTCCTACAGTTATGTTAAGTAAACCTCTTTCTCTGACTATTTTAATTAAACCTCTTTCTCCATGTTTACTAAACCTTTCTCCTACAGTTATGTTAACTAAACCTCTTTCTCCTGCAGTTATGTTAACTAAACCTCTTTCTCCCACAGTTATGTTAACTAAACCTCTTTCTCCCATAGTTATGTTAACTAAACCTCTTTCTCCCACAGTTATGTTAACTAAACCTCTTCCTCCCACAGTTATGTTAACTAAACCTCTTTCTCCTACAGTTATGTTAACTAAACCTCTTTCTGCTTATATTTTAAACTGGACCTGTTTACACCAAATAAACAGTTGTCCTAACCACCTTACCTCACAACTGACCCTGTTTACTGGTTGCACCAACTAAACAAATAAACAGATGTCCTAACCACCTTACGTCACAACTGACCCTGTTTACTGGTTACACCAACTAAACAAATAAACAGTTGCCCTAACCACCTTACCTCACAACTGACCCTGTTTACACCAACTAAACAAATAAACAGTTGCCCTAACCACCTTACCTCACAACTGACCCTTTTTACTGGTTACAGCAACTAAACAAATAAACAGATGTCCTAACCACCTTACCTCACAACTGACCCTGTTTACTGGTTACACCAACTAAACAAATAAACAGATGTCCTAACCACCTTACCTCACAACTGACCCTGTTTACTGGTTACACCAACTAAACAAATAAACAGATGCCCTAACCACCTTACCTCACAACTGACCCTGGTTACACCAACTAAACAAATAAACAGTTGCCCTAACCACCTTACCTCACAACTGACCCTGTTACACCAACTAAACAAATAAACAGATGCCCTAACCACCTTACCTCACAACTGACCCTTTTACTGGTTACAGCAACTAAACAAATAAACAGATGTCCTAACCACCTTACCTCACAACTGACCCTGTTTACTGGTTACACCAACTAAACAAATAAACAGATGCCCTAACCACCTTACCTCACAACTGACCCTGTTTACTGGTTACACCAACTAAACAAATAAACAGATGCCCTAACCACCTTACCTCACAAGTGACCCTGTTTACTGGTTACACCAACTAAACAAATAAACAGATGCCCTAACCACCTTACCTCACAAGTGACCCTGTTTACTGGTTACACCAACTAAACAAATAAACAGATGCCCTAACCACCTTACCTCACAACTGACCCTGTTTACTGGTTACACCAACTAAACAAATAAACAGATGCCCTAACCACCTTACCTCACAAGTGACCCTGTTTACTGGTTACAGCAACTAAACAAATAAACAGATGCCCTAACCACCTTACCTCACAACTGACCCTGTTTACTGGTTACACCAACTAAACAAATAAACAGATGCCCTAACCACCTTACCTCACAAGTGACCCTGTTTACTGGTTACAGCAACTAAACAAATAAACAGATGCCCTAACCACCTTACCTCACAACTGACCCTGTTTACTGGTTACACCAACTAAACAAATAAACAGATGCCCTAACCACCTTACCTCACAAGTGACCCTGTTTACTGGTTACACCAACTAAACAAATAAACAGATGCCCTAACCACCTTACCTCACAACTGACCCTGTTTACTGGTTACACCAACTAAACAAATAAACAGATGCCCTAACCACCTTACCTCACAAGTGACCCTGTTTACTGGTTACACCAACTAAACAAATAAACAGATGCCCTAACCACCTTACCTCACAACTGACCCTGTTTACTGGTTACACCAACTAAACAAATAAACAGATGCCCTAACCACCTTACCTCACAACTGACCCTGTTTACTGGTTACACCAACTAAACAAATAAACAGATGCCCTAACCACCTTACCTCACAACTGACCCTGTTTACTGGTTACACCAACTAAACAAATAAACAGATGCCCTAACCACCTTACCTCACAACTGACCCTGTTTACTGGTTACACCAACTAAACAAATAAACAGATGCCCTAACCACCTTACCTCACAAGTGACCCTGTTTACTGGTTACACCAACTAAACAAATAAACAGATGCCCTAACCACCTTACCTCACAAGTGACCCTGTTTACTGGTTACACCAACTAAACAAATAAACAGATGCCCTAACCACCTTACCTCACAACTGACCCTGTTTACTGGTTACACCAACTAAACAAATAAACAGATGCCCTAACCACCTTACCTCACAACTGACCCTGTTTACTGGTTACACCAACTAAACAAATAAACAGATGCCCTAACCACCTTACCTCACAACTGACCCTGTTTACTGGTTACACCAACTAAACAAATAAACAGATGCCCTAACCACCTTACCTCACAACTGACCCTGTTTACTGGTTACACCAACTAAACAAATAAACAGATGCCCTAACCACCTTACCTCACAAGTGACCCTGTTTACTGGTTACACCAACTAAACAAATAAACAGATGCCCTAACCACCTTACCTCACAACTGACCCTGTTTACTGGTTACAGCAACTAAACAAATAAACAGATGCCCTAACCACCTTACCTCACAACTGACCCTGTTTACTGGTTACACCAACTAAACAAATAAACAGATGCCCTAACCACCTTACCTCACAACTGACCCTGTTTACTGGTTACACCAACTAAACAAATAAACAGATGCCCTAACCACCTTACCTCACAAGTGACCCTGTTTACTGGTTACACCAACTAAACAAATAAACAGATGCCCTAACCACCTTACCTCACAACTGACCCTGTTTACTGGTTACACCAACTAAACAAATAAACAGATGCCCTAACCACCTTACCTCACAACTGACCCTGTTTACTGGTTACACCAACTAAACAAATAAACAGATGCCCTAACCACCTTACCTCACAACTGACCCTGTTTACTGGTTACACCAACTAAACAAATAAACAGATGCCCTAACCACCTTACCTCACAAGTGACCCTGTTTACTGGTTACACCAACTAAACAAATAAACAGATGCCCTAACCACCTTACCTCACAACTGACCCTGTTTACTGGTTACACCAACTAAACAAATAAACAGATGCCCTAACCACCTTACCTCACAAGTGACCCTGTTTACTGGTTACACCAACTAAACAAATAAACAGATGCCCTAACCACCTTACCTCACAACTGACCCTGTTTACTGGTTACACCAACTAAACAAATAAACAGATGCCCTAACCACCTTACCTCACAAGTGACCCTGTTTACTGGTTACACCAACTAAACAAATAAACAGATGCCCTAACCACCTTACCTCACAACTGACCCTGTTTACTGGTTACACCAACTAAACAAATAAACAGATGCCCTAACCACCTTACCTCACAACTGACCCTGTTTACTGGTTACACCAACTAAACAAATAAACAGATGCCCTAACCACCTTACCTCACAACTGACCCTGTTTACTGGTTACACCAACTAAACAAATAAACAGATGCCCTAACCACCTTACCTCACAACTGACCCTGTTTACTGGTTACACCAACTAAACAAATAAACAGATGCCCTAACCACCTTACCTCACAACTGACCCTGTTTACACCAACTAAACAAATAAACAGATGCCCTAACCACCTTACCTCACAACTGACCCTGTTTACTGGTTACACCAACTAAACAAATAAACAGATGCCCTAACCACCTTACCTCACAACTGACCCTGTTTACTGGTTACACCAACTAAACAAATAAACAGATGCCCTAACCACCTTACCTCACAACTGACCCTGTTTACACCAACTAAACAAATAAACAGATGCCCTAACCACCTTACCTCACAACTGACCCTGTTTACTGGTTACACCAACTAAACAAATAAACAGATGCCCTAACCACCTTACCTCACAACTGACCCTGTTTACTGGTTACACCAACTAAACAAATAAACAGATGCCCTAACCACCTTACCTCACAACTGACCCTGTTTACACCAACTAAACAAATAAACAGATGCCCTAACCACCTTACCTCACAACTGACCCTGTTTACACCAACTAAACAAATAAACAGATGCCCTAACCACCTTACCTCACAACTGACCCTGGTTACACCAACTAAACAAATAAACAGATGCCCTAACCACCTTACCTCACAAGTGACCCTGTTTACTGGTTACACCAACTAAACAAATAAACAGATGCCCTAACCACCTTACCTCACAACTGACCCTGTTTACTGGTTACACCAACTAAACAAATAAACAGATGCCCTAACCACCTTACCTCACAACTGACCCTGTTTACTGGTTACACCAACTAAACAAATAAACAGATGCCCTAACCACCTTACCTCACAACTGACCCTGTTTACTGGTTACACCAACTAAACAAATAAACAGATGCCCTAACCACCTTACCTCACAAGTGACCCTGTTTACTGGTTACACCAACTAAACAAATAAACAGATGCCCTAACCACCTTACCTCACAACTGACCCTGTTTACTGGTTACACCAACTAAACAAATAAACAGATGCCCTAACCACCTTACCTCACAAGTGACCCTGTTTACTGGTTACACCAACTAAACAAATAAACAGATGCCCTAACCACCTTACCTCACAACTGACCCTGTTTACACCAACTAAACAAATAAACAGATGCCCTAACCACCTTACCTCACAACTGACCCTGTTTACACCAACTAAACAAATAAACAGATGCCCTAACCACCTTACCTCACAACTGACCCTGGTTACACCAACTAAACAAATAAACAGATGCCCTAACCACCTTACCTCACAAGTGACCCTGTTTACTGGTTACACCAACTAAACAAATAAACAGATGCCCTAACCACCTTACCTCACAACTGACCCTGTTTACTGGTTACACCAACTAAACAAATAAACAGATGCCCTAACCACCTTACCTCACAACTGACCCTGTTTACTGGTTACACCAACTAAACAAATAAACAGATGCCCTAACCACCTTACCTCACAACTGACCCTGTTTACTGGTTACACCAACTAAACAAATAAACAGATGCCCTAACCACCTTACCTCACAAGTGACCCTGTTTACTGGTTACACCAACTAAACAAATAAACAGATGCCCTAACCACCTTACCTCACAACTGACCCTGTTTACTGGTTACACCAACTAAACAAATAAACAGATGCCCTAACCACCTTACCTCACAACTGACCCTGTTTACTGGTTACACCAACTAAACAAATAAACAGATGCCCTAACCACCTTACCTCACAACTGACCCTGTTTACACCAACTAAACAAATAAACAGATGCCCTAACCACCTTACCTCACAACTGACCCTGTTTACTGGTTACACCAACTAAACAAATAAACAGATGCCCTAACCACCTTACCTCACAACTGACCCTGTTTACTGGTTACACCAACTAAACAAATAAACAGATGCCCTAACCACCTTACCTCACAACTGACCCTGTTTACACCAACTAAACAAATAAACAGATGCCCTAACCACCTTACCTCACAACTGACCCTGTTTACACCAACTAAACAAATAAACAGATGCCCTAACCACCTTACCTCACAACTGACCCTGGTTACACCAACTAAACAAATAAACAGATGCCCTAACCACCTTACCTCACAAGTGACCCTGTTTACTGGTTACACCAACTAAACAAATAAACAGATGCCCTAACCACCTTACCTCACAACTGACCCTGTTTACTGGTTACACCAACTAAACAAATAAACAGATGCCCTAACCACCTTACCTCACAACTGACCCTGTTTACTGGTTACACCAACTAAACAAATAAACAGATGCCCTAACCACCTTACCTCACAACTGACCCTGTTTACTGTTACACCAACTAAACAAATAAACAGATGCCCTAACCACCTTACCTCACAAGTGACCCTGTTTACTGGTTACACCAACTAAACAAATAAACAGATGCCCTAACCACCTTACCTCACAACTGACCCTGTTTACTGGTTACACCAACTAAACAAATAAACAGATGCCCTAACCACCTTACCTCACAACTGACCCTGTTTACTGGTTACACCAACTAAACAAATAAACAGATGCCCTAACCACCTTACCTCACAACTGACCCTGTTTACACCAACTAAACAAATAAACAGATGCCCTAACCACCTTACCTCACAACTGACCCTGTTTACACCAACTAAACAAATAAACAGATGCCCTAACCACCTTACCTCACAACTGACCCTGGTTACACCAACTAAACAAATAAACAGATGCCCTAACCACCTTACCTCACAAGTGACCCTGTTTACTGGTTACACCAACTAAACAAATAAACAGATGCCCTAACCACCTTACCTCACAACTGACCCTGTTTACTGGTTACACCAACTAAACAAATAAACAGATGCCCTAACCACCTTACCTCACAACTGACCCTGTTTACTGGTTACACCAACTAAACAAATAAACAGATGCCCTAACCACCTTACCTCACAACTGACCCTGTTTACTGGTTACACCAACTAAACAAATAAACAGATGCCCTAACCACCTTACCTCACAAGTGACCCTGTTTACTGGTTACACCAACTAAACAAATAAACAGATGCCCTAACCACCTTACCTCACAACTGACCCTGTTTACTGGTTACACCAACTAAACAAATAAACAGATGCCCTAACCACCTTACCTCACAACTGACCCTGTTTACTGGTTACACCAACTAAACAAATAAACAGATGCCCTAACCACCTTACCTCACAACAGCCCAGTCCAGAATAAACCAAACGTCTTTCCCCAGCCTGCCACTCTCCTCTTCCATCCTGATTCTATGGGCGTCACCGCGTCCTTGGTACGCCCAGAGGGTTCGAGATGTCGTAAAATAACGTCAAACGTCTATAACGCCACTAGAAAAAGGGGTCAGAAAACGAATAACTCGACACAAGCATCTGCAGCCATCCAGACATCGAAGCAAGTATTTGACGGGCTGGAAATGACCTATCGCTGCAAAGCTTTTTGTTAATAACGAGACGGCAAAGGATAATGCTTTTATTATATATTATTATTTTGTTGTTACTATAAATTAGTCTCGGCTCGTAACGTGTTCAACAAAACGTATGAGGACTGACTGAAGCGAGGTTCGTGCTGACCCGGCACATCGACGGCCTTGACTTTCACGATTTTCTCAGTTTTGTGGGGATGACACAGTTCCGGGAATCGTACCATTATTATTATATTCTTTTGTTATTGTATTCTATTGGATAGGTCTATTCTTCTTCTTATTATTATATTCTTCTTAGTATTTTTCTTCGTATTATATTCTTCTTAGTATTTATCTTCGTATTATATTCTTCTTAGTATTTCTCTTCGTATTATATTCTTCTTAGTATTTTTCTTCGTATTATATTCTTCTTAGTATTTTTCTTCGTATTATATTCTTCTTAGTATTTTTCTTCGTATTATATTCTTCTTAGTATTTTTCTTCGTATTATATTCTTCTTATTTCGCTTCTTGGAGAAGATGTACAAAAGAGGTGAGATGCAGAATGGCTCAGGCAAAAGCAGCTTTCCAAAAAATGAGGAAGATACTATGCAATCCATTTTTGACAATAGAAACAAGAAAGAGAGTTCTTAAATGTTATGTAGAGCCAGTCTTAACATATGGATGTGAATCATGGACAATAGGACAACAGACAAGAAAATCACTGGAGTCTGTGGAAATGTGGTTTTACAGAAGAATGTTGAGAGTACCATGGACAGCTAAGAAGAGTAATGAAGATGTTCTGAGAGAGGTCAAAGCAAAAAGAGAGCTAATTTCCAATATTAGGAAGAAACAATCATCATTTTTTGGCCATGTAATGAGAAGAGAACAACTGGAATATATTGTAACAACTGGAAAAATTGAGGGACGAAGAGATAGAGGGAATCAAAGAGAAAAAATAACAGACAGCTTAATTAAGAGAATGGCAACAACAGAAATGATAAATAACTGCCGAGATCGAAAGTTGTGGAGAGACATGATCACCTACGCCAGTAGGCATGGCACTTGATGATGATGATGATTTCGCTTCTTACTGTTTTCTTGTTGGTGCCTTTTATTCACCCTCTCATTATCGTTGTTATTATTCTAGTCATTATTGTTGTTCTGTTATTGACATAAAATAGTATAATAAACTCCCATGATGGGTCGGTTAAGCAATTACGGATTTGAATTTGTTTGTAGTGATACCGGGACCTTCCATAACCATTATTCTTCTCATTATTAGTATTCCTGTTATTTTTGTTAGTATTATTATTGTTGTTATTATTCTTCTTATTAATGTTGTTATTATTGTATTTATTATTATCTTATTATTATTTGTGTTATTATATTCTACTTCTTTGTTGTCTTGTCATTGCTGTTATTATACGAGTCTGGTTACAGATAATTGAAGTGAAGAGTGCCCAGCCCATGTCTGAGGACACGTCTGTCCGCCCTTCTGGATCTCACACAATATTTATGTTCTCAGAAGACCTGGCTCTATCTGTCACTTTTCAAAACCACCAACCTATCCATCTGTCTGTCCGTGCAGTCCGCCCGACGGGTAGGGGACACCCCAGTGTGAGGACACCCCAGTGTGGGGACACCCTAGTGTGAGGACACCCCAGTGTGGGGACATCCTAGTGCGGGGATACCCCAGCGTGGGGACACCCCAGTGTGAGGACACACCAGTGTGGGGACATCCTAGTGTGAGGACACCCCAGCGTGAGGACACCCCAGTGTGGGGACACCGCAATGTGTGTCCTACCCAGCGCTACAAGCTAATCCCTACAAAAAAAAATTCTAAATGACAAAAAGGTGGGAATATGTGGCTGGTGGAATGACAGAATTTCCACAAACATGAGAATATTTATTTTATGTCTTCAATTAGCCGCGGTCAATCACGACGGTGCCTGGGGTCACACATCCACTGTCCGCGTGCTATCATGTTGGTTCTTTATCATCATCATGTGCCATACAGGTTGGCTTAGGCGATCATGTCCTTACATAATCCTATATCCACAGTACATCGTGTCAGTTCTGTTGTTGATTGTTTATCGTGCCACGCTCCAAGCTATCTAGTATCTTCTCTCTTTGTCATTCATGATCTCACTTTCCCTGTATTTTGCCAGTTGTAACCAAGTATTCCAACTTTCCTCTTCTCGTGATGTGCCTGAAAAATGTTGATTGTTTCTTTCTGATGTTTTTTAGGAGCTCCCGTTTTTTTGTTGCCTCTTTGAGAATTTCTTCGTTGATATTTTTTAGCTACTGTCCATGGAACTCTGAACATTCTTCTGAGAAATCCCACCTCTGTGACCTCTAATGATCTTTCCATTTGTTTGTCTACTGTCCATGATTCTCTTCCATAGGCCAAAAGTGGCTGGTTCAGAATAACAAACTAGCGGTACGCCCCTGATGAACTCATTTCATGTTGAACCAGGAGAAGGTAACTCTGAAACAAACAGTGGAGGTGGACACTCAAGGAGATAACGGCGACCTCGATGTTGCTCTTGACTTGAGTCAAGTGTTGGCTCTGAGACCACTTCAAGCTCTGAGCACGCACTGTCCCGTCACAGTGGTTCAGCGATAACCCTCGACCACGTCAGTCGTAGTTAGAGACATCTAGGACAAGTCTGGGAAGTCTTGACAAGCTGATACCGGGCAGGCACAACATTGGAAACAGATGCGGAATAAGAATATTTGAAATAGGCACACAATAAGAACACCTGAAATAAGCACACAATAAGAACATTTGAAACAGGCACAAAATAAGAACATTTGAAATAGGCACACAATAAGAACATTTGAAATAGGCACACAATAAGAACATTTGAAATAGGCACACAATAAGAACACTTGAAATAGGCACAAAATAAGAACATTTGAAATAGGCACACAATAAGAACATTTGAAATAGGCACACAATAAGAACACTTGAAATAGGCACACAATAAGAACATTTGAAATAGGCACACAATAAGAACATTTGAAACAGGCACACAATAAGAACATTTGAAACAGGCACACAATAAGAACAATTGAAACAGGCACACATTAAGAACACTTGAAATAGGCACACAATAAGAACACTTGAAATAGGCACACAATAAGAACATTTGAAATAGGCACAAAATAAGAACATTTGAAATAGGCACACAATAAGAACACTTGAAATAGGCAGACAATAAGAACATTTGAAATAGGCACACAATAAGAACACTTGAAATAGGCACACAATAAGAACATTTGAAATAGGCACAAAATAAGAACATTTGAAATAGGCACACAATAAGAACACTTGAAATAAGCACAAAATAAGAACATTTGAAACAGGCACACAATAAGAACATTTGAAATAGGCACACAATAAGAACATTTGAAACAGGCACACAATAAGAACATTTGAAATAGGCACACAATAAGAACATTTGAAACAGGCACACAATAAGAACACTTGAAATAGGCACACAATAAGAACACTTGAAATAGGCACACAATAAGAACACTTGAAATAGGCACAAAATAAGAACACTTGAAATAGGCACAAAATAAGAACATTTGAAATAGGCACACAATAAGAACACTTGAAATAGGCACACAATAAGAACACTTGAAATAGGCACACAATAAGAACATTTGAAATAGGCCCACAATAAGAACATTTGAAATAGGCACACAATAAGAACATTTGAAATAAGCACAAAATAAGAACATTTGAAATAAGCACAAAATAAGAACATTTGAAATAAGCACAAAATAAGAACATTTGAAATAAGCACACAATAAGAACATTTGAAATAGGCACAAAATAAGAACATTTGAAATAGGCACACAATAAGAACACTTGAAATAGGCAGACAATAAGAACATTTGAAATAGGCACACAATAAGAACACTTGAAATAGGCACACAATAAGAACATTTGAAATAGGCACAAAATAAGAACATTTGAAATAGGCACACAATAAGAACACTTGAAATAAGCACAAAATAAGAACATTTGAAACAGGCACACAATAAGAACATTTGAAATAGGCACACAATAAGAACATTTGAAACAGGCACACAATAAGAACACTTGAAATAGGCACACAATAAGAACATTTGAAACAGGCACACAATAAGAACACTTGAAATAGGCACACAATAAGAACACTTGAAATAGGCACACAATAAGAACACTTGAAATAGGCACAAAATAAGAACACTTGAAATAGGCACAAAATAAGAACATTTGAAATAGGCACACAATAAGAACACTTGAAATAGGCACACAATAAGAACACTTGAAATAGGCACACAATAAGAACATTTGAAATAGGCACACAATAAGAACATTTGAAATAGGCACACAATAAGAACATTTGAAATAAGCACAAAATAAGAACATTTGAAATAAGCACAAAATAAGAACATTTGAAATAAGCACAAAATAAGAACATTTGAAATAAGCACAAAATAAGAACATTTGAAATAGGCACACAATAAGAACATTTGAAATAGGCACACAATAAGAACATTTGAAATAGGCACACAATAAGAACACTTGAAATAAGCACAAAATAAGAACATTTGAAATAAGCACAAAATAAGAACACTTGAAATAAGCACAAAATAAGAACATTGAAATAGGCACACAATAAGAACATTTGAAATAAGCACAAAATAAGAACATTTGAAATAAGCACAAAATAAGAACACTTGAAATAGGCACAAAATAAGAACACTTGAAATAGGCACACAATAAGAACATTTGAAATAGGCACACAATAAGAACATTTGAAATAGGCACACAATAAGAACATTTGATATAGGCACACAATAAGAACATTTGAAATAAGCACAAAATAAGAACATTTGAAATAAGCACAAAATAAGAACATTTGAAACATGCACAAAATAAGAACATTTGAAATAAGCACAAAATAAGAACATTTGAAATAGGCACAAAATAAGAACATTTGAAACATGCACAAAATAAGAACATTTGAAATAAGCACAAAATAAGAACATTTGAAATAGGCACACAATAAGAACATTTGAAATAGGCACACAATAAGAACATTTGAAATAGGCACACAATAAGAACACTTGAAATAGGCACACAATAAGAACATTTGAAATAGGCACACAATAAGAACATTTGAAATAGGCACACAATAAGAACATTTGAAATAGGCACAAAATAAGAACATTTGAAATAAGCACACAATAAGAACATTTGAAATAGGCACACAATAAGAACATTTGAAATAGGCACACAATAAGAACATTTGAAATAGGCCCACAATAAGAACATTTGAAATAGGCACACAATAAGAACATTTGAAATAGGCACACAATAAGAACATTTGATATAGGCACACAATAAGAACATTTGAAATAAGCACAAAATAAGAACATTTGAAATAGGCACACAATAAGAACATTTGAAATAGGCACACAATAAGAACATTTGAAACAGGCACACAATAAGAACATTTGAAATAAGCACAAAATAAGAACATTTGAAATAAGCACAAAATAAGAACATTTGAAATAAGCACAAAATAAGAACACTTGAAATAAGCACACAATAAGAACATTTGAAATAGGCACACAATAAGAACATTTGAAATAGGCACACAATAAGAACATTTGAAATAGGCCCACAATAAGAACATTTGAAATAGGCACACAATAAGAACATTTGAAATAGGCACACAATAAGAACATTTGATATAGGCACACAATAAGAACATTTGAAATAAGCACAAAATAAGAACATTTGAAATAGGCACACAATAAGAACATTTGAAATAGGCACACAATAAGAACATTTGAAATAGGCACACAATAAGAACATTTGAAATAAGCACAAAATAAGAACATTTGAAATAAGCACAAAATAAGAACATTTGAAATAAGCACAAAATAAGAACACTTGAAATAGGCACAAAATAAGAACATTTGAAATAGGCACACAATAAGAACATTTGAAACAGGCACACAATAAGAACATTTGAAATAGGCACACAATAAGAACATTTGAAATAGGCACACAATAGGAACATTTGAAATAGGCACACAATAAGAACATTTGAAACATGCACACAATAAGAACATTTGAAATAGGCACACAATAAGAACATTTGAAATAGGCACACAATAAGAACATTTGAAATAGGCACACAATAAGAACATTTGAAATAGGCGCAAAATAAGAACATTTGAAATAGGCACACAATAAGAACATTTGAAATAGGCACACAATAAGAACATTTGAAATAGGCACACAATAAGAACATTTGAAATAGGCACACAATAAGAACATTTGAAATAGGCACACAATAAGAACATTTGAAATAAGCACAAAATAAGAACATTTGAAATAAGCACAAAATAAGAACATTTGAAATAAGCACAAAATAAGAACATTTGAAATAAGCACAAAATAAGAACACTTGAAATAGGCACAAAATAAGAACATTTGAAATAGGCACACAATAAGAACATTTGAAATAGGCACACAATAAGAACATTTGAAATAGGCACACAATAAGAACATTTGAAATAGGCACACAATAAGAACATTTGAAATAGGCACACAATAAGAACATTTGAAATAGGCACACAATAAGAACATTTGAAATAGGCACACAATAAGAACATTTGAAATAGGCACACAATAAGAACATTTGAAATAGGCACACAATAAGAACATTTGAAATAGGCACACAATAAGAACATTTGAAATAGGCACACAATAAGAACATTTGAAATAGGCACACAATAAGAACATTTGAAATAGGCACACAATAAGAACATTTGAAATAGGCACACAATAAGAACATTTGAAACATGCACAAAATAAGAACATTTGAAATCATCATCATCACGTACCGGGCCTGCTGGCGTAGGTGATCATGTCTCTCCACAACTTTCGATCTTGGCAGCTATTTATCATTTCTGTTGTTGACCTTCTGCCAAGCCATTCTCTAAAGCTGTCTGGTATCTTTTCTCCTTGCATCCCTCTATCTCTTCGTCCCACAATTTTCCCAGTTGTTACAATATGTTCCAGTTGTTCTCATGACATGGCAAAAAATTATGATTGTTTCTTCCTAATATTGGAAATTAGCTCTCTTTTTGCTTTGACCTCTCTCAGAACATCTTCATTACTCTTCTTAGCTGTCCATGGTACTCTCAACATTCTTCTGTAAAACCACATTTCCACAGACTCCAGTGATTTTCTTATCTGTTGTTCTATTATCCATGATTCACATCCATATGTTAAGACTGGCTCTACATAACATTTAAGAACTCTTTTTCTAGTTTCTATTGTCAAAAATGTATTGCATAGTATCTTCCTCATTTTTTGGAAAGCTGCTTTTGCCTGAGCCATTCTGCATCTCACCTCTGTTGTACATCTTCTGTCTGAGGTTAACAAAGTTCCCAAATATTTAAATTCATTTACCTGTTTTAATATTGTTCCACTTGTCTTTATGTTGCACTGAGGTGATGTCTTTTTCTTTGTTGTTACCATTACCTCTGTCTTTTTGCTATTAAGGCTAAGTCCTTTATTTTTGCTTTCTTTCACTATAATGTCCAAACATTTCTTGTAACTCATTTTCACTCTTAGCGATTAAGACTGTATCATTAGCATACCTTAGATTATTTATATTATGACCTCCAATTGTTATTCCAGGCATGCCCCTTATGGATCTTAAAATAATCTCACTATAAATATTAAACAAATCTGGTGACAGCACACAACCTTGTCTAACACCCTGTTTTATTTGTTGAAACATTCCCAATTGGTTTCCAGTTCTTATGGCCGCTGTTTGTTGCCAGTACATGTTCTTTATTATTCTTAGATCTTTGCTGTCTACGTTTATGCTTTCTAAAATTTTGATTATTTCTTGGGGCTTTACTTTGTCAAATGCCTTGGTGTAATCTATGAAACATAGGTATAGATCTGTTTTCACCTCTATGGCCCTTTCTACTAAAGATCTTATGATATAAATGGCATTGCTTGTTCCTTTATCTCTAACAAAACCACACTGTTCATCGCTAATTTCTGGACTGATTTTGTTTCGCACTCTTCGCATGATGATTCTTAGTAATATCTTAGTCATGTGACTCATAAGGCTTATTGTGTGATGATCATCGCATTCAATCGCACCCGATTTCTTTGGTAGGGCTATGAATATTGATTTGAGCATGTCGTCTGGTATATATCCGCTGTTGTAGATATCATTCAGTATTTTTGTTATTATTTCTATTCCAAAATCACCCATGGCTTCAATCTCTTCTTTAGTTATATTATCTGGTCCAGGAGCTTTGCCTGCTTTCATATTGCGCAAGGCGTCTTCCATTTCTTCTCTGAGTATTTCTGGTCCTTCCCCATTATCCTTAATATTTACTTCTGTTCGTTCATCATTATAAATATCTTTAATGTATTCTGTCCATCGTTCCCTTATGTTTTCTTGATCAATCAACAGTTCTCCTTCCTTTGATCTTAGACATCCAGTTTTTGATTGCGTTTTTCTTCCTGTTAATTCCTCAATTTGTTTGTATATAGCTTTAGCATCTCCTTTTTGTTGCATTTCGATCTCTTTGCATCTCTCTTTTAGCCATGCTTTTTTTGTTTCATTACATTTTATTACAATTTCTTTATTTAATCTCTTATACTCATCTTTATTTTCTTCTTCTTGTATCCATTAGCTGCAAAATATCTGTCATCCATTTCTTTCTTGAATTTGTCCTCACTGGTGGTATGAACTCTTTTGATGTTTGTTGCATTGATTCTTTAGCATTTCCCACTGTTCATCAATGCTTTGTATCTTCTCTATTGCATTGTACTGGTTCAGAATTGTGATTTTATATTTGTCTTGCAGCTTCTTGTCTGATTTTAGTAAATCTAAATATAACTTGATGTTAACTGATGCTCGCTTTGTTGTTTTTAATTTTACTCTAAGCTTTCCCACAACAGGTACATGGTCACTATTTCAATCTGCCCCTGGTCTAGTTTTCACACACACCAGACTGTTTCTAAATCTATTGCTTATCATTATATAATCAATTTGATTACAAGCGTTGTCCCCAGGGCTTTTCCATGTCCACAGATGTCTTGGATGTTGCTTAAACCAGGTGTTTCCTATAATCATGTTGCGTGTTCTTGAACAGTCAATAAGTTTCTCACCTCTTTCATTCCTCTCACCTAAGCCATAATGACCAACTACTTCCTCAACTCTTTTCTTTCCTACTTTTGCGTTAAAATCCCCAAGAACTATGGTGTTTTCATGTACATTTGAAAAAAAGCACAAAATAAGAACATTTAAAATAGGCACAAAATAAGAACATTTGAAATAGGCAAAAAAAAAAGAACATTTGAAACAGACGACAAAGAACGTTTGAAACTGAAAGAGATGCAAAATAAGACTTTGAAACAAACAACAAAAAATAAGAACATTTGAAAGAGACAAGAAAGAACATTTAAAAGAGTCACACAAAGGAAGATTTCAAATAGACAACAAAGAACAACTCACTGAAACAAAACAAGCACACAAATATATATCACCCAAATGGCCAGAAGTGATTAGTTGGATGTTGAGAGATGACGTGTGCATGTTATTTTGGTCAGTCACTGACCCTGGTATCAGTTTTTAACACATTTAAAATTATAGACAAACCTTTATATAGAGACACCACCATAGATAAACCTGTTTTGATAAACCTGTATGGTATAGAGATAAACCTGTAGGAGGCTGTAACTGTATAGATAAAAGATAAACTGATAAACATTAAAATTTATATAGAAATATCTTATAGAAACACCACCCCCACAATAGCAAACCTGTATTGATAAAACTTTAGAGAAACATCACTATAGCTAAACCTATATAGAAACATCTGTATAGAAACAGCACTATAGATAAATTGTCAACACATAAGATAATCCATGCTCGGAATTTGAAAGACAGCGCCATTTTAGGAACCGGAAGAAGAGTCTTTCCAACAAGGGACATAACTCTAGAGACAGAACGAGCTCTCTACAATACAATCTTCATCCCAACGTTGTGCTACCAATGTCAGACCTGGACTCTAGACTCTACAATACAATCTTCATCCCACCGTTGTGCTACCAATGTCAGACCTGGACTCTAGACTCTACAATACAATCTTCATCCCAACGTTGTGCTACCAATGTCAGACCTGGACTCTAGACTATACAATACAATCTTCATCCCAACGTTGTGCTACCAATGTCAGACCTGGACTCTAGACTCTACAACACAATCTTCATCCCAACGTTGTGCTACCAATGCCAGACCTGGACTCTAGACTATACAACACAATCTTCATCCCAACGTTGTGCTACCAATGTCAGACCTGGACTCTAGACTATACAATACAATCTTCATCCCAACGTTGTGCTACCAATGTCAGACCTGGACTCTAGACTCTACAATACAATCTTCATCCCACCGTTGTGCTACCAATGTCAGACCTGGACTCTAGACTCTACAATACAATTTTCATCCCAACGTTGTGCTACCAATGCCAGACCTGGACTCTAGACTATACAATACAATCTTCATCCCAACGTTGTGCTACCAATGCCAGACCTGGACTCTAGACTATACAATACAATCTTCATCCCAACGTTGTGCTACCAATGTCAGACCTGGACTCTAGACTCTACAATACAATCTTCATCCCAACGTTGTGCTACCAATGCCAGACCTGGACTCTAGACTATACAATACAATCTTCATCCCAACGTTGTGCTACCAATGCCAGACCTGGACTCTAGACTATACAATACAATCTTCATCCCACCGTTGTGCTACCAATGTCAGACCTGGACTCTAGACTCTACAATACAATCTTCATCCCAACGTTGTGCTACCAATGTCAGACCTGGACTCTAGACTCTACAATACAATCTTCATCCCACCGTTGTGCTACCAATGTCAGACCTGGACTCTAGACTCTACAACACAATCTTCATCCCAACGTTGTGCTACCAATGCCAGACCTGGACTCTAGACTATACAATACAATCTTCATCCCAACGTTGTGCTACCAATGCCAGACCTGGACTCTAGACTATACAATACAATCTTCATCCCAACGTTGTGCTACCAATGTCAGACCTGGACTCTAGACTCTACAATACAATCTTCATCCCAACGTTGTGCTACCAATGCCAGACCTGGACTCTAGACTATACAATACAATCTTCATCCCAACGTTGTGCTACCAATGCCAGACCTGGACTCTAGACTATACAATACAATCTTCATCCCAACGTTGTGCTACCAATGCCAGACCTGGACTCTAGACTATACAATACAATCTTCATCCCAACGTTGTGCTACCAATGCCAGACCTGGACTCTAGACTATACAATACAATCTTCATCCCAACGTTGTGCTACCAATGCCAGACCTGGACCCTATATGCAAGAACAAAAAGAAAATAACCTCTACAGAGATGAAATGTGTTAGACGAATGACAGGAAACAGTCTGAGTGATAAGATCAGAAATAAAGAACTGAGAAAAATCTAGTAATAATTCCCGCCATAGAATATATATATATAAATAGATACAATTGTTTGGCTATGTAACAAGGCAGAGAGAAAAAAACACAACACAAAGACAACGTGTCTTCAATAAATGTTGGGAGAACACCAGACCCATGAGCCGACAACGAAAAAAATGAATTGATGGAATATTAGAAACATTAGGAAACATAACAGCAGGTGAGGTCAACAAAAGAGCAAAAGATGGATTGATGGAATATTAGAAACACTAGGAAACATAACAGCAGGAGAAGTCAACAGAAGAGCAAAAGATGGATTGATGGAATATTAGAAACACTAGGAAGTATAACAGCAGGAGAGCAAAAGATGGATTGATGGAATATTAGAAACACTAGGAAACATAACAGCAGGAGAGGCCAACAGAAGAACAAAAGATGGATTGATGGAATATTAGAAACACTAGGAAACATAACAGCAGGAGAGGTCAACAGAAGAACAAAAGATGGATTGATGGAATATTAGAAACACTAGGAAACATAACAGCAGGAGAGGTCAACAGAAGAGCAAAAGATGGATTGATGGAATATTAGAAACACTAGGAAACGTAACAGCAGGAGAGATCGACAGAAGAATGAAACAACACAAACTATATCTCCCCCTTGACGCTAAGAGGCAAAACAGAAGGGTGTCTCCCCTCATGTACAGAGATTGTCTTCCCTTATCTCCCCTCCTGTACAACACAGTTTGTCTCCCCTCATCTCCCATCCTGTACAACACAGTTTGTCTCCCCTCATCACCCCTCATCTACAGCACAGTATGTCTCCCCTCATCTTCTCTCCTGTACAGCACAGTTTGTCTCCCCTCATCTTCTCTCCTGTACAGCACAGTTTGTCTCCCCTCATCTTCTCTCCTGTACAGCACAGTTTGTCTCCCCTCATCTTCTCTCCTGTACAGCACAGTTTGTCTCCCCTCATCACCCCTCCTCTACAGCACAGTATGTCTCCCCTCATCTTCTCTCCTGTACAGCACAGTATGTCACCCCTCATCTTCTCTCCTGTACGGCACAGTTTGTCTCCCCTCCTGTACAGCACAGTATGTCTTCCCTCATCTTCTCTCCTGTACAGCACAGTATGTCTCCCCTCATCTTCTCTCCTGTACAGCACAGTTTGTCTCCCCTCATCACCCCTCCTGTACAGCACAGTATGTCTTCCCTCATCTTCTCTCCTGTACAGCACAGTATGTCTCCCCTCATCTTCTCTCCTGTACAGCACAGTTTGTCTCCCCTCATCACCCCTCCTGTACAGCACAGTATGTCTCCCCTCATCTTCTCTCCTGTACAGCACAGTATGTCTCCCCTCATCTTCTCTCCTGTACAGCACAGTATGTCTCCCCTCATCTTCTCTCCTGTACAGCACAATTTGTCTCCCCTCATCTTCTCTCCTGTACAGCACAGTATGTCTCCCCTCATCTTCTCTCCTGTACAGCACAGTATGTCTCCCCTCATCTTCTCTCCTGTACAGCACAGTTTGTCTCCCCTCATCACCCCTCCTGTACAGCACAGTATGTCTCCCCTCATCTTCTCTCCTGTACAGCACAGTATGTCTCCCCTCATCTTCTCTCCTGTACAGCACAGTATGTCTCCCCTCATCTTCTCTCCTGTACAGCACAGTTTGTCTCCCCTCATCTTCTCTCCTGTACAGCACAGTATGTCTCCCCTCATCTTCTCTCCTGTACAGCACAGTATGTCTCCCCTCATCTTCTCTCCTGTACAGCACAGTATGTCACCCCTCATCTTCTCTCCTGTACAGCACAGTTTGTCTCCCCTCATCACCCCTCCTGTACAGCACAGTATGTCTCCCCTCATCTTCTCTCCTGTACAGCACAGTATGTCTCCCCTCATCTTCTCTCCTGTACAGCACAGTTTGTCTCCCCTCATCACCCCTCCTGTACAGCACAGTTTGTCTCCCCTCATCTTCTCTCCTGTACAGCACAGTATGTCTCCCCTCATCTTCTCTCCTGTACAGCACAGTATGTCTCCCCTCATCTTCTCTCCTGTACAGCACAGTTTGTCTCCCCTCATCTTCTCTCCTGTACAGCACAGTATGTCTCCCCTCATCTTCTCTCCTGTACAGCACAGTATGTCTCCCCTCATCTTCTCTCCTGTACAGCACAGTATGTCTCCCCTCATCTCCCCCCCTGTACAACACAGTTTGTCTCCCCTCATCTCCCCTCCTGTACAACACAGATTGTCTTCCCTTGTCTCCCCTCTTTTACAGCACAGATTGTCTCCACTCATCTCCCCTCCTGTACAGCACAGTTTGTCTCCCCTCATCTCCCCTCCTGTACAGCACAGATTGTCTCCCTTCATGTACAACACAGTTTGTCTCCCTCCTGTACAACATAGATTGTCTCCCCTCATCTCCCATACTGTATAGCACTTATTGTCTCCCCTCATCTCCCATACTGTACAACACTTATTGTCTCCCCTCATCTCCCATTCTGTACAGCACAGATTGTCTCCCCTCCCGTACAGCACAGATTGTCTCCCTCCTGTACAGCACAGATTGTCTCCCCTCATCTCCCATACTGTACAGCACAGATTGTCTCCCCTCATCTCCCATACTGTACAGCACTTATTGTCTCCCCTCATCTCCCATACTGTACAGCACTGATTGTCTCCTCTCATCTCCCATACTGTACATCACTTATTGTCTCCCCTCATCTCCAGCACAGATTGTCTCCCCTCATATTCAGCAAAGATTGTCTCCCCTCCCGTACAGCACAGATTGTCTCCCCTCTCCCATACTGTACAGCACAGAATGTCTCCCCTCATATCCCATACTGTACAGCACAGATTGTCTCCCCTCCCGTACATCACAGATTGTCTTCACTCATCTCCCATACTATACAGCACAGAGTGTCTCCCCTCATCTCCAGCACAGATTTTCTCCCCTCCCGTACGGCACTGATTGTCTCCCCTCATCTCCAGCACAGATTGTCTCCCCTCATCTCCAGCACAGATTGTCTCCCTCATCTCCAGCACTGATTGTTTCCCCTCATCTCCAGCACAGATTGTCTCCCCTCATCTCCAGCACAGATTGTCTCCCCTCATCTCCAGCACAGATTGTCTCCCCTCATCTCCAGCACAGATTGTCTCCCTTCATCTCCAGCACAGATTTTCTCCCCTCATCTCCAGAAGTGATTGTCTTCCCTCATCTCCAGCACAGATTGTCTCCCCTCATCTCCAGCACAGATTGTCTCCCTTCATCTCCAGCACAGATTGTCTCCCCTCATCTCCAGCACAGATTGTCTCCCCTCATCTCCAGCACAGATTGTCTCCCCTCATCTCCAGCACAGATTGTCTCCCCTCATCTTCAGCACAGATTTAGTTACTTCCCAACCACAGTGTTCTACATCATCATCAGGTACCATGCCGTGGCGATTATCTCTCTCCACAACACTCGGTCCTTCATGCATGTCATAATTTCAGTCAGTCATCTTTTATTTTGCCATTTGTATAAGCTGTTCAATATTTGTTCTCTTGGTTTTCCTCTGATCTTCTTTCCACTCATTCTGCCTGTTGTTATAGTATTCTCAATGTCTTCTTTCCACCCATTCTGCCTGTTGTTATTGTATTCTCAATGCCTTCTTTCCACTCATTCTGCCTGTTGTTATAGTATTCTCAATGTCTTCTTTCCACTCATTCTGCCTGTTGTTATAGTATTCTCAATGCCTTCTTTCCACTCATTCTGCCTGTTGTTATTGTATTCTCAATGCCTTCTTTCCATCCATTCTGCCTGTTGTTATAGTATTCTCAATGCCTTCTTTCCACTCATTCTGCCTGTTGTTATAGTATTCTCAGTGCCTTCTTTCCACTCATTCTGCCTGTTGTTATAGTATTCTCAATGCCTTCTTTCCACTCATTCTACCTGTTGTTATAGTATTCTCAGTGCCTTCTTTCCACTCATTCTGCCTGTTGTTATAGTACTCCCAATGCCTTCTTTCCACCCATTCTGCCTGTTGTTATAGTATTCTCAATGCCTTCTTTCCACTCATTCTGCCTGTTATTATAGTATTCTCAATGCCTTCTTTCCACTCATTCTGCCTGTTGTTATAGTATTCTCAATGCCTTCTTTCCACTCATTCTGCCTGTTGTTATAGTATTCTCAATGCCTTCTTTCCACTCATTCTGTCTGTTGTTATAGTGTTATCAATTCCTTCTTTCCACTCATTTTGCCTGTTGTTATAGTGTTATCAATTCCTTCTTTCCACTCATTCTGCCTGTTGTTATAGTGTTATCAATTCCTTCTTTCCACTCATTCTGTCTGTTGTTATAGTGTTATCAATTCCTTCTTTCCACTCATTCTGCCTGTTGTTACAGTATTCTCAATGTCTTCTTTCCACCCATTCTGCCTGTTGTTATAGTATTCTCAATGCCTTCTTTCCACTTATTCTGCCTGTTGTTATAGTATTCTCAATGTCTTCTTTCCACTCATTTAACACAAATGAACTATCATCAATAGCCAGCAAAATTGGGCTTGAGATCAATCATGAAAAGACTAAAGTCATGAAAAGCTTAATTCCAACAGATGACAAAATATACATGGAAAACAAACCAGTGGAAGAGATCGATCACTTTATCTATCTTGGAAGTCACATTGATCGAGAAGGGGATACGAGTAAAGAAATTAGAATCAGAATAGCTAAAGCAGCAATGTCTTTCAGAAGCCTTGAAAAGTTGTGGAAATCAAAACTCATCAGCACAAACACAAAACTTAGACTATTCAAATCAAATGTACTATCAACCCTCACGTATGCATGTGAGAGCTGGAAAACAACAAGAGACATAGAGACAAAGTTGAACGCATTCGAAAATAAATGTCTAAGGAAAATACTTGGTATAGCGTGGAACGAATTCAAAACAAACGAGGAAATTAGAGAAATCGCCAATCAACCACTAATATCTTCAGTAATAAAGAAAAGACGATGGTCATATTTTGGACATGTGATGAGAAGAGATAATAACCGAATAGCAAAGCAAGCCCTCATATGGGAAACAACAGGTAAGAGGAATACACAGAGACTCTGAGAAGAACATTGACGAGAGAGACAAGAGCAGCAGGAATCGGCTCCCTCAATGAGATAGAGCTGCTTGCATAGAACAGAGACAAATGGCAAGATTTGATAACAGATCTTTACAATGATTGAAAACTGCTAGAACAAAAATGTAGATAAGAGGAGTATCTGGGTCTACGCCCTATGGGCCGGCTACGGCTCGAAAGGTCAATAGATAGATAGAATGTCTTCTTTCCACCCATTCTGCCTGTTGTTATAGTATTCTCAATGTTTTCTTTCCACTCATTCTGTCTGTTGTTATAGTATTCTCAATGTCTTCTTTCCACCCATTCTGTCAGTTGTGTTATAGTATTCTCAATGTCTTCTTTCCACTCATTCTGCCTGTTGTTATAGTATTCTCAATGCCTTCTTTCCACTCATTCTGCCTGTTGTTATAGTATTCTCAATGTCTTCTTTCCACTCATTCTGCCTGTTGTTATAGTATTCTCAATGCCTTCTTTCCACTCATTCTGCCTGTTGTTATAGTATTCTCAATGCCTTCTTTCCACTCATTCTGCCTGTTGTTATAGTATTCTCAATGCCTTCTTTCCATTCATTCTGCCTGTTGTTATAGTATTCTCAATGCCTTCTTTCCACATCACATGCCCAATAAATGTAGGTTGTCTCTTCCTTATGATTTTGATGATATTTCTGGTTTCTCCAGCTCGTTTTAAACATTCTTCATTTGTCATTTTTGCTGTCCATGGAATTCCTAACATTCTTCTGATAAACCACATCTCAGCTGTCTCTAATGTTCTTTGTGTTGTCCTGCTAAACTCCCTTCCATATAGTAGAACGGGTTCGATGTAGCACTTTAGGGCATGTTTTCTAACATTGTCTATGATTTATTACATAGAACATTTTTCATCCGATATTATTAATAATAATAATAATAATAATAATAATAATTTTTCATCCGATGGAATTCTGTCTTTGCTTGTCCTATTTGCTTCTAATTTCTGCATTTCACCTGCCACCTGATGTTATTACTGATCCCAGGTATTTGAATCTACTTGCTTGTTTCAGGAATTGTCTATTTAGTTTGACTCACACATTCTTGTGCGTTTGTTTACTTTGATGTTATCATAGCATTGTTAGAAGTTAAATAATAGAACACATGTTTGTATAGGTGTGGTACTGGACACATTTGAAGATCTCCCTTTGTGATGGTACTGGACACATTTGAAGATCTCCCTTTGTGATGGTACTGGACACATTTGAAGATCTCCCCTTGTGGTGGTACAGGGCACAGTTGAAGATCTCCCCTTCTGGTGGTACAGGGCACAGTTGAAGATCTCCCCTTGTGGTGGTACAGGGCACAGTTGAAGATCTCTCCTTGTGATGGTACTGGACACAGTTGAAGATCTCCCCTTGTGATGGTACTGGACACAGTTGAAGATCTCCCCTTGTGATGGTACTGGACACAGTTGAAGATCTCTCCTTGTGGTGGTACTGGACACAGTTGAAGATCTCCCCTTGTGGTGGTACTGGACACAGTTGAAGATCTCCCCTTGTGATGGTACTGGACACAGTTGAAGATCTCCCCTTGTGATGGTACTGGACACAGTTGAAGATCTCTCCTTGTGATGGTACTGGACACAGTTGAAGATCTCCCCTTGTGGTGGTACTGGACACATTTGAAGATCTCCCCTTGTGGTGGTACTGGACACATTGGAAGATCTCCCCTTGTGATGGTACTGGACACATTTGAAGATCTCCCCTTGTGGTGGTACTGGACACACTTGAAGATCTCCCCTTGTGTGGTACTGGACACATTTGAAGATCTCCCCTTGTGGTGGTACTGGACACATTGGAAGATCTCCCCTTGTGGTTGTACTGGACACACTTGAAGATCTCCCCTTGTGGTTGTACTGGACACATTGGAAGATCTCCCCTTGTGGTGGTACTGGACACATTTGAAGATCTCTCCTTGTGGTGGTACTGGACACAGTTGAAGATCTCCCCTTGTGGTGGTACTGGACACATTTGAAGATCTCTCCTTGTGGTGGTACTGGACACATTGGAAGATCTCCCCTTGTGGTGGTACTGGACACATTTGAAGATCTCCCCTTGTGGTGGTACTGGACACAGTTGAAGATCTCCCCTTGTGGTGGTACTGGACACAGTTGAATATCTCTCCTTGTGATGGTATAGGACACAGTTGAAGATCTCTCCTTGTGATGGTACAGGACACAGTTGAATATCTCTCCTTGTGATGGTATAGGACACAGTTGAAGATCTCTCCTTGTGATGGTACTGGACACAGTTGAAGATCTCTCCTTGTGGTGGTACTGGACACATTGGAAGATCTCTCCTTGTGGTGGTACTGGACACATTGGAAGATCTCTCCTTGTGGTGGTACTGGACACATTGGAAGATCTCTCCTTGTGGTGGTACTGGACACATTGGAAGATCTCTTCTTGTGATGGTACAGGACACAGTTGAAGATCTCTCCTTGTGATGGTACAGGACACAGTTGAAGATCTCTCCTTGTGGTGGTACTGGACACAGTTGAAGATCTCTCCTTGTGGTGGTACTGGACACAGTTGAAGATCTCTCCTTGTGGTGGTACTGGACACAGTTGAAGATCTCTCCTTGTGGTGGTACTGGACACAGTTGAAGATCTCTCCTTGTGGTGGTACTGGACACAGTTGAAGATCTCTCCTTGTGGTGGTACTGGACACATTTGAAGATCTCCCCTTGTGATGGTACTGGACACATTGGAAGATCTCTCCTTGTGGTGGTACTGGACACAGTTGAAGATCTCTCCTTGTGGTGGTACTGGACACACTTGAAGATCTCCCCTTGTGGTGGTACTGGACACATTTGAAGATCTCCCCTTGTGGTGGTACTGGACACATTGGAAGATCTCCCCTTGTGGTGGTACTGGACACATTTGAAGATCTCCCCTTGTGGTGGTACTGGACACATTTGAAGATCTCCCCTTGTGGTGGTACTGGACACATTTGAAGATCTCCCCTTGTGGTGGTACTGGACACATTTGAAGATATCTCCTTGTGGTGGTACTGGACACATTGGAAGATCTCTCCTTGTGGTGGTACTGGACACATTTGAAGATCTCCCCTTGTGGTGGTACTGGACACATTGGAAGATCTCCCCTTGTGGTTGTACTGGACACACTTGAAGATCTCCCCTTGTGGTTGTACTGGACACATTGGAAGATCTCCCCTTGTGGTGGTACTGGACACATTGGAAGATCTCTCCTTGTGGTGGTACTGGACACATTGGAAGATCTCTCCTTGTGGTGGTACTGGACACATTTGAAGATCTCTCCTTGTGGTGGTACTGGACACAGTTGAAGATCTCCCCTCATGGTGGTACTGGACACAGTTGAAGATCTCTCCTTGTGGTGGTACTGGACACAGTTGAAGATCTCCCCTTGTGGTGGTACTGGACACAGTTGAAGATCTCTCCTTGTGGTGGTACTGGACACAGTTGAAGATCTCTCCTTGTGGTGGTACTGGACACAGTTGAAGATCTCCCCTTGTGGTGGTACTGGACACATTTGAAGATCTCTCCTTGTGGTGGTACTGGACACATTGGAAGATCTCCCCTTGTGGTGGTACTGGACACATTTGAAGATCTCTCCTTGTGGTGGTACTGGACACATTTGAAGATCTCCCCTTGTGGTGGTACTGGACACATTTGAAGATCTCCCCTTGTGATGGTACTGGACACATTTGAAGATCTCTCCTTGTGGTGGTACTGGACACATTTGAAGATCTCCCCTTGTGGTGGTACTGGACACATTGGAAGATCTCTCCTTGTGGTGGTACTGGACACATTGGAAGATCTCCCCTTGTGGTGGTACTGGACACATTGGAAGATCTCCCCTTGTGGTGGTACTGGACACATTGGAAGATCTCCCCTTGTGGTGGTACTGGACACATTGGAAGATCTCCCCTTGTGGTGGTACTGGACACATTGGAAGATCTCCCCTTGTGGTGGTACTGGACACATTGGAAGATCTCCCCTTGTGGTGATACAGGGCACATTTGAAGATCTCCCCTTGTGGTTGTACTGGACACACTTGAATATCTCCCCTTGTGGTTGTACTGGACACATTGGAAGATCTCCCCTTGTGGTGGTACTGGACACATTGGAAGATCTCTCCTTGTGGTTGTACTGGACACATTTGAAGATCTCCCCTTGTGGTTGTACTGGACACACTTGAAGATCTCCCCTTGTGGTTGTACTGGACACATTGGAAGATCTCCCCTTGTGGTGGTACTGGACACATTTGAAGATCTCTCCTTGTGGTGGTACTGGACACAGTTGAAGATCTCCCCTTGTGGTGGTACTGGACACATTTGAAGATCTCTCCTTGTGGTGGTACTGGACACATTGGAAGATCTCCCCTTGTGGTGGTACTGGACACATTTGAAGATCTCCCCTTGTGGTGGTACTGGACACAGTTGAAGATCTCCCCTTGTGGTGGTACTGGACACAGTTGAAGATCTCTCCTTGTGATGGTACAGGACACAGTTGAAGATCTCTCCTTGTGATGGTACTGGACACAGTTGAAGATCTCTCCTTGTGGTGGTACTGGACACATTGGAAGATCTCCCCTTGTGGTGGTACTGGACACATTGGAAGATCTCCCCTTGTGGTGGTACTGGACACATTGGAAGATCTCCCCTTGTGGTGGTACTGGACACATTGGAAGATCTCCCCTTGTGGTGGTACTGGACACATTGGAAGATCTCCCCTTGTGGTGGTACTGGACACATTGGAAGATCTCCCCTTGTGGTGATACAGGGCACATTTGAAGATCTCCCCTTGTGGTTGTACTGGACACACTTGAATATCTCCCCTTGTGGTTGTACTGGACACATTGGAAGATCTCCCCTTGTGGTGGTACTGGACACATTGGAAGATCTCTCCTTGTGGTTGTACTGGACACATTTGAAGATCTCCCCTTGTGGTTGTACTGGACACACTTGAAGATCTCCCCTTGTGGTTGTACTGGACACATTGGAAGATCTCCCCTTGTGGTGGTACTGGACACATTTGAAGATCTCTCCTTGTGGTGGTACTGGACACAGTTGAAGATCTCCCCTTGTGGTGGTACTGGACACATTTGAAGATCTCTCCTTGTGGTGGTACTGGACACATTGGAAGATCTCCCCTTGTGGTGGTACTGGACACATTTGAAGATCTCCCCTTGTGGTGGTACTGGACACAGTTGAAGATCTCCCCTTGTGGTGGTACTGGACACAGTTGAAGATCTCTCCTTGTGATGGTACAGGACACAGTTGAAGATCTCTCCTTGTGATGGTACTGGACACAGTTGAAGATCTCTCCTTGTGGTGGTACTGGACATTGGAAGATCTCCCTTGTGGTGGTACTGGACATTGGAAGATCTCCCCTTGTGGTGGTACTGGACACATTGGAAGATCTCCCCTTGTGGTGGTACTGGACACATTGGAAGATCTCCCCTTGTGGTGGTACTGGACACATTGGAAGATCTCCCCTTGTGGTGGTACTGGACACATTGGAAGATCTCCCCTTGTGGTGGTACTGGACACATTGGAAGATATCCCCTTGTGGTGGTACAGGACACATTTGAAAACCCTTTTACTTCTGGTTTCGTTGATCAGTTCTCAAAATAAAGCTAATCCACACAACAACTAACATCAGTTCTCAACATGAAACTAATCCACACAACAACTAACATTAGTTCTCAACATGAAACTAATCCACACAACAACTGTCACATCAGTTCTCAACATAAAGCTAATCCACACAACAACTGCCACATCAGTTCTCAACATAAAACTAATCCACACAACAACTGTAACATCAGTTCTCAACATGAAACTAATCCACACAACAACTGTCACATCAGTTCTCAACATGAAACTAATCCACACAACAACTGTCACATCAGTTCTCAACATGAAACTAATCCACACAACAACTGTCACATCAGTTCTCAACATGAAACTAATCCACACAACAACTAACATTAGTTCTCAACATGAAACTAATCCACACAACAACTGTCACATCAGTTCTCAACATAAAGCTAATCCACACAACAACTGTCACATCAGTTCTCAACATGAAATTAATCCACACTACAACTGTCACATCAGTTCTCAACATGAAACTAATCCACACAACAACTGTCACATCAGTTCTCAACATGAAACTAATCCATACAACAACTGTCACATCAGTTCTCAACATAAAGCTAATCCACACAACAACTGTCACATCAGTTCTCAACATAAAGCTAATCCACACAACAACTGTAACATCAGTTCTCAACATAAAGCTAATCCACACAACAACTGTAACATCAGTTCTCAACATAAAGCTAATCCACACAACAACTGTCACATCAGTTCTCAACATGAAATTAATCCACACTACAACTGTCACATCAGTTCTCAACATGAAACTAATCCACACAACAACTGTCACATCAGTTCTCAACATGAAACTAATCCACACAACAACTGTCACATCAGTTCTCAACATGAAACTAATCCACACAACAACTGTCACATCAGTTCTCAACATGAAACTAATCCACACAACAACTGTCACATCAGTTCTCAACATAAAGCTAATCCACACAACAACTGTCACATCAGTTCTCAACATAAAACTAATCCACACAACAACTGTAACATCAGTTCTCAACATGAAACTAATCCATACAACAACTGTAACATCAGTTCTCAACATGAAACTAATCCACACAACAACTGTCACATCAGTTCTCAACATGAAACTAATCCACACAACAACTGTCACATCAGTTCTCAACATAAAGCTAATCCACACAACAACTGTCACATCAGTTCTCAACATGAAACTAATCCACACAACAACTGTAACATCAGTTCTCAACCCTGAAACTAATCCATACAACAACTGTAACATCAGTTCTCAACATGAAACTAATCCACACAACAACTGTCACATCAGTTCTCAACATGAAACTAATCCACACAACAACTGTCACATCAGTTCTCAACATGAAACTAATCCACACAACAACTAACATTAGTTATCAACATGAAACTAATCCACACAACTGTCACATCAGTTCTCAACATGAAACTAATCCACACAACAACTGTCACATCAGTTCTCAACATGAAACTAATCCACACAACAACTGTCACATCAATTCTCAACATGAAACTAATCCACACAACAACTGTCACATCAGTTCTCAACATGAAACTAATCCACACAACAACTAACATTAGTTCTCAACATGAAACTAATCCACACAACAACTGTCACATCAGTTCTCAACATGAAACTAATCCACACAACAACTGTCACATCAGTTCTCAACATAAAGCTAATCCACACAACAACTGTAACATCAGTTCTCAACATAAAGCTAATCCACACAACAACTGTCACATCAGTTCTCAACATGAAATTAATCCACACTACAACTGTCACATCAGTTCTCAACATGAAACTAATCCACACAACAACTGTCACATCAGTTCTCAACATGAAACTAATCCACACAACAACTGTCACATCAGTTCTCAACATGAAACTAATCCACACAACAACTGTAACATCAGTTCTCAACATGAAACTAATCCACACTACAACTGTCACATCAGTTCTCAACATGAAACTAATCCACACAACAGTCACATCAATTCTCAACATGAAACTAATCCATACAACAACTAACACCAGTTCTCAACATGAAACTAATCCACACAAAAACTAAAATCAGTTCTCAACATGAAACTAATCCAAACAACAAATAACATCAGTTCTCAACATGAAACTAATCCACACAACAACTAACATCAGTTCTCAACATGAAACTAATCCACACAACAACTAACATCAGTTCTCAACATGAAACTAATCCACACAACAACTAACATCAGTTCTCAACATGAAACTAATCCACACAACAACTGTCACATCAGTTCTCAACATGAAACTAATCCACACAACAACTGTCACATCAGTTCTCAACATGAAACTAATCCACACAACAACTGTCACATCAGTTCTCAACATGAAACTAATCCACACAACAACTAACATCAGTTCTCAACATGAAATTAATCCACACAACAACTAACATCAGGTCTCAACATGAAACTAATCCACACAACAACTAACATCAGTTCTCAGCATGAAACTAATCCACACAACAACTGTATCATCAGTTCTCAATATGAAACTAATCCACACAACAACTGTCACATCAGTTCTCAACATGAAACTAATCCACACAACAACTAACATCAGTTCTCAACATAAAACTAATCCACACAACAACTAACATCAGTTCTCAACATGACACTAATCCACACAACAACTAACATCAGTTCTCAACATGAAACTAATCCACAAGCAAGTTGTACTGACACAATAAAAAACGCACAAATTTGTTGTAACAATCAACAATAAGCTGTACTGATCAACAACACACAGGTAAGCTGTACTGATCAACAACACACAGGTAAGCTGTACTGATCAATCAACAACACACAGATAAGCTGTACTGATCAACAACACACAGATAAGCTGTACTGATCAACAACACACAGATAAGCTGTACTGATCAACAACACACAGATAAGCTGTACTGATCAATCAACAACACACAGGTAAGCTGTACTGATCAATCAACAACACACAGATAAGCTGTACTGATCAACAACACACAGATAAGCTGTACTGATCAACAACACACAGGTAAGCTGTACTGATCAATCAACAAAACACAGATAAGCTGTACTGATCAATCAACAACACACAGGTAAGCTGTACTGATCAACAACACACAGGTAAGCTGTACTGATCAATCAACAACACACAGATAAGCTGTATCAGTCAACAACACACAAATAAGCTGTATCAATCAACAACACACAGATAAGCTGTACTGATCAACAACACACAGGTAAGCTGTACTGATCAACAACACACAGATAAGCTGTACTGATCAACAACACACAGATAAGCTGTACTGATCAATCAACAACACACAGGTAAGCTGTACTGATCAATCAACAACACACAGATAAGCTGTACTGATCAACAACACACAGATAAGCTGTACTGATCAATCAACAACACACAGATAAGCTGTACTGATCAACAACACACAGATAAGCTGTACTGATCAATCAACAACACACAGATAAGCTGTACTGATCAATCAACAACACACAGATAAGCTGTACTGATCAATCAACAACACACAGATAAGCTGTACTGATCAATCAACAACACACAGATAAGCTGTACTGATCAATCAACAACACACAGATAAGCTGTACTGATCAATCAACAACACACAGATAAGCTGTACTGATCAACAACACACAGATAAGCTGTACTGATCAATCAACAACACACAGATAAGCTGTACTGATCAATCAACAACACACAGATAAGCTGTACTGATCAACAACACACAGGTAAGCTGTACTGATCAACAACACACAGATAAGCTGTACTGATCAATCAACAACACACAGATAAGCTGTACTGATCAACAACACACAGATAAGCTGTACTGATCAACAACACACAGATAAGCTGTACTGATCAATCAACAACACACAGGTAAGCTGTACTGATCAATCAACAACACACAGATAAGCTGTACTGATCAACAACACACAGATAAGCTGTACTGATCAACAACACACAGGTAAGCTGTACTGATTAATCAACAACACACAGGTAAGCTGTACTGATCAATCAACAACACACAGGTAAGCTGTACTGATCAATCAACAACACACAGATAAGCTGTACTGATCAATCAACAACACACAGGTAAGCTGTACTGATCAATCAACAACACACAGGTAAGCTGTACTGATCAATCAACAACACACAGATAAGCTGTACTGATCAATCAACAACACACAGGTAAGCTGTACTGATCAACAACACACAGATAAGCTGTACTGATCAATCAACAACACACAGGTAAGCTGTACTGATCAATCAACAACACACAAATAAGCTGTATCAGTCAACAACACACAAATAAGCTGTATCAATCAACAACACACAGATAAGCTGTACTGATCAACAACACACAGATAAGCTGTACTGATCAACAACACACAGATAAGCTGTACTGATCAACAACACACAGATAAGCTGTACTGATCAATCAACAACACACAGATAAGCTGTACTGATCAACAACACACAGATAAGCTGTACTGATCAACAACACACAGATAAGCTGTATCAATCAACAACACACAGATAAGCTGTACTGATCAACAACACACAGATAAGCTGTATCAATCAACAACACACAGATAAGCTGTACTGATCAACAACACACAGATAAGCTGTACTGATCAACAACACACAGATAAGCTGTACTGATCAACAACACACAGATAAGCTGTACTGATCAACAACACACAGATAAGCTGTACTGATCAATCAACAACACACAGATAAGCTGTACTGATCAACAACACACAGGTAAGCTGTACTGATCAACAACACACAGGTAAGCTGTACTGATCAATCAACAACACACAAATAAGCTGTATCAGTCAACAACACACAAATAAGCAGTATCAATCAACAACACACAGATAAGCTGTATCAGTCAACAACACACAGATAAGCTGTATCAGTCAACAACACACAAATAAGCTGTATCAGTCAACAACACACAAATAAGCTGTATCAAACAACAACACACAAATAAGCTGTATCAATCAACAACACACAAATAAGCTGTATCAATCAACAACACACAAATAAGCTGTATCAATCAACAACACACAAATAAGCTGTATCAGTCAACAACACACAAATAAGCTGTATCAATCAACAACACACAAATAAGCTGTATCAGTCAACAACACACAAATAAGCTGTATCAGTCAACAACACACAAATAAGCTGTATCAATCAACAACACACAAATAAGCTGTATCAATCAACAAAACACAGATAAGCTGTATCAATCAACAACACACAGATAAGCTGTATCAAACAACAACACACAGATAAGCTGTATCAATCAACAACACACAGATAAGCTGTATCAATCAACAACACACAGATAAGCTGTATCAAACAACAACACACAAATAAGCTGTATCAATCAACAACACACAAATAAGTTGTATCAATCAACAACACACAAATAAGCTGTATCAAACAACAACACACAAATAAGCTGTATCAAACAACAACACACAAATAAGCTGTATCAATCAACAACACACAAATAAGCTGTATCAATCAACAACACACAGATAAGCTGTATCAAACAACAACACACAGATAAGCTGTATCAATCAACAACACACAGATAAGCTGTATCAATCAACAACACACAGATAAGCTGTATCAATCAACAACACACAAATAAGCTGTATCAAACAACAACACACAAATAAGCTGTATCAATCAACAACACACAGATAAGCTGTATCAATCAACAACACACAAATAAGCTGTATCAAACAACAACACACAAATAAGCTGTATCAAACAACAACACACAAATAAGCTGTATCAATCAACAACACACAAATAAGCTGTATCAATCAACAACACACAGATAAGCTGTATCAATCAACAACACACAGATAAGCTGTATCAAACAACAACACACAAATAAGCTGTATCAATCAACAACACACAGATAAGCTGTATCAATCAACAACACACAGATAAGCTGTATCAAACAACAACACACAAATAAGCTGTATCAAACAACAACACACAAATAAGCTGTATCAAACAACAACACACAAATAAGTTGTATCAATCAACAACGCACAAATAAGTTGTATCAATCAACAACACACAAATAAGTTGTATCAATCAACAATACACAAATAAGTTGTATCAATCAACAACACACAAATAAGTTGTATCAATCAACAACACACAGATAAGTTGTATCAATCAACAACACACAAATAAGTTGTATCAATCAACAATACACAAATAAGTTGTATCAATCAACAATACACAAATAAGTTGTATCAATCAACAACACACAGATAAGCTGTATCAATCAACAACACACAAATAATTTGTATCAATCAACAACACACAGATAAGCTGTATCAATCAACAACACACAGATAAGTTGTATCAATCAACAACACACAAATAAGTTGTATCAATCAACAACACACAGATAAGCTGTAATGATAATCTTATTTTTATTCTGACAAACACTTAGAACAGTTTGACAAAAATTGATTTAAAATGAAACTGACTTTCACCCTAGCAATTTGACCAGAAATACATGTTGAAAGTCAGAGACAAACACAAAATTACCGCTAACATACCAGTCAAATCAGGATGAGCAAGCCAGAATGTTTGCTAGAGAAACGTTGGTTGTTAAATAATCCATTTTTAGGCATCAAACATCTAAAGCACAATTGAAAAGAAATCTGGCGCATGAACATTAAGACAAAAACCAACAGAGGGCTCTGTGTGTGATGGGATTGGTTGCTTTGTCTTATTGTGGGATAAGATCGGCCAATCAGGGGCAGTTTTGCTTTATTGGCTGGTTTTGGTCAATAATTGATGTGCTTAATGTAGGGGGTCCTTATCCGATAGGAGTTGTTGGTTTGGTTAATAAGATATGAATATTTACAGATGGGAGTTGTGTCAAGGTTTGGTTAGAGCAATCAGTGATTGGGTAACAGTTGTCTCTCTTGTTTCAACGGATAGTTTAGAGTGAGCAATCAGTGATAGCTAACAACTGTCATCAGGAATGATTTATGGTGACACCAATCAATGACAGCAAATCAAGCCGTGAGTCTCTTCTTATCAATGGGTGGTCTTGCTCAGCACATCCGTGACAGAGTCACATTTCATTAAATATAACCCAACTAGATTTCATTTCTTCATTAAATTCATCATGCCTCCTGTTGTTGCTTCTCACCTCAGTGTTTTTTTTCTTTTTCTTTTTTAGATTGGCCTTTTTCTGTTACCCTCTTGTTCCCATTTGTGGGCCTGCTTTGAGATTCTCTTCTTGTTGTCTCTTCTCATCACATGGCCAATATATGATAACCTCCTTCTCTTGTTGTCTCTTCTCATCACATGGCCAACATATGACCACCTTGTTGTCTCTTCTCATCACATGACCAACATATGACCACCTTCTTGTTGTCTCTTCTCATCACATGACCAACATATGACCACCTTCTTGTTGTCTCTTCTCATCACATGACCAACATATGACCACCTTCTTGTCTCTTCTCATCACATGACCAACATATGACCACCTTCTTGTTGTCTCTTCTCATCACATGACCAACATATGACCACCTTGTTGTCTCTTCTCATCACATGACCAACATATGACCACCTTCTTGTTGTCTCTTCTCATCACATGACCAACATATGACCACCTTGTTGTCTCTTCTCATCACATGACCAACATATGACCACCTTGTTGTCTCTTCTCATCACATGACCAACATATGACCACCTTCTTGTTGTCTCTTCTCATCACATGACCAACATATGACCACCTTCTTGTTGTCTCTTCTCATCACATGACCAACATATGACCACCTTCTTGTTGTCTCTTCTCATCACATGACCAACATATGACCACCTTGTTGTCTCTTCTCATCACATGACCAACATATGACCACCTTCTTCTCTTGTTGTCTCTTCTCATCACATGACCAACATATGACCACCTTCTTGTTGTCTCTTCTCATCACATGGCCAACATATGATAACCACCTTCTTGTCTCTTCTCATCACATGGCCAACATATGATAACCTCCTTCTCTTGTTGTCTCTTCTCATCACATGGCCAACATATGATAACCTCCTTCTCTTGTTGTCTCTTCTCATCACATGGCCAACATATGATAACCACCTTCTTGTCTCTTCTCATCACATGGCCAACATATGATAACCTCCTTCTCTTGTTGTCTCTTCTCATCACATGGCCAACATATGATAACCTCCTTCTCTTGTTGTCTCTTCTCATCACATGTGATATATCATGGCCAACATATGACAACCAATATGAATCATGATTTCTGTGTCAGTAACAATAGATGATGTTAGACCACCGATGTCTATAGCCAATCTTCCCCACTTGGACTGTAACCTCCACCCCCTGCTTCCTTTTACCTCCAATCTTTTCTGTTGTTTGGTTCATGGTTAACACTTGCACTAACCACATGGTTCCATGCCTTTTGTTACGATTCTGCTGGACGCTGCTGGAAGATCTCCCATGCTCACTGCAATATGTCTCTACTAAGAGAACTAGTAAATCAACGTAAGGCTGACATACTTTAAAGCTACTGACGTCGAAAGTGTTCAAAGAAAAGAACCGAACCCACACCACAAACAGAACTGTCTGGTGATTTATACAAATAGTATAAGATATATGTACAAAAATATTGATTTATCAATAAATATTGATTTACCAATTATAAAAAAAACAATATTTACTGCCACAAAAAATGTAAAAAAAAAAAAAATAGATGATAAAATTGCTGTAAAAAATGCATTGAAGCAATAAAGTGGTTATTTGTTTGAGGTCAAATTAGAATGAAAACATGGTCATGAAAGTGTATGGTTACAGTTTGTGATGAATCAAATGTGACATGTTCAAAGCAGATGGAAACTGGGAAAAAATGTGGCGGATTCTAGTCTAGGTGTGGATATATCGGAAAGCTCTTGATATATTTTTGAGCATTGAAAGCACAACAGATCCGTTGAACATCTAGAAGCTTGTCAGGTGAAGGGACGTGTGTAATTTGATGCCAAAATGACAAGAGGTGTCATTAGTAGAAGGAAGTGAGATGGCATTATCATCAACATAAGTGGTGACCACAAATGGTGGTGTTTGTTTTAGTTCTGGTAACATGGGCACCACCACAATGACATTTCTTGACACTTTACTAGGAATTTGTTTTCATAAACTTGGCTTTATTCTCTCTACATAAACTTGGCTTTATTCTCTCTACATAAACTTGGGTCTATTCTCTCTACATAAACTCGGCTTTATTCTCTCTACATAAACTTGGCTTTATTCTCTCTACATAAACTTGGGTCTATTCTCTCTACATAAACTTGGGTCTATTCTCTCTACATAAACTCGGCTTTATTCTCTCTACATAAACTTGGCTTTATTCTCTCTACATAAACTTGGCTTTATTCTCTCTACATAAACTTGGGTCTATTCTCTCTACATAAACTCGGCTTTATTCTCTCTACATAAACTTGGGTTTATTCTCTCTACATAAACTTGGGTCTATTCTCTCTACATAAACTGGGTCTATTCTCTCTACATAAACTTGGCTTTATTCTCTCTACATAAACTTGGGTCTATTCTCTCTACATAAACTTGGGTCTATTCTCTCTACATAAACTTGGGTCTATTCTCTCTACATAAACTTGGGTCTATTCTCTCTACATAAACTTGGGTCTATTCTCTCTACATAAACTTGGGTCTATTCTCTCTACATAAACTTGGGTCTATTCTCTCTACATAAACTTGGCTATATTCTCTCTACATAAACTTGGGTATATTCTCTCTACATAAACTTGGGTCTATTCTCTCTACATAAACTTGGGTCTATTCTCTCTACATAAACTTGGGTCTATTCTCTCTACATAAACTTGGGTCTATTCTCTCTACATAAACTTGGGTCTATTCTCTCTACATAAACTTGGGTCTATTCTCTCTACATAAACTTGGGTCTATTCTCTCTACATAAACTTGGGTCTATTCTCTCTACATAAACTTGGGTCTATTCTCTCTACATAAACTTGGGTCTATTCTCTCTACATAAACTTGGCTTTATTCTCTCTACATAAACTTGGCTTTATTCTCTCTACATAAACTTGGCTTTATTCTCTCTACATAAACTTGGCTTTATTCTCTCTACATAAACTTGGCTTTAATCTCTCTACATAAACTTGGGTTTTGTTTTCATAAACTTGGGTTTTGTATTCATAAACTTGGGTTTTGTCTTCATAAACTTGGGTTTTGTCTTCATAAACTTGGGTTTTGTCTTCATAAACCTGATTCTTTCTCCAATCTCCACAAGCTTGACTTTTGCCAAATGAATAAACTGGATTTTGTGGAGGTCTAAGCCTGATTGTTACAATCTTTACAAATACAGCAGTAAAAACTTCACACAATCTTTACACACATGGTATTCTACTACCCATAAATTTTACATTACAGCCACCCAACAATCATTCAACACAAATCTGGTATTTTATATTCTTCAAATTCCTGGTAATGTTCATCTATTATTATCAACCTTACAAACCTGGTATTACATTTACAATACCAGTGTTATAATCTTTACAAACTTGGTATTACATTTACAATACCAGTGTTATAATCTTTACAAACTTGGTATTACATTTACAATACCAGTGTTATAATCTTTACAAACTTGGTATTACATTTACAATACCAGTGTTATAATCTTTACAAACTTGGTATTACATTTACAATACCAGTGTTATAATCTTTACAAACCTGGTATTACATTTACAATACCAGTGTTATAATCTTTACAAACTTGGTATTACATTTACAATACCAGTGTTATAATCTTTATAAACTTGGTATTACATTTACAATACCAGTGTTATAATCTTCACAAACCTCATACTACAATCTTTACAATTCTGATATTACAATCTTTACAAACCTGACATTACTACATTCTTTACAATCCTAGTATTATAATCAATACAATTCTTCTAATTCTAAAATCCTTCCAATCATGTTATAGCAATCCTTAAATCCTACTGCAACAATCTCCGAAGGTAAACAGTTACATAAGAGCTAAAAAAGTGATATTACAAAAAAAGTATCTTTCAGAACTCCGTTACAAGTAAATCTCCGTCCACTGATCTCAACGAGTCTATGATCCAAGAAATGATCATTTCTGAAACATGAATTATGAACTTGATCACATTTTCAATTTAATTCTTATGAAATTAGCAATGTCCAAAAACACAAAAAACCATAATCGCAGAAATATACATTTAATGAGCAAAAATAAATATAAGATAAATACGTTTCTGGGTGATGTGACGGCGAAGTCAATGTTTGGATTGAAGAAACAGGCCAAAGTCAACGCCAAACTTGTGACTTGCAAGCTCACAAAAAATGTGGTTTTTAAGCTTGTCCAGTAATTTGACAGAAGAATTACTCCAGGCACTTGTCGTGTCCAAGTAAAGGAGAAAGTGTTGGCACGATTAAACACACTGGTCTCACAAACATATCCACTTGTGTAGTACAATGAAGTCTTGTCTAAGTTTGGCATGTCCTAGCCACAAAGGAGCAGAACTAAACTTGTCTAATTCAATGTCTAGCCACAATGGAATAGAACTAGACTTGTCTAATTCAACATCTAGACACAATGGAACAGAACTAGACTTGTCTAATTCAACATCTAGACACAATGGAGCAGAACTAGACTTGTCTAATTCAACATCTAGACACAATGGAACAGAACTAGACTTGTCTAATTCAACATCTAGATACAATGGAATAGAACTAGACTTGTCTAATTCAACATCTAGACACAATGGAACAGAACTAGACTTGTCTAATTCAACATCTAGACACAATGGAACAGAACTAGACTTGTCTAATTCAAAATCTAGACACAATGGAACAGAACTAGACTTGTCTAATTCAACATCTAGACACAATGGAACAGAACTAGACTTGTCTAATTCAACGTCTAGACACAATGGAACAGAACTAGATTTTGGAACCTTCCATTGCTGCTAGACCTCACATAGAACTTGTATTTGTCTCCACCCACCTCTATTCTGGGCAAGATATTCAATCTCATCCAATGAGTCTATGCTCATTTTCTCTTATAAGTGTTCTTTTCAGTGTCTTTTTAGGTTTTCCCCCCTTTTTTTCTGTATCTTGATGTTTCCCATAGAATTATCTGTTTTGGAATTCTCTTGTTGTCTCTTCTCACCACATGTCTGACATGTCCATCTTCTCTTCCTAATTGTAGATGAGATGATCGTTGGTTGCATGACCATTTCTCTTATCTCTATATTAGTCTTGAACTCATTCCATTGTAGATGAGATCGTTGGTTGCATGACCATTTCTCTTATCTCTATATTAGTCTTGAACTCATTCCATTGTAGATGAGATCGTTGGTTGCATGACCATTTCTCTTATCTCTATATTAGTCTTGAATTCATTCCATTGTAGATGAGATCGTTGGTTGTATGACCATTTCTCTTATCTCTATATTAGTCTTGAATTCATTCCATTGTAGATGAGATCGTTGGTTGCATGACCATTTCTCTTATCTCTATATTAGTCTTGAATTCATTCCATTGTAGATGAGATCATTGGTTGCATGACCATTTCTCTTATCTCTATATTAGTCTTGAATTAATTCCATTGTAGATGAGATCATTGGTTTCATGACCATTTCTCTTATCTCTATATTAGTCTTGAATTCATTCCATTGTAGATGGGATCGTTGGTTGCATGGCCATTTCTCTTATCTCTATATTAGTCTTGAACTCATTCCATTGACTCACATACTACAGACATTATGTGAGTTGGTACTGTGAGAACTGAATCACATCACCCAACTTAACACCAGAAGCAAAACAAGCAAAATAAAACACAAATACATTAGCTTGTTGTAAGATACAGGGATGTACAAATGTCTTTCAAAAGAGCAAATATTATTTGGTGATATCTCTTGGTCAGTTTTGTGAAATAATCCAAATAATGACACTGTCTGGTTGGAAGGACATAGGCATAAGCTTTGGTCAGTCACTGATGGGTTAAGTATATATTTGTGCCAGTCACATTACATTTCTACACATTTCAATCAAATATATTCCAAATTTGATGTTTTAAGTATATATTTGTGCCAGTCAGATTAAATTTCTACATGTTTCAATCAAATCTGATCCTAATTTGATATTTTAAGTATATATTTGTGCCAGTAAGATAAAATGTCTACATGTTTCAATCAAATTTGATTCAAATTTGATATTTTAAGTATATATTTGTGCCAGTCAGGGTATATATTCTATACCTGTTTCAAGCAAACTTGATGTGTGACAATATTTGAACAGTCTCTAAACATTTGTCCATAAAACTTGATCCAAACTTGATGTTTGAGGTAAACTTGTGTGCCAGTCTTGACATATACTCCCAAACAAAGTGGAACCACTTCCCTGTTAAATGAGCCAGCCAGGGTATGATACCATGCCTACACACCAGCAGTAACCAAACATCGTTAAGTAGCGATACTCCCAGAATGAGGCTTTCCACAGGCTATCAAACATTTCATGTCAAAACTGAAGCTATCAATTTCACTTCATCATTATTTTGAAACTTTGCTGTAACCTTGGCACTCACATAGGAGCCCTGACAACAAAATGTGCTACAGACAACTCTGACTGTAGTTCCAGCATAAAATCTTCAGTCCCCACAAAACTCAGTTCAATATAGCAGTACCTGTCATCAGCAGCAAAACAGCCATGTCAAAAATCAGCACTTGACATAAATGCCAGAACAAGACAAAAATTGATGTCAATCTTTTATCAGCTTTTCAGTTTAAATCATTTAAATGCTTACAGGAGAACTGCCCAATCAAATTCTTTGAACATTAGAGCATTATCCAATCAAATTCTATAAAACGTGACAGCTATATCCAATCAAACTTGACAGGTTGGTGGAACATTAGCCATCAATGGCTACCAAAAGTTACAAGAGCCAAGAACTGAGGCACCCATCACAAATTTTGAGAGCCAAAGATGCTGTAGAGCTGAACAAATGAACACACAATGAGAGATCTCCATTCAATGTTTAATCTTTCCAAAGCAAAGCCTTTCCAGGGCATAACCTCTACAGAACATAACTTCTACAGAACATTACTTCATAAGAACATAACTTCACCAGACTATATGTTCATGAATTATGCATGGTTATATCGGAGAACACATTCATACGTTCAATGACTCAGGTTTTCTGAGAAATGACTGCAACGTTCAGACCTGATCTGGTCAAGGCCAAAGATGATGCTGTCATCACAAATTTCCTTTTACAAAGTTCCTTTCCAGGGTCAACAGAAACTCTTTTGAGAGTCCTGACTCAAGTGTCACACCTCCTCCTAGAAGCTATAAGGCAGAAACACTTGCTCAACAAGGTGACTACTTCTGGTGACCAGATTCCTTGCTGTTGCAATATTTTAAATATCATTTTACCACTATCCAAAACATAAACTGCTCAGTTTAAAATCTCATTGAAAAGAAAATCTTCCCCAAAACATAATCCACTAAAAAAAAATATTTCCCACACATAATCTAACAAAAATATAATCTTCCCAAAGCAATACCTTCCTGAACACAAAATGTCCAAAACATAACTTACCAAAAACAAAATCTTCCCGAAGCAGATTCTCCTCAAAACATAATCTTTCAAAAACAAAATCTTCCCGAAGCAGATTCTCCTCAAAACATAACTTACCAAAAACAAAATCTTCCTAAAGCCAGCAACAGAATATCAAGCTGTATTATTGATGTACAAAAATTCACATTTGTCAATCATCAAAATTCACACAGAAGCATACCCACCTAGACAAAACTCACACTCCTTCATACACACGAACACAGTTACCATATTTAAGCAACGTAAAAATGAGACAAAATTGTCAATACATTCAAAGGCGGTCCATGGCATGCATACACAAAACTGAAACATAATTTGTACGAATGCAATTCACTGGACGTACAAAATGCCATAAAGATATATTTAGGTAAACAATGCTATTATATCGAGTAATGAAATTGATGATAAAAGTTATGAGTACGAATGTCCAAATGCAGGCATATCCATTGAGATATCTATATAATATATGACTAGGCAAAGTAACCAATAGAAATGATTATAAATATAGCTGAAGTGTCATGTGACCAAGCGGAGGTGATGTGCTGCGACTCATTTTGTATTTTGGCTTTGACATAGATGGCTTGGGCAGACAAACTGGGCACTGACTGGCAGTGAGTGAAGCAACAAACAAATGGTAAAAGTAGCAAGAAAACAACATTAAGAAACAGACAAACTGGGCACTTTCATACAAACAGTATGTCACTAAGAGCAACAGTGAAACCCTGGTATGTTCTAACTAAATATTATGACACCGTACATCTCTGTCATATGATATCGTTATACAGAGGTCAATTTTTTAATTACAGTTAAGTAAATTATGTTGACAAACAAGAAACAAATGTGTATCTATCAATATGTAATGAAAGATACCTACATGATTGACGGTAATGCAGTGATTAGGCATTCATTAGACCCTAAAATAGGGAATGACTATAATTCATTATATTCTGGAAAATTTGTTCAGATTTGCAAATACACCAGGCATAAGGTTTGACATTAGTTGACATGTACAGCCAATGATCTTTTCAACTCTGTCATTAGTTGACATGTACAGCCAATGATCTTTTCAACTGTCATTAGTTGACACGTACAGCCAATGATCTTTTCAACTTTGTCATTAGTTGACATGTACAGCCAATGATCTTTTCAACTCTGTCATTAGTTGACATGTACAGCCAATGATCTTTTCAACTCTGTCATTAGTTGACATGTACAGCCAATGATCTTTTCAACTGCCATTAGTTGACATGTACAGCCAATGATCTTTTCAACTCTGTCATTAGTTGACATGTACAGCCAATGATCTTTTCAACTTTGCCATTAGTTGACATGTACAGCCAATGATCTTTTCAACTCTGTCATTAGTTGACATGTACAGCCAATGATCTTTTCAACTCTGGCATTACTTGACATGTAGCATATGATCTCTTCAACTTTGCCCCTAACTATTAGCAAAAGTGAATGTTGCCCCTAACTATTAGCAAAAGTGAATGTTGCCCCTAACTATTAGCAACAGTGAATGTTGCCCCTAACTATTAGCAAAAGTGAATGTTTCCCCTAACTATTAGCAACAGTGAATGTTGTCCCTAACTACATGTTATGTGACAGAAAGGAAGAAACTTGTCTTCTCTACGCCAATGAGATCACCGTCAATTTTTGGAATGCTATTACAAGAATCCCGCACCCACACAACAACGCTGTTTCCACAAAGCAAAAACACACATCACGCACACCCACACATATGCGCACACATCGAAGCAATATTCCTACAACCAGGAATGATTTTGTAACAGAGCACGTCTCCCGCGTCACGACACCGACATGACGGTGTCAGAAATGTAACCAAAGGCATAAAGTTAACATCTTTCATAACATCAAAATACATTTACAAGAAGAATACATCTCCCAATGAAATATTGATCAATATTTGTAATAAAAAAACATGACTATTTTATTTGTAACCTTAGATGTAAAGAAAGTCCTACAACGCAGTTATTGGCGTGTGAATATCAGCTTTCAGTCATACTTACTAAGAATAGAACAAAAACAACTCATCAATGGTTCCAGTCATAGACATACTAGCAACAACCCAAGCTGATTTCCAACATTTCACCGAAAGTGTCTTCAAACCGGAACACAAGTTAAAATTGTATAAAAACATTCAATATTACAATGTAATAAATATATAATTGTTAAAATTAATTATTTATAATGTTAAAATGAGTTATTTATATTGTTAAAGTTAATTATTTATAAATTGTTGAAATTCTTTATTATTTCTTACTTGACTTGAATTATTTGCTGTTTTATTATTTGTTGCTTCTGTATGTATTCCACATTTGACGTTCTCTTTTTTAAATTTCTTTTTCGCCAAAACTTTGAAATATCTCTGACGCAGTACCTTCATAAACGCTAAAAACAAATACTGATTTTTATTTGTGTTCTCTTAATACAGGCCAGTGCTACTTCAAATAACTGTTCTATCAGCTGAAATAACATATTTCTGTACGTAGAGAGTTTTGCTTGACTTCACAGAATGTCAGACAAAAATGTTTTTGTTATCATTTGTACAAATTAATTGTTATTAATTATGACGATCTACTGTATTGTGTACAAACACGCATTTGACCTTTAGCTTTGTCGTGAATGTGAACTTTAACACGACCATGAAATACTTGAAAGTGCACCATGAGTGCTCACACAAAAAAAAAGAAAAAAGCTTTCAGTGCATGAATATCAACATAAAAACACCGTTTTTTTTTTAAGTTTTAAAGCGTTCACTTCACACCTGCATGGAAAACAAACATAATTGACACATTTGTAAAGCAGAAATCTGTGTTGCAATCTCTAACAAATCTGCTCACTTAAATAAACTGTGACTCTGCAAACCCTTGACATCGTGTGGTTAAATATCTCAAGTTGCTAGACGAAAGACAGGAAAAAAGCGTCTAAAATGAAAGGCTTACGTTCCCAAAAAAAATATCATACAAATGGTAGATAACACAGTGGGGAAATAACGCTACTGCTTCAAAATAAAGCTGACGGAAGAAGCAACGAAGCGCCTGGCAATTTAGAGTCAACCTATCCTCTAAGAGAAGTTTGTATAAACATTTGCTGACATGGAATTGTTGGTCTCACTGCAGCTACAGCTGGTGGGTTTAAGCTGGTGGGTCTTCCGGTTTCTCTGGCGTTTCTGGCGTTATCTTGATCTCTGTGGTGGGGGCTGGGGTGGGGAGTTCTGGAGGCTGCAAGAAGAAGATTATCTTCACACAGGAAGAGAGCATCTAATGTTACATGCTCTATGATATGTGTCTAATGTTACATGCTCTATGATATGTGTCTGATGTTACATGCTCTATGATATGTGTCTGATGTTACATGCTCTATGATATGTGTCTAATGTTACATGCTCTATGATATGTGTCTGATGTTACATGCTCTATGATATGTGTCTAATGTTACATGCTCTATGATATGTGTCTGATGTTACATGCTCTATGATATGTGTCTGATGTTACATGCTCTATGATATGTGTCTAATGTTACATGCTCTATGATATGTGTCTGATGTTACATGCTCTATGATATGTGTCTGATGTTACATGCTCTATGATATGTGTCTAATGTTACATGCTCTATGATATGTGTCTGATGTTACATGCTCTATGATATGTGTCTAATGTTACATGCTCTATGATATGTGTCTAATGTTACATGCTCTATGATATGTGTCTGATGTTACATGCTCTATGATATGTGTCTAATGTTACATGCTCTATGATATGTGTCTAATGTTACATGTTCTATGATATGTGTCTAATGTTACATGTTCTATGATATGTGTCTAATGTTACATGCTCTATGATATGTGTCTAATGTTACATGCTCTATGATATGTGTCTAATGTTACATGTTCTATGATATGTGTCTAATGTTACATGCTCTATGATATGTGTCTAATGTTACATGCTCTATGATATGTGTCTGATGTTACATACTCTATGATATGTGTCTAATGTTACATACTCTATGATATGTGTCTAATGTTACATGTTCTATGATATGTGTCTAATGTTACATACTCTATGATATGTGTCTAATGTTACATACTCTATGATATGTGTCTAATGTTACATGCTCTATGATATGTGTCTAATGTTACATGCTCTATGATATGTGTCTGATGTTACATGCTCTATGATATGTGTCTGATGTTACATACTCTATGATATGTGTCTAATGTTACATGCTCTATGATATGTGTCTAATGTTACATGCTCTATGATATGTGTCTAATGTTACATGCTCTATGATATGTGTCTAATGTTACATGCTCTATGATATGTGTCTAATGTTACATACTCTATGATATGTGTCTAATGTTACATGCTCTATGATATGTGTCTAATGTTACATACTCTATGATATGTGTCTAATGTTACATGCTCTATGATATGTGTCTAATGTTACATGCTCTATGATATGTGTCTAATGTTACATGCTCTATGATATGTGTCTAATGTTACATACTCTATGATATGTGTCTAATGTTACATGCTCTATGATATGTGTCTAATGTTACATACTCTATGATATGTGTCTAATGTTACATACTCTATGATATGTGTCTAATGTTACATACTCTATGATATGTGTCTAATGTTACATGCTCTATGATATGTGTCTAATGTTACATACTCTATGATATGTGTCTAATGTTACATGCTCTATGATATGTGTCTAATGTTACATACTCTATGATATGTGTCTAATGTTACATGCTCTATGATATGTGTCTAATGTTACATGCTCTATGATATGTGTCTAATGTTACATGCTCTATGATATGTGTCTAATGTTACATACTCTATGATATGTGTCTAATGTTACATACTCTATGATATGTGTCTAATGTTACATGCTCTATGATATGTGTCTAATGTTACATACTCTATGATATGTGTCTAATGTTACATACTCTATGATATGTGTCTAATGTTACATACTCTATGATATGTGTCTAATGTTACATGTTCTATGATATGTGTCTAATGTTACATGCTCTATGATATGTGTCTAATGTTACATGTTCTATGATATGTGTCTAATGTTACATGCTCTATGATATGTGTCTAATGTTACATGCTCTATGATATGTGTCTAATGTTACATGCTCTATGATATGTGTCTAAAGTTACATGCTCTATGATATGTGTCTAATGTTACATGCTCTATGATATGTGTCTAATGTTACATGCTCTATGATATGTGTCTAATGTTACATGCTCTATGATATGTGTCTAATGTTACATGCTCTATGATATGTGTCTAATGTTACATGCTCTATGATATGTGTCTAATGTTACATGCTCTATGATATGTGTCTGATGTTACATGCTCTATGATATGTGTCTAATGTTACATACTCTATGATTTGTGTCTAATGTTACATGCTCTATGATATGTGTCTAATGTTACATACTCTATGATATGTGTCTAATGTTACATACTCTATGATATGTGTCTAAAGTTACATGCTCTATGATATGTGTCTAATGTTACATGCTCTATGATATGTGTCTAATGTTACATGCTCTATGATATGTGTCTAATGTTACATGCTCTATGATATGTGTCTAATGTTACATGCTCTATGATATGTGTCTAATGTTACATACTCTATGATATGTGTCTAATGTTACATGCTCTATGATATGTGTCTGATGTTACATGCTCTATGATATGTGTCTGATGTTACATGCTCTATGATATGTGTCTAATGTTACATACTCTATGATTTGTGTCTAATGTTACATGCTCTATGATATGTGTCTAATGTTACATACTCTATGATATGTGTCTAATGTTACATACTCTATGATATGTGTCTAATGTTACATGCTCTATGATATGTGTCTAATGTTACATACTCTATGATATGTGTCTAATGTTACATACTCTATGATATGTGTCTAATGTTACATGCTCTATGATATGTGTCTAATGTTACATACTCTATGATATGTGTCTAATGTTACATACTCTATGATATGTGTCTAATGTTACATGCTCTATGATATGTGTCTAATGTTACATGCTCTATGATATGTGTCCAATGTTACATGCTCTATGATATGTGTCCAATGTTACATGCTCTATGATATGTGTCTAATGTTACATGCTCTATGATATGTGTCTAATGTTACATGCTCTATGATATGTGTCTAATGTTACATGCTCTATGATATGTGTCTAATGTTACATGTTCTATGATATGTGTCTAATGTTACATGCTCTATGATATGTGTCTAATGTTACATGTTCTATGATATGTGTCTAATGTTACATGCTCTATGATATGTGTCTAATGTTACATGCTCTATGATATGTGTCTAATGTTACATGCTCTATGATATGTGTCTAAAGTTACATGCTCTATGATATGTGTCTAATGTTACATGCTCTATGATATGTGTCTAATGTTACATGCTCTATGATATGTGTCTAATGTTACATGCTCTATGATATGTGTCTAATGTTACATGCTCTATGATATGTGTCTAATGTTACATGCTCTATGATATGTGTCTAATGTTACATGCTCTATGATATGTGTCTAATGTTACATGCTCTATGATATGTGTCTGATGTTACATGCTCTATGATATGTGTCTGATGTTACATGCTCTATGATATGTGTCTAATGTTACATGCTCTATGATATGTGTCTAATGTTACATACTCTATGATATGTGTCTGATGTTACATGCTCTATGATATGTGTCTAATGTTACATGCTCTATGATATGTGTCTAATGTTACATACTCTATGATATGTGTCTGATGTTACATACTCTATGATATGTGTCTGATGTTACATACTCTATGATATGTGTCTGATGTTACATACTCTATGATATGTGTCTGATGTTACATACTCTATGATATGTGTCTAATGTTACATGCTCTATGATATGTGTCTAATGTTACATGCTCTATGATATGTGTCTAATGTTACATACTCTATGATATGTGTCTAATGTTACATGCTCTATGATATGTGTCTGATGTTACATGCTCTATGATATGTGTCTAATGTTACATGCTCTATGATATGTGTCTAATGTTACATGCTCTATGATTTGTGTCTGATGTTACATGCTCTATGATATGTGTCTAATGTTACATGCTCTATGATGTGTGTCTAATGTTACATGCTCTATGATTTGTGTCTAATGTTACATGCTCTATGATATGTGTCTAATGTTACATGGCCCAGACTATATATAAAGTTACATGACCCAGACTATATCTAAAGTTACATGACCCAGACTGTATCTAATGTTACATGCTCTATGATATGTGTCTGATGTTACATGCTCTATGATTTGTGTCTAATGTTACATGCTCTATGATTTGTGTCTAATGTTACATGCTCTATGATATGTGTCTAATGTTACATGCTCTATGATATGTGTCTAATGTTACATGCTCTATGATTTGTGTCTAATGTTACATGTTCTATGATATGTGTCTAATGTTACATGTTCTATGATATGTGTCTAATGTTACATGCTCTAAAGTGACACACAGTTATGTCCAACCCATTTTGTCACAAGTAGCTAACCATCTATTTCTAAGTGACTTCCTATGAAGTCCTGGACCACAGAGCTCTAAGTTGCTGTTGGCTGGTCAGAACGACCATGGCTGAATGATGACTTCACATCTACTGACCCCTGAACCAGCTGCAATCCAAAAGTACATCCGCGTGTGAATTATGTTGCTGGACGGATAAAAAGAATGATTTTCACAGAGAATTCTTGTAAAAGTTGTGATCTATAGTCTGAGAATTCTTGTAAAAGTTGTGATCTATAGTCTGAGAATTCTTGTAAAAGTTGTGATCTATAGTCTGAGAATTCTTGTAAAAGTTGTGATCTATAGTCTGAGAATTCTTGTAAAAGTTGTGATCTATAGTCTGAGAATTCTTGTAAAAGTTGTGATCTATAGTCTGAGAATTCTTGTAAAAGTTGTGATCTATAGTCTGAGAATTCTTGTAAAAGTTGTGATCTATAGTCTGAGAATTCTTGTAAAAGTTGTGATCTATAGTCTGAGAATTCTTGTAAAAGTTGTGATCTATAGTCTGAGAATTCTTGTAAAAGTTGTGATCTATAGTCTGAGAATTCTTGTAAAAGTTGTGATCTATAGTCTGAGAATTCTTGTAAAAGTTGTGATCTATAGTCTGAGAATTCTTGTAAAAGTTGTGATCTATAGTCTGAGAATTCTTGTAAAAGTTGTGATCTATAGTCTGAGAATTCTTGTAAAAGTTGTGATCTATAGTCTGAGAATTCTTGTAAAAGTTGTGATCTATAGTCTGAGAATTCTTGTAAAAGTTGTGATCTATAGTCTGAGAATTCTTGTAAAAGTTGTGATCTATAGTCTGAGAATTCTTGTAAAAGTTGTGATCTATAGTCTGAGAATTCTTGTAAAAGTTGTGATCTATAGTCTGAGAATTCTTGTAAAAGTTGTGATCTATAGTCTGAGAATTCTTGTAAAAGTTGTGATCTATAGTCTGAGAATTCTTGTAAAAGTTGTGATCTATAGTCTGAGAATTCTTGTAAAAGTTGTGATCTATAGTCTGAGAATTCTTGTAAAAGTTGTGATCTATAGTCTGAGAATTCTTGTAAAAGTTGTGATCTATAGTCTGAGAATTCTTGTAAAAGTTGTGATCTATAGTTGACAGTATAACCACTTCTTACACTTCCACATTCAGGGGCTACACTGTGCTGCCTTCTAGCGGGGAGAACCTGCAGTCTGCCCAATGCCCACAGTTTTGAAATGATGCTGTTGGTCTATCTTCTATGAGAGGGAGCAAAAGTGCTGGCGACCTGTGGTCACAATAGCAAGATCATTGCACCATTAGCTGATCAAGACCTAGCAGTACTAATTCCATGTCGGCCTCTCCTATTAACAGCTTGCATCAAAACAGGCTGGCTAACAGAAGCTAGGATCAACATATTCCCTGTAGTGTTGGCTCTTACTGATATAGAAGACCTAGTATTGCAGGACCTCTAGGCTGGACTAGTAGCATAGCCTGGAGCTAGACAAGCTCCATGTTCTCCAGTCAAAGCCAGGGATGCCAAGAATGTCATTGCGAGACCCCACACTGAATGAGTCAAAGGACATCCACATCAACTGGTGACATTAGATCAACAAGAATCTTCTATGGAAATTGTAGAAATGGTTTGTGGACCAACCAAATAAGTCTTGCACTGTCTTACACGGTCTGGTTGTGATCACCTCAAATCTTACAAGGTCTGGTTGGGATGACCTCAAATCTTACAAGGTTTGGTTGTGATGACCTCAAATCTTACAAGGTTTGGTTGTGATGACCTCAAATCTTACAAGGTTTGGTTGTGATGACCTCAAATCTTACAAGGTTTGGTTGTGATGACCTCAAATCTTACAAGGTTTGGTTGGGATGACCTCAAATCTTACAAGGTTTGGTTGGGATGACCTCAAATCTTACAAGGTTTGGTTGTGATGACCTCAAATCTTACAAGGTTTGGTTGTGATGACCTCAAATCTTACAAGGTCTGGTTGTGATGACCTCAAATCTTACAAGGTTTGGTTGGAATGGCCACAAATCTTACAAGACTTGGTTCATTACCTCAATCTGAAAAGATCTGGTTTGTATGACCTAAGATCTGATTTGTATGACCTAAGATCTGGTTTGTATGACCTAAGATCTGGTTTGTATGACATAAGATCTGATTTGTATGACCTAAGATCTGGTTTATATGACCTAAGATCTGATTTGTATGACCTAAGATCTGGTTTGTATGACCTAAGATCTGGTTTGTATGACCTAAGATCTGGTTTGTATGACCTAAGATCTGGTTTGTATGACCTAAGATCTGGTTTGTATGACCTAAGATCTGGTTTATATGACCTAAGATCTGATTTGTATGACCTAAGATCTGGTTTGTATGACCTAAGATCTGGTTTGTATGACCTAAGATCTGGTTTGTATGACCTAAGATCTGGTTGGTAGTTTCTCATATCTGACAAGATCACATTGACATGACCTCAAATCTGACAAGATCACATTGACATGACCTCAAATCTGACAAGATCACATTGGCATGACCTCATATCTGACAAGATCACATTGGCATGACCTTAAATATGACAACAACACATTGTCATGACCTCAAATATGACAACATCACATTGGCATGACCTCACATCTGACAAGATCACATTGACATGACCTCACATCTGACAAGATCACATTGGCATGACCTCACATCTGACAAGATCACATTGGCATGACCTCACATCTGACAAGATCACATTGACATGAACTCACATCTGACAAGATCACATTGGCATGACCTCACATCTGACAAGATCACATTGGCATGACCTTACATCTGACAAGATCACATTGACATGACCTCACATCTGACAAGATCACATTGGCATGACCTCAAAGGTAATAATACCTGGCTGGCCTGAGCTCTCATCTGACTCGAAGATCTGGTGCCAAAGACAACACGCTTACCTTCTCTGCTGTTCCATTCTTGGCACCAACTTCTGGTGAGGTTGGCGCTGGTGGTTTACTGTCTGGCTCAAACTCTTCTTGATGCTCCTCTATCCCTTCCTCTGGCTTGCCTTCCTCTGTCTCATTCTCCACTTTCACAGTGCTGAAATAAGGAGTTAACAAGATAACACAGCAGAACATAGAACATTACATGGCCCACATTACTAGAACATTATGTGGCCTGCACCACTAGGACATAACATGGCCCACATCACTAGAACATTACACGGGTTGCACCACTAGAATATGGCCCACATCACTAGAACATTACACGGGTTGCACCACTAGAACATGGCCCACATCACTAGAACATTACACGGGTTGCACCACTAGAATATGGCCCACATCACTAGAACATTACACGGGTTGCACCACTAGAACATGGCCCACATCACTAGAACATTACACGGCCCACACCACTAGAACATTACATGGGTTGCACCACTAGAACATGGCGCACATCACTAAATTGACCAAAACCAGAACAGACTCTAACTAGTGTGGCTCAAAGGTTGTATAATTCAGTGACATACTCATGCATTTGTGCACATCTGTTCAGCAAGCATGGTTGCAGATATACACAGATTGATGTGTTCACACAAACATTGTCCACATGGATTCACTTATTGAGAATCAACTCATAGAATCGTCTCCATTAATAGTAGAGTCTGGCATCTTGTACCCACCTCCACATATTTTTAGAACCCTTGCCTTTAACTGTATTTCACACCTGTGTGGGCACACAGTTGTTGCTCCAGCTGAAAGCTTTTTTGGCCATTCTACTTTTGTTTTGTAACTCACCTACATACTGCTGTTACCAACTGTCGTTTTTATTTAAATTTTCATTCTAATTCAGTTGCTCTCCAAAAAAAAGTAGACACAAATTAAACCCTTGGTAAAAATCAAACAAATGTTCTATGGATAAGATAATTAGATCAGTGGTAAAGTCAAACAAATGTTCTATGGATAAGATAATTAGATCAGTGGTAAAGTCAAACAAATGTTCTATGGATAAGATAATTAGATCAGTGGTAAAGTCAAACAAATGTTCTATGGATAAGATAATTAGATCAGTGGTAAAGTCAAACAAATGTTCTATGGATAAGATAATTAGATCAGTGGTAAAGTCAAACAAATGTTCTATGGATAAGATAATTAGATCAGTGGTAAAGTCAAACAAATGTTCTATGGATAAGATAATTAGATCAGTGGTAAAGTCAAACAAATGTTCTATGGATAAGATAATTAGATCAGTGGTGAAGTCAAACAAATGTTCTATGGATAAGATAATTAGATCAGTGGTAAAGTCAAACAAATGTTCTATGGATAAGATAATTAGATCAGTGGTAAAGTCAAACAAATGTTCTATGGATAAGATAATTAGATCAGTGGTAAAGTCAAACAAATGTTCTATGGATAAGATAATTAGATCAGTGGTAAAGTCAAACAAATGTTCTATGGATAAGATAATTAGATCAGTGGTAAAGTCAAACATATGCTCTATAGATCAGATAAACACTCAAATCTTAATACCACAATACTGACTGCACTGGGCAAGTGATCTTTATTTTCAAATTCAAAAAGAAGTCTTAATCCTGTGTGGGCGGATAAATGGGCCTAGGACATGACATCCACTTACTCGTCTTTCTTGATCAGTTTCTCTTCTTCTGCTGGGTCCCTGTGGAACAACAATCACAACTTGGGTCACAACACGAGCCAACAATCAACAACATCAGTCATAACATGAGTCAATAATCACAACATGAGTCACAACATGAGTCAACAATCACAACATCAGTCACAACATAAGTCAACAATCACAACTTGAGTCACAATATAAGTCAACAATCACAACATGAGTCACAACATAAGTCAACAATCACAACTTGAGTCATACAACTTGAGTCAACAATCACAACTTGAGTCACAACATGAGTCAACAATCACAACATGAGTCAACAATCACAACATGAGTCAACAATCACAATATGAGTCAACAATCACAACATGAGTCAACAATCACATCTTGAGTCACAACATGAGTCAACAATCACATCTTGAGTTACAACATGAGTCAACAATCACATCTTGAGTCACAACATGAGGCAACAATCACAACATGAGTCAACAATCACAACATGAGTCAACAATCACAATATAAGTCAACAATCACAACATGAGTCAATAATCACAACATGAGTCAACAATCACAATATAAGTCAACAATCACAACATGAGTCAACAATCACAACATGAGTCAACAATCACAACATGAGTCAACAATCACATCTTGAGTCACAACATGAGTCAACAATCACATCTTGAGTTACAACATGAGTCAACAATCACATCTTGAGTCACAACATGAGGCAACAATCACAACATGAGTCAACAATCACAACATGAGTCAACAATCACAATATAAGTCAACAATCACAACATGAGTCAATAATCACAACATGAGTCAACAATCACAATATAAGTCAACAATCACAACATGAGTCAACAATCACAACATGAGTCAACATTCACAACATGAGTCAACAATCACATCTTGAGTCACAACATGAGTCAACAATCACATCTTGAGTCACAACATGAGGCAACAATCACAACATGAGTCAACAATCACAATATGAGTCAACAATCACAACATGAGTCAACAATCACAACATGAGTCAACAATCACATTATGAGTCACAACATGAGTCAACAATCACACCTTGAGTTACAACATGAGTCAACAATCACATCTTGAGTCACAACATGAGTCAACAATCACATCTAGAGTCACAACATGAGCCAACAATCAAATCTTGAGTCACAACATGAGTTAACAATCACATCTTGAGTCACAACATGAGTCAATCAAAAAATGAATCAACAATCACACCTTGAGTCACACAATTTGATTCAACAATCACAACATGAGTCACAACATGAGTCAACAATCACATCTTGAGTCACACAACATGAGTCAACAATCACAACTTGAGTCACATAACATGAGTCACACAACTCAAGTCAACAATCGCATCTTGAGTCACACAACATGAGTCACACAACTCAAGTCAACAATCACAACTTGAGTCACATAACATGAGTCACACAACTCAAGTCAACAATCACATCTTGAGTCACACAACATGAGTCAACAATCACAACTTGAGTCACATAACATGAGTCACACAACTCAAGTCAACAATCGCGACTTGGGTCATACAACTTGAGTCAACAATCACAACTTGAGTCAACAATCACAACTTGAGTCATACAACTCGAGTCAACAATCACAACTTGAGTCATACAACTCGAGTCAACAATCACAACGTGAGCCATACAACTTGAGTCATACAACTTGAGTCAACAATCACAACTTGAGTCAACAATCACAACTTGATTCATACAACTCGAGTCAACAATCACAACTTGAGTTATACAACTCGAGTCAACAATCACAACTTGAGTCATATAACTTGAGTCAACAATCACAACTTGAGTCATACAACTTGAGTTACACAACTTGAGTCACACAACTCGAGTCACACAACTCGAGTCACACAACTCGAGTCACACAACTTGAGTCACAGAACTCGAGTCATACAACTTGAGTCAACAATCACAACTTGAGTTAACAGTCACAACATGAGTCAACAATCACAACATGAGTCAATAATCACAACTTGAGTCAACAATCACAACTTGAGTAAACAGTCACAACATGAGTCAACAATCACAACTTGAGTCGACAATCACAACTTGAGTAAACAGTCACAACATGAGTAAACAATCACAACTTGAGTCGACAATCACAACTTGAGTAAACAGTCACAACATGAGTAAACAATCACAACTTGAGTCGACAATCACAACTTGAGTCGACAATCACAACTTGAGTAAACAGTCACAACATGAGTCACACAATCACATCAACAAAGGGCATCATCTTTTACCTGGTCATATTTTGATCAAACAAGCAAACATCAACTCTACACTCACTTATTATCTTCATTCCTTCCCATCTTCTCCTCACAAAACTTACTTTCCACCCTCACTCATTCCTATCTTCTCCTCGTTAAACTTACTTTCCACCCTCACTCCCTATTCTCTCAAAACTTACTTTCCACCCTCACTCATTCTTATCTTGTCTTCACTAAACTTACTCTCCACCCTCACTCCCTATTCTCTCAAAACTTAATTTCCACCCTTACTCATTCCTATCTTCTCTCAAAACTTACTTTCCACCCTCATACCTTCCTATCCTCTCCTCTCAAAACTTGCTTTCCACCCTCATTTATTCTTATTTTTTCCTCTCAAAACTAACTTTCCACTCTGACTCCCTATTGTCTCCTCATAAAACTTACTTTCCAACCTCACTCATTCATATCTTCTCTCAAAACTTACTTTCCAATGTCAACCATTCCCTATCTTCTCCTCATTAAACTTACTTTCCACCCTCACTCCCTATTCTCTCAAAACTTACGTTCCACCCTCACTCATTCTTATCTTGTCTTCACTAAACTTACTCTCCACCCTCACTCCCTATTCTCTCAAAACTTACTTTCCACCTTCACTCATTCCTATCTTCTCCTCACAAAACTTACTTTCCATCCTCACTCATTCCTATGGTCTCCTCACAAAACTTACTTTCCACCTTCACTTATTCCTATCTTTTCCTCTCAAAACTTACTTTCCACTCTGACTCCTTATCGCCTCCCCACAAAAGTTACTTTCCATCCTCACTTATTCCTATCTTCTCCTCACAAAACTTAATTTCCACCCTCACTTGTTCCTATCTCTCCTCACAAAACTTACTTTCCACCCTCACTTATTCCTTTCATCTCCTCACAAAACTTACTTTCCATCCTCACTTATTCCTATCTTCTCCTCTCAAAACTTACTTTCCACCCTCACTTATTCCTACTGTCTCCTCACAAAACTTACTTTCCATCCTCATTTATTCCTATCTTCTCCTCTCAAAACTTACTTTCCACTCTGACTCTCTATTATCTTGTCACAAAACTTAACTTTCCACCCTCACTTATTCCTATCTTCTCCTCACAAAACTTACTTTCCACCCTCACTTATTTCTATCTTCTCCTCACAAAACCTACTTTCCACCCTCACTTATTCCTATCTTCTACTCACAAAACTTACTTTCCACCCTCACTTATCTTCTCCTCACAAAACTTACTTTCCACCCTCACTTATCTTCTCCTCACAAAACTTACTTTCCACCCTCACTTATCTTCTCCTCACAAAACTTACTTTCCACCCTCACTTATCTTCTCCTCACAAAACTTACTTTCCACCCTCACTTATCTTCTCCACACAAAACTTACTTTCCATCATCACCCTTCCCTCTTTCCTCTTCTCCCCCCTTGCCTCCAAGACCTCTTAGTCTGTCAACAAGTTCTGGCTTCTTTCTGTAAACCAGGGCAATGATGACAGCGATGATGATGATCAAGATGAGGAGGCCGATAACAATGCCAATAACCGATCCAGAGCCCAGTCCTGCTGATTCTGTGTGAGATTAGTTTGTCAACTCAGTTATAGCCTTCAACTAACAACTCACACATGATTACTCTGTTTACAAAATAAACAAGTGCAACATACAGCGATTTGCTGGTCAAATCAGATATTGCTAACTCTTCTCATGGATGGGGTAGATCAAACAATAGCTCCAGAAATGACCTCGAATCTATAGCCATGAACAGACTTCATGAATATCATGTCAAGGTGGGAGATGAAAGCTCTACACAGGAATCCAAAGAAGACTTGTCAATCAACACAACAGCGGTGACATTAATCAATACATGTTAAGGAATATACTGATGACTATATAACGGATATAGAATCAGCTATACCGTTATTCTGTGTGCACAAAAGGCATCGGGTTAAAAAGAAGAAAATCATGGATAGGGCAGGCTGTAGATATTGTACAGCAGTTGTGTTCAGCTGAGGACATGGGGAAGAATGGGTGTGCCATCAGAGTGTAGTACATTCTTTCTCATCAGCATGACTGAGAGTGCAGACCACAAAACTAACTGGTTGCTTGAGGCAGAGGAGCAGGCCTTAAGTCTGATTGTTGAGCAGTCATTTACCCAGATAGGTCTGTTACTTGGCTGTGGAGCTGCAGGGCTTCCACTGCTCATGTTGGTGGTAGATCTGAGAAGGAAGACAGTGGTGCTTTCACACAGACTACATGTCATTTCATCATTGGGTGCTGTCTCCGCATCAAAGGTTGACTACCATGGAGTGCCATTCTGCTGTCTCTTGCTTTGATGGTGCAGGTCGTCATAGGTAGACTTGTCCATCTTTTGATGTTACTCGTCCATGTTAGTCTTGGTCTGCCTCTTTTATCTTGTATTTTCACTTCCAAGGTTACTTTTATTAGGCTTCTGTGTCTTTTAACATGGCCCAAAAATATCATTTATCTTGTTTGAATTGTGTTTAGTAGTTACTCTTTTCATTTTTAGTTGTTTTAAGACTTCATCGTTTGTTTTCTTTTCTTTCCTTTCAATTCTACCTATTCTTCTATATATCCACATTTCAAAGGCTTCAATTCTCTGTTCTGTTTTCTTGTCTAATGTCCATGTTTCTGCACCATATAGGAATATTGAGAAGATGTAACATTTTGCTAATCTTAGTTTTAGCCCTGGTGTTATTTGTTTTGATGTTAGTATGTCCTTCATGACATTAAAATTACTTTTTGCCATTCCTATTCTTTTGCTTATTTCAGTTGTACATTTTCCATCACTGGTTATAGTATGTCCAAGGTAGTTGTAGCTCTGAACTGTCTCCAGGTCTATTCCTTCAATTTTGATATCCACTTGTAGGTTTTGAGTATTTTCTTTGTTTATGATCATAGTTTTAGTCTTTTTGATATTCATATCTAGTCCATATTTTTTGCTTGTCGTGTTTATTTCATTAAGCAATTGTTGTAGATCTTTAGGATTTTCTGCTAGTAGTACAGTATCATCAGCATATCTTAGGTTATTGATTATCTTTCCATTAATTTGTAGGCCTGACATCTCTGAGATGTTTTTAAAGATTTGCTCAGTGTATAGATTGAACAAGCTTGGTGATAGGATACATCCTTATCTTACTCCTCTTTTTATATCAATGGGTGTAGAGTTCTCTTTGTTATATTTTATTATTGCTGTTTGCTCCCAGTATAGATTACATAGTCGTATGTCCATGTCATCTAGATGTATCTCTTTTAGGCAGTCTGTTGATGGTACAAGTGGTTTGACATGGAAATTATGGCTGTCACTAAAAAAATAGCATGGCTTGAGACACAGCTTTATGTGTGTTGATGGTACAAGTGGTTTGACCATGGAAAGTATGGCTGTCACTAAAGCCATGGCTTGAGACACAGCTTTATGTGTGTTGATGGTACAAGTGGTTTGACATGGAAAGTATGGCTGTCACTAAAGCCATGGCTTGAGACACAGCTTTATGTGTGTTGATGGTACAAGTGGTTTGACATGGAAAGTATGGCTGTCACTAAAGCCATGGCTTGAGACACAGCTTTATGTGTGTTGATGGTACAAGTGGTTTGACCATGGAAAGTATGGCTGTCACTAAAGCCATGGCTTGAGACACACCTTTATGTGTGTTGATGGTACAAGTGGTTTGACCATGGAAAGTATGGCTGTCACTAAAGCCATGGCTTGAGACACACCTTTATGTGTGTTGATGGTACAAGTGGTTTGACCATGGAAAGTATGGCTGTCACTAAAGCCATGGCTTGAGACACACCTTTATGTGTGTTGATGGTACAAGTGGTTTGACATGGAAAGTATGGCTGTCACTAAAGCCATGGCTTGAGACACACCTTTATGTGTGTTGATGGTACAAGTGGTTTGACTATGGAAAGTATGGCTGTCACTAAAGCCATGGCTTGAGACACAGCTTTATGTGTGTTGATGGTACAAGTGGTTTGACATGGAAAGTATGGCTGTCACTAAAGCCATGGCTTGAGACACACCTTTATGTGTGTTGATGGTACAAGTGGTTTGACCATGGAAAGTATGGCTGTCACTAAAGCCATGGCTTGAGACACACCTTTATGTGTGTTGATGGTACAAGTGGTTTGACTATGGAAAGTATGGTTGTCACTAAAACCATGGCTTGAGACACACCTTTATGTGTGTTGATGGTACAAGTGGTTTGACCATGGAAAGTATGGCTGTCACTAAAGCCATGGCTTGAGACACACCTTTATGTGTGTTGATGGTACAAGTGGTTTGACCATGGAAAGTATGGCTGTCACTAAAGCCATGGCTTGAGACACACCTTTATGTGTGTTGATGGTACAAGTGGTTTGACATGGAAAGTATGGCTGTCACTAAAGCCATGGCTTGAGACACACCTTTATGTGTGTTGATGGTACAAGTGGTTTGACTATGGAAAGTATGGCTGTCACTAAAGCCATGGCTTGAGACACAGCTTTATGTGTGTTGATGGTACAAGTGGTTTGACATGGAAAGTATGGCTGTCACTAAAGCCATGGCTTGAGACACACCTTTATGTGTGTTGATGGTACAAGTGGTTTGACCATGGAAAGTATGGCTGTCACTAAAGCCATGGCTTGAGACACAGCTTTATGTGTGTTGATGGTACAAGTGGTTTGACCATGGAAAGTATGGCTGTCACTAAAGCCATGGCTTGAGACACAGCTTTATGTGTGTTGATGGTACAAGTGGTTTGACCATGGAAAGTATGGCTGTCACTAAAGCCATGGCTTGAGACACACCTTTATGTGTGTTGATGGTACAAGTCGTTTGACCATGGAAAGTATGGCTGTCACTAAAGCCATGGCTTGAGACACACCCATATGTGTGTTTCCTCAGTGAGTCTGTTCAGGAAGATTACAGCTGGCTAGGCTCGACGGCAGTGGTTGGAGTCTCTGGGGAGGTCAAGTCTGACAAAAGTCTGCTTCATGCCAGGGCAACATTGATGTGAGATGTAATGTGAGTGTTGACAGACTTACCAGTTTGGCTTATGTGGGGTGCGGAAAAGCAATGCCCTCAGGGACGCTAGACAAAAGACCAACTCAAAAATGATTCAGCAAATTGTGCCTCAAGTTTCCTCCATGAAAAATGTGTGTTGATGTCATTTTAGTGACAGCCATACTTTCCATGGTCAAACATGTGTCCATGATTCACCTCCATAAGTCAGAATTGGCTCTATAAAGCACCCAATGAACTTTCACACTTCTACTGACACAGACTTAAGGCACAAGAAAAAATGTTGATTGTTTTTTTCTGTTTTTTTTTTTTAGGAGCTCCCTTTTGTGTTGTGATTTTGACAGTTGTAACCAAGTATTCCAACTTTCCTCGTATTTTGCCAGTTGTAACCAAGTATTCCAACTTTCCTCTTATTTTGCCAGTTGTAACCAAGTATTTCAACTTTCCTCTTATTTTGACAGTTGTAACCAAGTATTCCAACTTTCCTCTTATTTTGTCAGTTGTAACCAAGTATTTCAACTTTCCTCTTATTTTGCCAGTTGTAACCAAGTATTCCAACTTTCCTCGTATTTTGCCAGTTGTAACCAAGTATTCCAACTTTCCTCTTATTTTGCCAGTTGTAACCAAGTATTTCAACTTTCCTCTTATTTTGCCAGTTGTAACCAAGTATTTCAACTTTCCTCTTATTTTGCCAGTTGTAACCAAGTATTTCAACTTTCCTCTTATTTTGCCAGTTGTAACCAAGTATTTCAACTTTCCTCTTATTTTGCCAGTTGTAACCAAGTATTTCAACTTTCCTCTTATTTTGCCAGTTGTAACCAAGTATTTCAACTTTCCTCTTATTTTGCCAGTTGTAACCAAGTATTTCAACTTTCCTCTTATTTTGCCAGTTGTAACCAAGTATTTCAACTTTCCTCTTATTTTGCCAGTTGTAACCAAGTATTTCAACTTTCCTCTTATTTTGCCAGTTGTAACCAAGTATTTCAACTTTCCTCTTATTTTGCCAGTTGTAACCAAGTATTTCAACTTTCCTCTTATTTTGCCAGTTGTAACCAAGTATTTCAACTTTCCTCTTATTTTGCCAGTTGTAACCAAGTATTTCAACTTTCCTCTTATTTTGCCAGTTGTAACCAAGTATTTCAACTTTCCTCTTATTTTGCCAGTTGTAACCAAGTATTTCAACTTTCCTCTTATTTTGTCAGTTGTAACCAAGTATTTCAACTTTCCTCTTATTTTGCCAGTTGTAACCAAGTATTTCAACTTTCCTCGTATTTTGCCAGTTGTAACCAAGTATTTCAACTTTCCTCTTATTTTGCCAGTTGTAACCAAGTATTTCAACTTTCCTCTTATTTTGTCAGTTGTAACCAAGTATTTCAACTTTCCTCTTATTTTGCCAGTTGTAACCAAGTATTTCAACTTTCCTCTTATTTTGCCAGTTGTAACCAAGTATTTCAACTTTCCTCTTATTTTGCCAGTTGTAACCAAGTATTTCAACTTTCCTCTTATTTTGCCAGTTGTAACCAAGTATTTCAACTTTCCTCTTATTTTGCCAGTTGTAACCAAGTATTTCAACTTTCCTCTTATTTTGCCAGTTGTAACCAAGTATTTCAACTTTCCTCTTATTTTGCCAGTTGTAACCAAGTATTCCAACTTTCCTCTTATCATGATGTGCCAGAAAAATGTTGATTGTTTTTTTCTGATGTTTTTTTAGAAGCTCCCTTTTTGTGTTGTCCTCTTTGAGAGAGAGAGAGAGAGAGAGAGAGAGAGAGAGAGAGAAATGATTCTGAATCAGTGACTGTAAACCGACTTCACAAATACCATGTCGTGGTGGCTGTTTGACATAACAAACAGAAGCGCTACTCAGGAATCCCCAGAAGAACTGTCTACCAACACAACACTTGTGTCTTAGTTGCTAAACGTTGAGGGATACACTTCGGCTGAGATCGAAGCACTTATAGACTTGTTCGATTTGGAAATGGGAGGACCTGTCAATGAAACTTTCCTTTTTCCCAGTCAGCTTTATGAGCACAGATCACATGATAACAGCTGAAATGGGTCAGATACCAGTGTCAACTAACGATAATATTTGATGCAAGAACTAAACAAGAAAATGTTTGATGGATGAACTATACAAATATGTGTACGTCTGTACATGTGAATTCAGCTGTGCTAAACCTTTCACATTTGACTCTGCTTTCCCTAATCCTATCACTTGACCAGATGGTAGCCAGGTGAAATGGCAATCTGACTGCTAGAAGTTACATTCTCAATATAAAAACTAACAGAAACAAAATATTGCAATCATTACTTTTCTACATGCTGGGAGCAGTCAGAGGTTAAGGCTTTTATTGTGCCTATTTGGCTTTCAATTAATGCTGAGAATGAGTTTGATCCTTCATTTGAAGGAGTTTCTACACATTTCTTTTTTAAATGCAGAGTGAGGTATTTTCCAACTCATAGTAGAAAGGTATCTTCTGTTCTGAATCAGAAGGTATCTCTGGTTCCCTATCAGAAGAAGGTATTTCTTGTTCAAATCAGGGAAAGGTATATCCTTTTCTCATCATCATCATGTGCAATATTGTTTGATGTAGGCCATGAAGTCCTTCCACAATTCTCCGCCCTGAGTACATGGCATCAGTTGTATTGTTCTTCTTCTTTCTTCTTCTATCCTTCCTCTGCTGCCATTGGCTTCGAGGGGAGAAACAATCTGCGATTCTTTGCTCTTCTGTTGGCCTCTTCTGATGTTATTCCTCCTAGTGACTCTAGTATTCCCTTTATCCATCTCTTTCTCGGCCTTCCTCTTAATCTGGCGTTTTCGTAGCATTTTTTATGGCTCTTTGCGTCATTGTTAGTTCTTTTTGTCTTGTTATGTGGCCGAACCAATTTATCTGTTGTTTCTTTATGTATTCGATGGCTGGTTCAATTTCGAGTTTCTTCCTCAGGTCAGTGTTTCTTACTCTGTCCCTTAAGCTGTTTCCTGTCATTCTTCTGACACATTTCATTTCGGTGGTCGTTATCTTTCTAATTGTTCTAGAGTCCAGCGTCCAATTCTGGCACTGATAGAACAGAGTTGGTAGAAAAATTGATTTGTATATTGCCCTTTTTGCTTCCGTAGTTATTGCTTTGTTTTTCAATAGTGTTGTATTGTTGACTGTATTATATGCCATGACACCAACTATCTAGTATCTTCTCTCTATCCACAGTACATGGCATCAGTTGTATTGTTGACTGTATTATATGCCATGACACCAACTATCTAGCATCTTCTCTCTATCCACAGTACATGGCATCAGTTGTATTGTTGACTGTATTAAATGCCATGACACCAAGCTATCTAGTATCTTCTCTCTATCCACAGTACATGGCATCAGTTGTATTGTTGACTGTATTAAATGCCATGACACCAACTATCTAGTATCTTCTCTCTATCCACAGTACATGGCATCAGTTGTATTGTTGACTGTATTATATGCCATGACACCAAGCTATCTAGTATCTTCTCTCTATCCACAGTACATGGCATCAGTTGTATTGTTGACTGTATTATATGCCATGACACCAACTATCCAGTATCTTCTCTCTATCCACAGTACATGGCATCAGTTGTATTGTTGACTGTATTATATGCCATGACACCAACTATCTAGTATCTTCTCTCTATCCACAGTACATGGCATCAGTTGTATTGTTGACTGTATTATATGCCATGACACCAACTATCTAGTATCTTCTCTCTATCCACAGTACATGGCATCAGTTGTATTGTTGACTGTATTAAATGCCATGACACCAAGCTATCTAGCATCTTCTCTCTATCCACAGTACATGGCATCAGTTGTATTGTTGACTGTATTATATGCCATGACACCAACTATCTAGCATCTTCTCTCTATCCACAGTACATGGCATCAGTTGTATTGTTGACTGTATTAAATGCCATGACACCAAGCTATCTAGCATCTTCTCTCTATCCACAGTACATGGCATCAGTTGTATTGTTGACTGTATTATATGCCATGACACCAAGCTATCCAGTATCTTCTCTCTATCCGCAGTACATCATATCAGTTCTGTTGTTGACTGTTTTCCACGCCATGACACCAAGCTATCCAGTATTTTCTCTCTTTGTCGCCCTTGATCTCTCTTTCCTTTTATTTTGCCAGTTATAACCAAGTGTTCCAACTTTCCTCTTCTCATGATGTGCCAGAAAAATGTTGATTGTTTCTTTCTGATGTTTTTTAAGAGCTGCCTTTTTGTGTTGGCCTCTTTGAGAACTTCCTTATTGGTCTTTTTAGGTCCAGGGAACTTTCAACATTCTTCTGAGAAATCTCTTCTCTGTGGCCTCTAATCGTCTTTTCATTTGTTTGTCTACTGTCCATGATTCACCTCCATAAGTCAGAATTGGCTCTATAAAGCACCCTTTCTCACTTCTATTGACACAGACTTGAGACACATTCTCCATTTTCTGAATGATACTTTAGCCTGTTCTAAATTAGAAAATTGGTATTTCTGGTTACAAACCAGACTAAGGTATTTCCTGTCATAAATCAAAGGAAGGTATTTCTGGTTACAAACCAGACTAAGGTATTTCCTGTCATAAATCAAAGGAAGGTATTTCCTGTCATAAATCAAAGGAAGGTATTTCTGGTTACAAACCAGACTAAGGTATTTCCTGTTATAAATCAAAGGAAGGTATTTCCTGTTATAAATCAAAGGAAGGTATTTCCTGTCATAAATCAAAGGAAGGTGTTTCCTGTTATAAATCAAAGGAAGGTATTTCCTGTCATAAATCAAAGGAAGGTATTTCCTGTCATAAATCAAAGGAAGGTATTTCCTGTTATAAATCAAAGGAAGGTGTTTCCTGTTATAAATCAAAGGAAGGTATTTCCTGTTATAAATCAAAGGAAGGTGTTTAGTGTTATAAATCAATGGAAGGTGTTTCCTGTTATAAATCAAAGGAAGGTATTTCCTGTTATAAATCAAAGGAAGGTATTTCCTGTTATAAATCAAAGGAAGGTATTTCCTGTTATAAATCAAAGGAAGGTATTTCCTGTCATAAATCAAAGGAAGGTGTTTCCTGTTAAAAATCAAAGGAAGGTATTTCCTGTCATAAATCAAAGGAAGGTGTTTCCTGTTATAAATCAAAGGAAGGTATTTCCTGATATAAATCAAAGGAAGGTATTTCTTGTTCAAAATCAGAAGGTATTTCTTCTAAATCAGAAGAAAGTATCTCCTGTTGCAAGTGAGAAGTAGACATCTCTTGTTGTAAATCTGTTCCTCATCGCTGAGAACTAGCCTCAAATTGTCCAGACAGCCGACAAAATACACTCGTAGAAACCATCAAAAAACATGTCACACTGAACATGGAGAGTAATCAATGTCACAACCAATATCTAGTGCCTGTTGTTAAAGATGAAACATTTCAGTCAAGTACACATTTTCACATGAAATAAATCTTGCAGAGTCACAATAAGAACATACCCAATAAAGTATAGGGAGTACAAATTTAAAAAAAAAAACGATTAAATATACCAAAATAAATCTATAGAAGAATAACAAAAAACACATAGGGTAATCTCTATTATTTCAACAAAAAGATGAATTTATAAAAGTTGATGTCCTTTATAGGAAATAGCAATTTATAGACAAAATTAAATATATTAAAGTATATATTTACAGGCTATATAAAAACATAAATATAAATGTGTATACTAATTAAAGAATATACATTTATTTATTAAACAAAGAATATTAAAAAAACAAAGAAATATATATGCTAATAAGATATTAAAGAAATGTCAATTTTTATACCAAATAAGATCAAATGACTATACATTTTTTGTTCCAAATAAGAAATCAATTAATATAGCAAATAAGGTATCAATTAATATAGCAAATAAGATAGCGGGATAATACTAAAGAAACTCCAGATGAAACAAACAAAAATACTCAATGAAATGTAGAAACACTGAGTTATGGAATAAAGAATGCAGAATATAAAGCATTTATATTAAAGTAATCAAGAATGATACTATGTACTCAATAAAGTGTACAGAATCTAATTTTACATAAACAATAAAATGGGTACAGAATATAAATATTAACATATTTGTTAAAGAAAAAAAAACAGTGTACAGAACAATGACACGAAAGTGACAGCACAAGTTAATGTACATGATTGACAACAAGAGTAGAAAACAAAATGCTGACTTCTTCTGAATAAATGTCAACAAATACACAAATAATATGTTTATACTTACGTCTATGTGATTTGTAAATAAACAAATATAACGATGTTAAATCCAGTAATAATAGATAGACAAATAAAAACGGTTATTAATTTTAGCGACATGAAACAATCAAAAACATGAAATTAATTCTTAGGAGGAATCTCTGTTAGTGATTAGCAAGTAATTAGACAAGAGGAGAGGTCAATTCAGCAAGTTAACATGACAAGTCTCCGTTAATGATACATAGGTTTATATTGATATGATTTTTATCTCACTTTTGAATTAGTTGTTACAGACGATAACCTTTATTGATATGATTTTTATCTTACTTTTGAATTAGTTTTTACAGAAGATAACGTTTATTGATATGAATTTTATCTCACTTTTGAATTAGTTGTTACAGACGATAACCTTTATTGATATGAATTTTATCTCACTTTTGAATTAGTTGTTACAGACGATAACCTTTATTGATATGAATTTTATCTCACTTTTGAATTAGTTGTTACAGACGATAACCTTTATTGATATGAATTTTATCTCACTTTTGAATTAGTTGTTACAGACGATAACCTTTATTGATATGAATTTTATCTCACTTTTGAATTAGTTGTTACAGGCGATAACCTTTATTGATATGAATTTTATCTCACTTTTGAATTAGTTGTTACAGACGATAACCTTTATTGATATAAATTTTATCTCACTTTTGAATTAGTTGTTACAGACGATAACCTTTATTGATATGAATTTTATCTCCCTTTTGAATTAGTTGTTACAGACGATAACCTTTATTGATATAAATTTTATCTCACTTTTGAATTAGTTGTTACAGACGATAACCTTTATTGATATGAATTTTATCTCACTTTTGAATTAGTTGTTACAGACGATAACCTTTATTGATATGAATTTTATCTCCCTTTTGAATTAGTTGTAATATTCAACTTGTGATGGAGCACCATAATTGCTAATTGTGTCTATCAGGCCTTCACATGTCTTCTCTCATGTTGCAATGTTTGCTATTTCAGGACTAGCAGACGTCAAAACGGTGGCTGAGCTGACAGCACATGAGTACACTGGATATTAGTTCTTGATGGCGGATGTCATGACGCTAAAATTAATACTTCAGTGCCGAACCAATTTTACAAGATATTTGTATCAAAACTATATTAGCGCAATAATGTTGGGCTATTTAAAAAATATTGTATCAAATTATATTTTGATACCTAAATACTCAATTTAGTGCATCAATATGGAGCTACACTGGACATTTTAAATCAAGCAAATTGTGGTATTCTACGATACAAACTTTAACCGTTTAACCAGCTGATACATTTTGATCGCACAAACCTCACATCTAAAGAAATCAAGTTTGTATCAAGCTAAACTTCTTTGTCATCATTTACAATCATTATCTGCAACTTATTATTACAACTAAACTTTGTCATCAATATCTACAACATATTATAACTAAACTTTGTCATCATTATCTACAACATATTATTACTACTAAACTTTGTCATCATTATCTACAACATATTACAACTAAACTTTGTCACCATTATCTACAACTTATTATTACAACTAAACTTTGTCATCATTATCTACAACATATTATTACAACTAAACTTTGTCATCATTATCTACAACATATTACAACTAAACTTTGTCATCATTATCTACAACATATTATTACAACTAAACTTTGTCATCATTATCTACAACATATTACAACTAAACTTTGTCATCATGATCTACAACATATTATTACAACTAAACTTTGTCATCATTATCTACAACATATTATTACAACTAATCTTTGTCATCATTATCCACAACATATTATTACTACTAAACTTTGTCATCAATATCTACAACATATTATTACAACTAAACTTGAGTTTACATTAATATGAGGATACGGCTACGTTACAAACAGCCACACACAACAGGGAGATGTCTAACATTAAGCGTTATGTTACCAACTGTTTATTATAAACAAGTCCAGTAAATATCATATCAAAAGAAACAAAGCAGAAACAGACACAAGCAAACACAAATGCAAGGCCATAATGTTGATGCATATCGTTATAAGCTTAAAGTAGGTCAGCGCTGCCATTAGCCCATGACCTGTGTTTATATAGTCTCCTGCTGAAGACTTTTGAATGATTAAATGCAAGAATTATTGTCTAGCTATAAGTCGATATCAAAATTGTAATTTCTACATTACTCACTCGTACATTCTTAAAGAGTCATGGAAACATAAAAATGCAAATGACAATTAACATATACCAACCATATCTAGAGTCACTGACTCAGCCAGTGTTAGACCATAAAGAGAGGATGAACTGTCATATCAATTAAAATAACTGGAGTCAGTGCTAGGCTATAATTAACAAAAATCTTCACTCAAAGTTGACAAAGTGGAGTCAGCACTAGACTGAGATGAAGATGAGTCGATATTTTCACAAATTAAATTATAAAAATTATTTGGAGTCATTGCTGTGTAAAGAAAAGATTAGTCTAATCAAAAGTTAACACAAAGTTTATTTAGAGTCACAACTTGATTGTAAAGATAAGTCTATTCAAATGTTAACATCAAGTTTATTTAGAGTCACAACTTGATTGTAAAGATAAGTCTATTCAAATGTTAACATCAAGTTTATTTAGTCACAACTTGATTGTAAAGATAAGTCTATTCAAATGTTAACATCAAGTTTATTAGTCACTACTTGATTTTAAAGATAAGTCTATTCAAAGGTTAACGTAAAGTTTATTTAGAGTCACTACTTGATTGTAAAGATAAATCTATTCAAAGGTTAACATAAAGTTTATTAGAGTCACTACTTGATTGTAAAGATAAGTCTATTCAAATGTTAACATAAAGTTTATTTAGAGTCACAACTTGATTGTAAAGATAAGTCTATTCAAAGGTTAACATAAAGTTTATTAGAGTCACTACTTGATTGTAAAGATAAGTCTATTCAAAGGTTAACATAAAGTTTATTAGAGTCACTACTTGATTGTAAAGATAAGTCTATTCAAATGTTAACATAAAGTTTATTTAGTCACTACTTGATTGTAAAGATAAGTCTATTCAAAGGTTAACATCAAGTTTATTAGAGTCACAACTTGATTGTAAAGATAAGTCTATTAGAGTCACAACTTGATTGTAAAGATAAGTCTATTAGAGTCACTACTTGATTGTAAAGATAAGTCTATTCAAAAGTTAACATCAAGTTTATTTAGAGTCACAACTTGATTGTAAAGATAAGTCTATTTAAAGGTCAACATAAAGTTTATTTAGAGTCACTACTTGATTGTAAAGATAAGTCTATTCAAATGTTAACATCAAGTTTATTTAGAGTCACAACTTGATTGTAAAGATAAGTCTATTCAAATGTTAACATCAAGTTTATTAGAGTCACTACTTGATTGTAAAGATAAGTCTATTCAAAGGTTAACATCAAGTTTATTAGAGTCACAACTTGATTGTAAAGATAAGTCTATTAGAGTCACAACTTGATTGTAAAGATAAGTCTATTAGAGTCACTACTTGATTGTAAAGATAAGTCTATTCAAAGGTTAACATCAAGTTTATTTAGAGTCACTACTTGATTGTAAAGATAAGTCTATTCAAATGTTAACATCAAGTTTATTAGAGTCACTACTTGATTGTAAAGATAAGTCTATTCAAAGGTTAACATCAAGTTTATTAGAGTCACAACTTGATTGTAAAGATAAGTCTATTCAAATGTTAACATCAAGTTTATTAGAGTCACTGCTTGATTGTAAAGATAAGTCTATTCAAAGGTTAACATCAAGTTTATTAGAGTCACTACTTGATTGTAAAGATAAGTCTATTCAAAGGTTAACATTAAGTTTATTAGAGTCACTACTAGATTGTAAAGATAAGTCTATTCAAAGGTTAACATCAAGTTTATTTAGAGTCACTACTAGATTGTAAAGAAAAGATAAGACTTTATGCAAAAATTAAAATTTAAAACAGTAAGAGTCATTAAATTTAAGAAAAAATGGCAATTTTTACAAATAAAAAACTCACAATTAGAGACTTCTGTTGTGGGCCAAAAGAATTTGAGTTCCAGTGAGGGGAGTTGATGCGATTTGATGCGCACAAAAATAGATTTAGTTTGAACTTACCTTGTCTGCGAGCAGCACACTAATTTATTCTTCTTTATTTCCTTCCTCATTTGTCTTTCAGCGTCCAGGGGGGATATGGTTCATGGTTTCTTGCTCTTTTATTGCCCTCTTCTGCTATTATATCTCCCAGTGTTTCTAGCATTATCCCCTTTTTCTTGGTCGGCCTCTTGATCTGGTGTTCTCATATCGTTTGTTGGTGACTCATTGTGTTAGATATAGTTCTTGATGTTTGATCCCATGCCCGACCCACTTGATCTTTTGTCACTTTTAATATATTGTTCATGATGTGAAATGCTAGACCATAAGCAGTGCTTGACTAAGGTAGCATGTAGGAACAAATGATTACACGGAAGGGTGGTGGGGTATCAAGGATAATAGAAGAGGCAAGAGGAAAATGTTTACGAAACGGCAAAGAAAGAATGGGGATGAAAGAGTACATTAGAAATCTTGTAAGAAAGAACAGCAACATATGAAGATAAGAAATCTTGTAAGAAAGAACAGCAATATATGAAGATAAGAAATCTTGTAAGAAAGAACAGCAATATATGAAGATAAGAAATCTTGTAAGAAAGAACAGCAATATATGAAGATAAGAAATCTTGTAAGAAAGAACAGCAATATATGAAGATAAGAAATCTTGTAAGAAAGAACAGCAATATATGAAGATAAGAAATCTTGTAAGAAAGAACAGCAATATATGAAGATAAGAAATCTTGTAAGAAAGAACAGCAACATATGAAGATAAGAAATCTTGTAAGAAAGAACAGCAACATATGAAGATAAGAAATCTTGTAAGAAAGAACAGCAACATATGAAGATAAGAAATCTTGTAAGAAAGAACAGCAATATATGAAGATAAGAAATCTTGTAAGAAAGAACAGCAATAAGAAGATAAGAAATCTTGTAAGAAAGAACAGCAATATATGAAGATAAGAAATCTTGTAAGAAAGAACAGCAATAAGAAGATAAGAAATCTTGTAAGAAAGAACAGCAATATATGAAGATAAGAAATCTTGTAAGAAAGAACAGCAATATATGAAGATAAGAAATCTTGTAAGAAAGAACAGCAATATATGAAGATAAGAAATCTTGTAAGAAAGAACAGCAATATATGAAGATAAGAAATCTTGTAAGAAAGAACAGCAATAAGAAGATAAGAAATCTTGTAAGAAAGAACAGCAATATATGAAGATAAGAAATCTTGTAAGAAAGAACAGCAATATATGAAGATAAGAAATCTTGTAAGAAAGAACAGCAATATATGAAGATAAGAAATCTTGTAAGAAAGAACAGCAATATATGAAGATAAGAAATCTTGTAAGAAAGAACAGCAATATATGAAGATAAGAAATCTTGTAAGAAAGAACAGCAATATATGAAGATAAGAAATCTTGTAAGAAAGAACAGCAATATATGAAGATAAGAAATCTTGTAAGAAAGAACAGCAATATATGAAGATAAGAAATCTTGTAAGAAAGAACAGCAATATATGAAGATAAGAAATCTTGTAAGAAAGAACAGCAATATATGAAGATAAGAAATCTTGTAAGAAAGAACAGCAATATATGAAGATAAGAAATCTTGTAAGAAAGAACAGCAACATATGAAGATAAGAAATCTTGTAAGAAAGAACAGCAACATATGAAGATAAGAAATCTTGTAAGAAAGAACAGCAACATATGAAGATAAGAAATCTTGTAAGAAAGAACAGCAATATATGAAGATAAGAAATCTTGTAAGAAAGAACAGCAATAAGAAGATAAGAAATCTTGTAAGAAAGAACAGCAATATATGAAGATAAGAAATCTTGTAAGAAAGAACAGCAATAAGAAGATAAGAAATCTTGTAAGAAAGAACAGCAATATATGAAGATAAGAAATCTTGTAAGAAAGAACAGCAATATATGAAGATAAGAAATCTTGTAAGAAAGAACAGCAATATATGAAGATAAGAAATCTTGTAAGAAAGAACAGCAATATATGAAGATAAGAAATCTTGTAAGAAAGAACAGCAATAAGAAGATAAGAAATCTTGTAAGAAAGAACAGCAATATATGAAGATAAGAAATCTTGTAAGAAAGAACAGCAATATATGAAGATAAGAAATCTTGTAAGAAAGAACAGCAATATATGAAGATAAGAAATCTTGTAAGAAAGAACAGCAATATATGAAGATAAGAAATCTTGTAAGAAAGAACAGCAATATATGAAGATAAGAAATCTTGTAAGAAAGAACAGCAATATATGAAGATAAGAAATCTTGTAAGAAAGAACAGCAATATATGAAGATAAGAAATCTTGTAAGAAAGAACAGCAATATATGAAGATAAGAAATCTTGTAAGAAAGAACAGCAATATATGAAGATAAGAAATCTTGTAAGAAAGAACAGCAATAAGAAGATAAGAAATCTTGTAAGAAAGAACAGCAATATATGAAGATAAGAAATCTTGTAAGAAAGAACAGCAATATATGAAGATAAGAAATCTTGTAAGAAAGAACAGCAATATATGAAGATAAGAAATCTTGTAAGAAAGAACAGCAATATATGAAGATAAGAAATCTTGTAAGAAAGAACAGCAATATATGAAGATAAGAAATCTTGTAAGAAAGAACAGCAATATATGAAGATAAGAAATCTTGTAAGAAAGAACAGCAATAAGAAGATAAGAAATCTTGTAAGAAAGAACAGCAATATATGAAGATAAGAAATCTTGTAAGAAAGAACAGCAATATATGAAGATAAGAAATCTTGTAAGAAAGAACAGCAATAAGAAGATAAGAAATCTTGTAAGAAAGAACAGCAATAAGAAGATAAGAAATCTTGTAAGAAAGAACAGCAATATATGAAGATAAGAAATCTTGTAGAAAGAACAGCAATATATGAAGATAAGAAATCTTGTAGAAAGAACAGCAATATATGAAGATAAGAAATCTTGTAGAAAGAACAGCTATAAGAAAATAAGAAATCTTGTAAGAAAGAACAACATGTGATAGACATTAAGAGGAAAGCCACAAATGTCATGTAAACATTATCAGATTAAAATTATTGTTAACAAAGTGACCAAATGTTGTTGAGAGAAGAGACTAACAAACAAACACGTGAGGTTTGGCACCACGTGATGTGGTTGTGCATTAACTGGTGCAATGGCTTCATTCAGTGTGTGGCCAGAGAGGAGTAGAATGCAACAACGGCAGGACATATAAATGAAAGTTGGCAAGCGGTATCTCAAACATTCCCAAAACAAAACTGTGGTTGTAAACAATCCCTGGGCACACAAGCAGTAGCACATGAGGCTAAGATTCAATCAAATAATAAACCTAACCGCAGAAAACAAGCTAAATCTTCTGCCAAAAAAAACCAGCTTCGGTGTGGTCGATCATAATTAAAATCAATACAAAATTGAGCAGGCAGCTTTCAAACATAACAAAACAAAAAAGCAACAAATAAAATTGTAAACATCCTGAGAACGAATTAATCAACATAATTAACGAAACAAAAATACAGAACAAGCAAATCTAACCCCTTGGTAAACATTCCAGGCAGTAGCACGCACAAACTAAACATTCTGAGCAAAACAGAGAACGGCAGAAAATAAACAAAATAAACAAAATGGCAATAAGCAAAACCTTGCCCTATCCGGACAATGTCGATTTTCAAATAAAAATAAATAATATAAAGTGCCACAGTTTAGAGTCAACAAAAAAATTATATCTTCTCTTTATGGTTTTAAGATTTATTAAATAAAGTTAAAATTGAAAATTCATCGAATAAAGTTAAAAATTGAAAATTCATCGAATAAAGTTAAAAATTGAAGATTTATTATATAAGGTTAAAAAAAAGATAAAATGACATTATCATAGTGTTTTCATATATTAATGTTGTTAAAGCAGGAGTTATAAAATGTACAATTATGATACTCTAGCTGCTAAAATATAACACTAGTTCTGTTATATAAATTTTCATAAAGATATACAATTCATAAAATGATCATGAATCAAATATTGAAACAATTAGTGTTAAAATCTGTCATGAAATAAAACTCAAGAAAACCATTTGTTTCTAAGCTCTCTTGATGTCATTTAGACCTAGTTAGAAGTTAGATCTAGTTAGAAGTTAGATCTAGTTAGAAGTTAGATCTAGTTAGAAGTTAGATCTAGTTAGAAGTTTGATCTAGTTAGAAGTTAGACCTAGTTAGATGTTAGATCTAGTTAGAAGTTAGACCTAGTTAGAAGTTAGATCTAGTTAGAAGTTAGATCTAGTTAGAAGTTAGACCTAGTTAGAAGTTAGATCTAGTTAGAAGTTAGATCTAGTTAGAAGTTAGACCTAGTTAGATGTTAGATCTAGTTAGAAGTTAGATCTAGTTAGAAGTTAGATCTAGTTAGAAGTTAGATCTAGTTAGAAGTTAGATCTAGTTAGAAGTTAGATCTAGTTAGAAGTTAGACCTAGTTGGAAGTTAGATCTAGTTAGAAGTTAGATCTAGTTAGAAGTTAGATCTAGTTAGAAGTTAGATCTAGTTAGAAGTGAGATCTAGTTAGAAGTTAGACCTAGTTGGAAGTTAGATCTAGTTAGAAGTTAGATCTAGTTAGAAGTTAGATCTAGTTAGAAGTTAGACCTAGTTAGATGTTAGATCTAGTTAGAAGTTAGATCTAGTTAGAAGTTAGACCTAGTTAGAAGTTAGATCTAGTTAGAAGTTAGATCTAGTTAGAAGTTAGATCGAGTTAGAAGTTAGATCTAGTTAGAAGTTAGACCTAGTTGGAAGTTAGATCTAGTTAGAAGTTAGACCTAGTTAGATGTTAGATCTAGTTAGAAGTTAGATCTAGTTAGAAGTTAGATCTAGTTAGAAGTTAGATCTAGTTAGAAGTTAGATCTAGTTAGAAGTTAGATCTAGTTAGAAGTTAGATCTAGTTAGAAGTTAGATCTAGTTAGAAGTTAAACCTAGTTGGAAGTTAGATCTAGTTAGAAGTTAGATCTAGTTAGAAGTTAGATCTAGTTAGAAGTGAGATCTAGTTAGAAGTTAGACCTAGTTGGAAGTTAGATCTAATTAGAAGTTAGATCTAGTTAGAAGTTAGATCTAGTTAGAAGTTAGACCTAGTTAGATGTTAGATCTAGTTAGAAGTTAGATCTAGTTAGAAGTTAGACCTAGTTAGATGTTAGATCTAGTTAGAAGTTAGATCTAGTTAGAAGTTAGATCTAGTTAGAAGTTAGACCTAGTTAGAAGTTAGATCTAGTTAGAAGTTAGATCTAGTTAGAAGTTAGATCTAGTTAGAAGTTAGACCTAGTTAGAAGTTAGACCTAGTTGGAAGTTAGGTCTAGTTAGAAGTTAGATCTAGTTAGAAGTTAGATCTAGTTAGAAGTTAGATCTAGTTAGAAGTTAGATCTAGTTAGATCTAGTTAGAAGTTACACCTAGTTAGAAGTTAGACCTAGTTGGAAGTTAGACCTAGTTGGAAGTTAGACCTAGTTAGAAGTTAGACCAAGTTAGAAGTTAGACCTAGTTAGAAGTTAGACCTAGTTAGAAGTTACACCTAGTTAGAAGTTAGACCTAGTTAGAAGTTAGACCTAGTTAGAAGTTAGACCTAGTTGGAAGTTAGACCTAGTTGGAAGTTAGACCTAGTTAGAAGTTAGACCTAGTTAGAAGTTAGACCTAGTTAGAAGTTAGACCTAGTTGGAAGTTAGACCTAGTTGGAAGTTAGACCTAGTTAGAAGTTAGACCTAGTTGGAAGTTAGACCTAGTTAGAAGTTAGACCTAGTTAGAAGTTAGACCTAGTTGGAAGTTAGACCTAGTTGGAAGTTAGACCTAGTTAGATGAAGAACTCATCATGAGAGCACCAAACAGTCTACTTTGATTTCATCTCATTTTTGCAACATTTTTTTCTTGTTCACGATTTTGCTTTATTTAATATTTGATGGTATCATGCGACCAGTTTGGCAAGGTTATAGCTGCCATCATCTGTGCCTTTCAGCACGGCACATCCATCTTCAGAGTAGATTTCTTATCTTACAATATTGTCCACAAAGTGGCCATCTAAGCTAAGCACTTGTAAAGACAAATGTCTATGATGGGTACTCTGTGTATAATGGGATGAGTTGAAGACTAATATAGAGATAAGAGAAATGGTCATGCAACCAATGATCTCATCTACAATGGAATGAATTCAAGACTAATATAGAGATAAGAGAAATGGTCATGCAACCAACGATCTCATCTACAATGGAATGAATTCAAGACTAATATAGAGATAAGAGAAATGGTCATGCAACCAATGATCTCATCTACAATGGAATGAATTCAAGACTAATATAGAGATAAGAGAAATGGTCATGCAACCAACGATCTCATCTACAATGGAATGAATTCAAGACTAATATAGAGATAAGAGAAATGGCCATGCAACCAACGATCTCATCTACAATGGAATGAATTCAAGACTAATATAGAGATAAGAGAAATGGTCATGCAACCAATGATCTCATCTACAATGGAATTAATTCAAGACTAATATAGAGATAAGAGAAATGGTCATGCAACCAATGATCTCATCTACAATGGAATGAATTCAAGACTAATAAAGAGATAAGAGAATTGGTCATGCAACCAGCGATCTCATCTACAATGGAATGAATTCAAGACTAATATAGAGATAAGAGAAATGGTCATGCAACCAATGATCTTATCTACAATGGAATGAATTCAAGACTAATATAGAGATAAGAGAAATGGTCATGCAACCAACGATCTCATCTACAATGGAATGAATTCAAGACTAATATAGAGATAAGAGAAATGGTCATGCAACCAACGATCTCATCTACAATGGAATGAATTCAAGACTAATATAGAGATAAGAGAAATGGTCATGCAACCAACAATGTCAAAAAACAATTAGGAAGAGAAGATGGACTATTTCGGACATGTGTTGAGATGAGACAATAAAAGAATTCCAAAAAGGCTCTTTTATGGGAAACATCAGGATACAGAAAAAGAGGAAGAGACACTGAAAAATCCAGACATCTCGCCAAAAGTAGATATGGATGGAGACAAACACTACAGGCTGTGCCATCTAGCGGTACAGGAAGGGTTAAGCTGACATTTATGGTCTACCCTTTTTTATTTTTAACAGTTACGGATACGTTAATGTGTGCAAAGTACACATGGGACCTCCCATTTTTTTGCTGCTACCCTAGAGGGCTAGACATTGGATCTCACTACCCAGAAAGGACTAGACATTGGATCTCACTACCCAGAGAGGGCTAGACATTGGATCTCACTACCCTAGAGGGCTAGACATTGGATCTCACTACCCAGAAAGGACTAGACATTGGATCTCACTACCAGAGAGGGCTAGACATTGGATCTCACTACCCAGAGAGGACTAGACATTGGATCTCACTACCCAGAGAGGACTATACATTGGATCTCACTACCCAGAGAGGACTAGACATTGGATCTCACTACCCTAGAGGGCTAGACATTGGATCTCACTACCCAGAAAGGACTAGACATTGGATCTCACTACCCAGAGAGGGCTAGACATTGGATCTCACTACCCAGAGAGGACTAGACATTGGATCTCACTACCCAGAGAGGACTAGACATTGGATCTCACTACCCAGAGAGGACTAGACATTGGATCTCACTACCCTAGAGGGCTAGACATTGGATCTCACTACCCAGAAAGGACTAGACATTGGATCTCACTACCCAGAGAGGGCTAGACATTGGATCTCACTACCCAGAGAGGACTAGACATTGGATCTCACTACCCAGAGAGGGCTAGATATTGGATCTCACTACCCAGAGAGGGCTAGACATGCTATGCACACGGCTGCCAGGGAAAATTGGATTAACACGCAAAATTCAGTCCCTAGTCTCTAGGTACTTTTCCAGAGGTGAAAGCTGGCGAATGCAAAAAAAAATATTAAAAAAATTTACCGATGGTGCCCTCATGGTAGTTACGATCATATAAGATGGATTTCCTGATATAAGATAAACAATTCTGAAGGGCATCATCCTGTGTGTGTAGAAACTTGTTATGTACTAACAAATATCCAGCCTCTGTGAATGTCACCATGTTATGATTTCTAACCCCCAAGTTGATCAGGTTCCCCAGGAGACCCCATTATAAGAAAACGCCATAAAGATATTTCTTTTTGTTTAAACCACTGAGTTGGCATAGAACAATATCCTCAATGCAGCGCCCTCCACAAATGTTGGCGGCACCACTGGGAGCTCTATGTACACACTTTGGGAACCACTGCTTGTGGGCTTCAAATTAGCATCTATAATTTGTTACAAGTGGGGGAAGAGCTTAATTTTTTGTTAAAAACCTGTTATATTATTGTTATGAAGAAAGTCTCAACTACATGAAATATAAAAACTAACAAATTACATTGATAAAAAAAAATGAAATAAATATTTTTCTAGTTAAGTGATGGATTTACAAAAATATCTGAATTTTGTCATGTGCAAATTTTCACTACTTGAAATTAAAACAAAAACATTATATATAAATATGTGTATACGAATGTAAAAAAAAAATTAAGAAGAATAAGTAGTCTCTGGTTGCAATGGGTAAACAAAAACATCTCCTGCTATGAAGCAACCGCTGAACAAAAATAAAAATAAACATAGAAATGCAGAATAAAAAAGACAAACTTTCTATGGATGCTATGGGCTAACGTAAACTGCTGTTATGTGGCAATCTTCTGATGTAAGAACAAAACAAAAAAACAAAAAATAAAAATATAAAAATGCAGAAAATTAAAAAAAAAGCTGATAACTCAGGCTGTCGTAGAGAGGGCTGCAGAAGCTGAGATGCAAGAAAGGGGCCTGTGACAAACCTGACTGGTCTGACGCTGACTTGCGTCCTAACGTACTTCCAGACTTTTCATCATCTCCTTTTCTCTCTCCTTCCACAAACACATCATTATCAACGTTCACACCAACAAACTTTGTATCTTCCTCTTCACCTTCCTCCTCATCCTCCTCCTCATCCTCATCCTTATCCTGATCCACTGATGACATTATGATGTACAGGAAAGAAGGAAACACAAATCAGTGGCTGGGTGAGAGGGCTGTGCCCCAAAACTTGTAGGCTAATCATCACTAACATGTCACATGTTATCACTGTTATATACATGTATATAGTAACATGTCACATGTTATCAGGTTATCACTGTTATATATATATACTAACAAGTCAGATGTTATCACTGTTATATATATAGTAACATGTCACATGTTATCAGGTTATCACTGTTATATATATATACTAACATGTCACATGTTATCAAGTTATCACTGTTATATATATAGTAACATGTCACATGTTATCAAGTTATCACTGTTATATATATATACTAACATGTCACATGTTATCAAGTTATCACTGTTATATATATATATACTAAAATGTCAGATGTTATCAAGTTATCACGGTTATATATATATATATATATATATATGCTAACATGTCAGATGTTATCAAGTTATCACTGTTATATATATGCTAAAATGTCAGATGTTATCAAGTTATCACTGATATACTAACATGTCAGATGTTATCAAGTTATCACTGTTATATATATATATATATATATATATATATACTAACATGTCAGATGTTATCAAGTTATCACTGTTATATATATATATACTAACATGTCAGATGTTATCAAGTTATCACTGTTACATATATACTAACATGTCAGATGTTATCAAGTTATCACTGTTATATATATACTAACATGTCAGATGTTATCAAGTTATCACTGTTATATATATATATATATATACTAACATGTCAGATGTTATCAAGTTATCACTGTTATATATATATATATACTAACATGTCAGATGTTATCAAGTTATCACTGTTATATATATATATATATATATATATATATATATATATATATATATATATATATATATATATATATATATATATTAACATGTCAGATGTTATCAAGTTATCACTGTTATATATATGCTAACATGTCAGATGTTATCAAGTTATCACTGTTATATATATATATATATATATACTAACATGTCAGATGTTATCAAGTTATCACTGTTATATATATACTAACATGTCAGATGTTATCAAGTTATCACTGTTATATATATACTAACATTTCAGATGTTATCAAGTTATCACTGTTATATATATACTAACATGTCAGATGTTATCGAGTTATCACTGTTATATATATGCTAACATGTCAGATGTTATCAAGTTATCATTGTTATATATATACTAACATGTCAGATGTTATCAAGTTATCACTGCTATATATATACTAACATGTCAGATGTTATCACTGTTATATATAAACATATGTCAGATGTTATCAAGTTATCACTGTTATATATATATGCTAACATGTCAGATGTTATCAAGTTATCACTGTTTTATATATATATATATATACTAACAAGTAAGATGTTATCGAGTTGTCACTGATATATTTATATATATATACTAACATGTCAGATGTTATCAGGTTGTTACAGACACAGATACTAACATCTAATATGTCCTCAAAATAAACACTAACATCTATGATGTCCTCAACACTAACATCTATGATGTCCTCAACACTAACATCTATGATGTCCTCAACACTAACATCTATGATGTCATCAACACTAACATCTATGATGTCCTCAACACTAACATCTATGATGTCATCAACACTAACATATATGATGTCCTCAACACTAACATCTATGATGTCATCAACACTAACATCTATGATGTCCTCAACACTAACATCTATGATGCCCTCAACACTAACATCTATGATGTCATCAACACTAACATATATGATGTCTTCAACACTAACATCTATGATGTCCTCAACATCAACACAAACATCTATGATGTCCTCAACACTAACATCTATGATGTCCTCAACACTAACATCTATGATGTCATCAACACTAACATCTATGATGTCCTCAACACTAACAACTATGATGTCATCAACACTAACATCTATGATGTCATCAACACTAACATCTATGATGTCCTCAACACTAACATCTATGATGTCATCAACACTAACATCTATGATGTCCTCAACACTAACAACTATGATGTCATCAACACTAACATCTATGATGTCATCAACACTAACATCTATGATGTCCTCAACACTAACATCTACGATGTCATCAACACTAACATCTATGATGTCATCAACACTAACATCTATGATGTCATCAACATCAACACTAACATCTATGATGTCCCCAACATCAATACTAACAACTAAGATGTCCTCAACATCAACACTAACAACTATGATGTCATCAACATCAACACTAACAACTAAGATGTCCCCAACATCAACAATAACAACTATGATGTCCCCAACATCAACACTAACAACTAAAATGTCCTCAACACTAACAACTAAGATGTCCCCAACATCAACACTATCAACTAAAATGTCCTCAACACTAACAACTAAGGTGTGCCCAACATCAACACTAACAACTAAAATGTCCTCAACACTAACAACTATGATGTCCCCAACATCAACACTAACAACTAAAATGTCCTCAACACTAACAACTAAGATGTCCCCAACATCAACACTAACAACTAAAATGTCCTCAACACTAACAATTAAAATGTCCCCAACATCAACACTAACAACTAAAATGTCCTCAACACTAACAACTAAGATGTCCCCAACATTAACACTAACAACTAAAATGTCATCAACACTAACAACTAAGATGTCCCCAACATCAACACTAACAACTAAAATGTCCTCAACACTAACAACTAAGATGTCCCCAACATCAACACTAACAACTAAAATGTCCTCAACACTAACAACTAAGATGTCCCCAACATCAACACTAACAACTAAGATGTCCCCAACATCAATACTAACAACTAAGATGTCCTCAACATCAACACTAACAACTATGATGTCATCAACACTAACAACTAAGATGTCATCAACATCAACACTAACAACTAAGATGTCCCCAACATCAACTCTAACAACTATGATGTCATCAACACTAACAAATATGATGTCATCAACATCAACACTAACAACTAAGATGTCCCCAACATCAACACTAACAACTAAGATGTTCCCAACATCAACACTAACAACTAAGATGTCATCAACACTAACAACTATGATGTCATCAACACTAACAACTAAGATGTCATCAACATCAACACTAACAACTAAGATGTCATCAACATCAACACTAACAACTAAGATGTACCCAACATCAACACTAACAACTAAGATGTCCCCAACATCAACACTAACAACTAATATGTCATCAACATCAACACTAACAACTAAGATGTCCCCAACATCAACACTAACAACTAAGATGTCATCAACACTAACAACTATGATGCCATCAACACTAACAACTAAGATGTCATCAACACTAGCAACTAAGATGTCATCAACACTACCATCTATGATGTCATCAACACTGACATCTAAGATGTGATCAACACTGACATCTAAGATTTCATCAACACTGACATCTAAGATGTGATCAACACTAACATCTAAGATGTGATCAACACTGGCATCTAAGATGTGATCAACACTGACATCTAAGATGTCATAAACACTAGCAATTAAGATGTTATCAACACTGACATCTAAGATGTCATTAACACTAGCAATTAAGATGTCATCAACACTGACATCTAAGATGTCATCAACACTGACATCTAAGATGTCATCAACACTGACATCTAAGATTTCATCAACACTAACATCTAAGATGTGATCAACACTGGCATCTAAGATGTGATCAACACTGACATCTAAGATGTCATCAACACTAGCAACTAAGATGTCATCAACACTAACATCTAAGATGTCATCAACACTAGCAACTAAGATGTCATCAACACTAGCAACTAAGATGTCATCAACACTAACATCTAAGATGTCATCAACACTAGCAACTAAGATGACATCAACACTAACATCTAAGATGTCATCAACACTGACATCTAAGCTGTCATCAACACTAGCAACTAAGATGCCATCAACACTGACATCTAAGATGTCATCAACACTGACATCTAAGATGTCATCAACACTGACATCTAAGATGTCATCAACACTAGCAACTAAGATGGCATCAACACTAACATCTAAGATGTCATCAACACTGACATCTAATCTGTCATCAACACTAGCAACTAAGATGTCATCAACACTGACATCTAAGATGTCATCAACACTGACATCTGAGATGTCATCAACACTGACATCTAAGATGTCATCAACACTGACATCTAAGATGTCATCAACACTGACATCTAAGATGTCATCAACACTAGCAACTATCTTGAACTGAGCTGATAGAATCAGGCAAAACTTGTGTTCTAGTTGTGGGCAATGTCCTGAACCTCACCAATAAATCAGAAACCTTAGTTCTAGCACGAGGCAGCTCTTATTGTCTGGAATCTGATCACATAAACTCCCTTCTCCAATTGACTTTAAGGGGTCACCACAGGAGCTGCATATATTCCAACATAACGAGTGCTCATGTTAGTGACACTCAAGTTGATTAGTGCTATCATCTAGTTGCAGGATTGAGACTGTTCCTTTTTTTGTGCCAAAGTAAGAAATGTGCAGATTTTCTGATCAGGTATTGAATTAAAACTAAACTACATACAGAGTCAACAAACTACATACAGAGACAACAAACTACATACAGAGTCAACAAACTACATACAGAGACAACAAACTACATACAGAGTCAACAAACTACATACAGAGACAACAAACTACATACAGAGTCAACAAACTACATACAGAGTCAACAAACTACATACAGAGACAACAAACTACATACAGAGTCAACAAACTACATACAGAGACAACAAACTACATACAGAGTCAACAAACTACATACAGAGACAACAAATTACATACAGAGTCAACAAACTACATACAGAGACAACAAACTACATACAGAGACAACAAACTACATACAGAGTCAACAAACTACATACAGAGACAACAAATTACATACAGAGTCAACAAACTACATACAGAGACAACAAACTACATACAGAGACAACAAACTACATACAGAGACAACAAACTACATACAGAGTCAACAAACTACATACAGAGACAACAAACTACATACAGAGACAACAAACTACATACAGAGTCAACAAACTACATACAGAGACAACAAATTACATACAGAGTCAACAAACTACATACAGAGACAACAAACTACATACAGAGACAACAAACTACATACAGAGACAACAAACTACATACAGAGTCAACAAACTACATACAGAGACAACAAACTACATACAGAGTCAACAAACTACATACAGAGACAACAAACTACATACAGAGTCAACAAACTACATACAGAGACAACAAATTACATACAGAGTCAACAAACTACATACAGAGACAACAAACTACATACAGAGACAACAAACTACATACAGAGACAACAAACTACATACAGAGTCAACAAACTACATACAGAGACAACAAACTACATACAGAGTCAACAAACTACATACAGAGACAACAAACTACATACAGAGTCAACAAACTACATACAGAGACAACAAACTACATACAGAGACAACAAACTACATACAGAGAAAACAAACTACATACAGAGACAACAAACTACGTACAGAGTCAACAAACTACATACAGAGACAACAAACTACATACAGAGTCAACAAACTACATACAGAGACAACAAACTACATACAGAGACAACAAACTACATACAGAGACAACAAACTACATACAGAGACAACAAACTACATACAGACACAATAAACTACATACAGAGACAACAAACTACACACATAGTCAACAAACTACATACAGAGACAACAAACTACACACATAGTCAACAAACTACATACAGAGACAACAAACTACATACCGAGGCAACAAACTACATACAGAGACAACAAACTTCATTCAGAGGCAACAAACTACATACAGAGGCAACAAACTACATACAGAGGCAACAAACTACATACAGAGGCAACAAACTACATACAGAGTCAACAAACTACATACAGAGTCAACAAACTACATACAGAGTCAGCAAATGGTTTGATCACCAGTAAAGAATGTCCAGAGATTCTAGACCACACAAAACATTGATTAAAAGAGGGGATGGGAGAAGTGCCAGTGGTAGACCTAGAGTAAGATGGACAGACAACATTCCAGAAACACTACAACAATTGACAATAGTTGAGGCTGTCGGAATGGCAAGATCTAGAACAACCCTTGACATGTGAAGGGGGAAAGGAGGAAGCAAACGGAGTGTTTATCAGAAGAGATATTTCAAATATTGTCTAATTTGAAGTAAAAGATCATATTTGTTAGGACAATTTTGACAAAAACAGAAATACAACATTGGTAAAGAGGTTGACTTTGGAATGAAAGAAATTGTACAACTGTCTCACTGGAACGAAACACAACAAGTGAGAATAAATAACATTTGTATAATCCCATACAGATTAGTGATGAGATTACAAAAATATGTAACCGATATGACGTTCATGCTGATCAACATAGACAAACAACCAAGATGATATAGACCAGAGGTGGGCAACCTACAGCCCGTAGACCAGAACCGGCCTGCCAAACTATTGTTACTGGCCCATGTGCTAGATTTGAACATTACTACACACTCCATTCCATGAGCTAAAATAAAATAAATAAATGAAGAAATGCACAAACTCTAACCCTGTCAACTTTCTATTTATAATTATTTGTTGAATTTTCCTCTCCCCAACTTTTTTCTATTTCACCTCTCTCCCTTTCATTCCACTCTCTGTTCTGTCTCCCACACTCCACCACTAACAAGACTGTTACATTACAAACGCCTGTGGAAGCAAATTAGGTCATCTATATAATGGCTTCATTAGGTGATGGTATCTGACCCTCGGTGTGTTCATTGTTTCCAGACCTGGCCATCAGAAAATATGAGGTTACCCACCCCTGGTCTAGACAGAATAAACAAAGTCAAGGCCTTTACAATAAAGGTCGCATGCAAAGTCTGACACTTAACAGCAAAAGGTTATCAGCCATGAAAAGGCTAGGATTTCTACCCATTTTATCATCTTTGGTTCGAAAGGTCAATAGAAAGAAATCAATTCAGATCTACAATAAGCTCTCCACAACCTGTAATAAGCTCTCTACAACCTGTAATAAGCTCTCCACAAACTGTAATAAGCTCTCTACAACCTGTAATAAGCTCTCTACAACCTGTGTAATAGGCTGTAGAATTAAAATAGACAGTAGAATTAATCTAGTGAACAGAATTAATCTAGACAACAGAATTAATCTAGTGAACAGAATTAATCTAGTGAACAGAATTAATCTAGACAACAGAATTAATCTAGTGAACAGAATTAATCTAGACAACAGCATTAATCTAGTGAACAGAATTAATCTAGACAACAGAATTAATCTAGACAACAGAATTCATCTAGACAACAGAATTAATCTAGTGAACAGAATTAATCTAGACAACAGAATTAATCTAGACAGTATAATTGATCTAGACAGTAGAATTAATCTAGACAGTAGAATTAATCTAGACAGTATAATCTAGACAGTAGAATTAATTAATCTAGACAGTAGAATTAATCTAGACAGTAGAATTAATTAATCTAGACAGTAGGATTAATCTAGACAGTAGAATTAATTAATCTAGACAGTAGAATTAATTAATCTAGACAGTAGAATTAATCTAGACAGTAGGATTAATCTCAAAAACAGAATTAATCTAGACAGTATAATTGATCTAGACAGTAGATTTAATTAATCTAGACAGTAGGATTAATCTCAAAAACAGAATTAATCTAGAGAGTATAATTGATCTAGACAGCAGAATTAATTAATCTAGACAGTAGAATTAATCTAGACAGTAGAATTAATCTAGACAGTAGGATTGATCTCAAAAACAGAATTAATCTAGACAGTATAATTGATCTAGACAGTAGAATTAATTAATCTAGACAGTAGAATTAATCTAGACAGTAGGATTAATCTCAAAAACAGAATTAATCTAGACAGTATAATTGATCTAGACAGTAGAATTAAGCTAAACAGAAGAATTAACATAGACAGTAGAATTAAGCTATAAACAGTAGAATTAATCTAGACAGTAGAATTAATTAATCTAGACAGTCGAATTAATTAATCTAGACAGTAGAATTAAGCTAAACAGAAGAATTAACTTAGACAGTAGAATTAAGCTAAACAGTAGAATTAATCTAGACAGTAGAATTAAGCTAAACAGAATAATTAATCTAAACAGTAGAATTAATCTAGACAGTAACATTAATCTAGAGAGTAGAATTAATCTAAACAGTAGAATTAAGCTAGACAGTAGAATAAATTAAGCTAAACAGAAGAATTAAGCTATACAGTAGAATAAATTAAGCTAGACAGTAGAATAAATTAAGCTAAACAGAAGAATTAAACTATACAGTAGAATAAATTAAGCTAGACAGTAGAATAAATTAAGCTAAACAGTAGAATTAAGCTAGACAGTAGAATAAATTAAGCTAAACAGAATAATTAAGCTATACAGTAGAATAAATTAAGCTAAACAGAAGAGTTAATCTATACAATAGAATAAATTAAGGTAAACAAAAGAATTAATCTATACAATAGTATAAATTAAGCTAAACAGAAGAATTAATTTATACAATAGTATAAATTAAGCTAAACAGAAGAATTAATCTATACAATAGAATAAATTAAGCTAAACAGAAGAATTAATCTATACAATAGAATAAATTAAGCTAAACAGAAGAATTAAGTTAGATATCAGAATGAATCAAGACAACAGAATTAATTAAGCTAAACAGAAGAATTAAGTTAGATATCAGAATGAATCAAGACAACAGAATAAATTAAGCTAAACAGAAGAATTAAGTTAGATATCAGAATGAATCAAGACAACAGAATAAATTAAGCTAAACAGAAGAATTAAGTTAGATATCAGAATGAATCAAGACAACAGAATTAATTAAGCTAAACAGAAGAATTAAGTTAGATATCAGAATGAATCAAGACAATAGAATTAATTAAGCTAAACAGAAGAATTAAGTTAGATATCAGAATGAATCAAGACAACAGAATTAATTAAGCTAAACAGAAGAATTAAGTTAGATAACAGAATGAATCAAGACAACAGAATTAATTAAGCTAAACAGAAGAATTAAGTTAGATATCAGAATGAATCAAGACAATAGAATTAATTAAGCTATTTAATGTTCATCACAGAAACAATAAGAGATCATCAATATTGCTCACTGTTGTCTGTCCATGATATCCATCCGGACAGCAATATGGGTTCTATAAATCAACATATCTATAAAGATGAAAATGATGTCTCACATATGTGGTGTTAGGTAGTGAAAGGTGAAATGTCACTCTAATAGATGACACCATTGGGGGGGGGGGGGGGGGGGGGGGGGGGACACAGTTGGGGGTGATGACACAATTGGGGGTGTGGTGATGGCACCACTGGGTGTGTGTGCTGATAACACCATTTGGGATGTGGTGATGACACCATTGGGAGCGATGACACCATGGGGGGGGGGGTTAATGACACCATTGTGGGGGGGTGATGACATCATTATGGGGTTGTTGGTGATGGCACCATTGGGGGGGAGGTTTGTAGGTGATGACACCATTGGGGAGGGCGGGGGGGGGGGTGGTGATGACACCATTGGGGGGTTGTTGGCGATGGCACCTTTGGGGATGTGGGTTGTTGGTAACATCACCACTGAGAGGGGTAGTGACTTGAAGCAGGAGTGGAGATTGGTGTGTTCATTTAATGGTATCTCTAACTCAAGATTATAAGAGGTGATGTGTAGGGGTGGAATAGGGGGGGGGGGAATGTGAGGTGTAAAGGGGATAGCGGTGAGGGGTAGGGGGAATAAGGGTGTGAGGTGTAGGGGGAATAGGGAGTGTGAGGTGCAGGGAGGAATAGGGGGTGTGAGGTGTAGGGAGGAATAGGGGGTGTGAGGTGTAGGGAGGAATAGGGGGTGTGAGGTGTAGGGAGGAATAGGGGGTGTGAGGTGTAGGGAGGAATAGGGGTTGTGAGGTGTAGGGAGAAATAGGGGTGTGAGGTGTAGGGGGAATAGGGGGGTGTGAGGTGTAGTGGGAATAGAGGGGTGTGAGGTGTAGGGAGAAATAGGGGTGTGAGGTGTATGGGGAATAGGGAGTGTGAGGTGTAAGGGAATAGGGGGTGTGAGGTGTAGGGGGAATAGGGAGTGTGAGGTGTAGGGAGGAATAGGGGGGTGTGAGGTGTAGGGGGAATAGGGGGTGTGAGGTGTAGGGGGAATAGGGGGTGTGAGGTGTAGGGGAATAGGGAGTGTGAGGTGTTGGGAGGAATAGGGGGTGTGAGGTGTAGGGAGGAATAGGGAGTGTGAGGTGTAGGGGGAATAGGGGGTGTGAGGTGTAGGGGGAATAGGGGGTGTGAGGTGTAGGGGGAATAGGGAGTGTGAGGTGTTGGGAGGAATAGGGGGTGTGAGGTGTAGGGAGGAATAGCGGGTGTGAGGTGTAGGGAAAAATAGCGGGTGTGAGGTGTAGGGAGGAATATGTGTGTGGTAGTAGGGAGAAATAGGGGTGTGAGGTGTAGGGGGAATAGGGGGTGTGAGGTGTAGGGAGAAATAGGGGTGTGAGGTGTAGGGAGGAATAGGGCGTGTGAGGTGTAGGGAGGATTAGGGGTGTGAGGTGTAGGGAGAAATAGGGGTGTGAGGTGTAGGGGGAATAGGGAATGTGAGGTGTAGGGAGGAATATGGGTGTGAGGTGTAGGGAGGAATAGGGGGTATGAGGTGTAGGGAGGAATATGGGTGTGAGGTGTAGGGAGGAATAGGGGGTGTGAGGTGTAGGGAGGAATAGGGGTGAGGTGTAGGGGAATAGGGGTGTGAGGTGTAGGGAGGAATAGGGGTGAGGTGTAGGGAATAGGGGTGTGAGGAGTAGGGGGAATAGGGGTGAGGAGTAGGGAGGAATAGGAGAGAGGTGTAGGGGTAATAGGGGTGTGAGGTGTAGGGGGAATTGGGGTGTGAGGTGTAGGGAGGAATAGGGGAGAGTTGTAGGGGAAATAGGGGTGTGAGGTGTAGGGAGAATTGGGGGTGTGAGGTGTAGGGAGAATTGGTGGTGTGAGGTGTAGGTGGAATAGGTGTGAGGTGTAGGTGCAATAGAGGTGAGGTGTAGGGAAAATAGGGGTGAGGTGTAGGGGAATAAGGGTGTGAGGTGTAGGGATAAATAGGGGTGAGGTGTAGGGGGAATAGGGGTGTGAGGTGTAGGCAGGAATAGGGGTGTGAGGTGTAGGGAGGAATAGGTGGTGTGAGGTGTAGGAAGGAATAGGGGTGAGGTGTAGGGGGAATAGGGGAATAGGGGTGTGAGGCATAGGGAGGAATAGGGGTGAGGTGTAGGGGTGGAGACAGGTGTGTTCACTCGCTTTAATACCATCTCTAATTCATGACACTAAGAGGTGTGGTGTAAGGGTGAACTATTGGGGGTGAGGTGTAGGCAAGTACCTTCCTCACTGTAAATCCTATCCCAAACTCATTAAATATGTGAAGTGTAGGGGGGGGGGTGAGGTGCAGGGATGGAACATTAGGGGTGAGGTGTAGGCAAGTACTTTCCTCACTGTAAATCCTATCCCAAACTCATTAAATAGGTGAAGTGTAGGGGGTTTAACAAGGGGGGGGGGTTGAGGTGTAGGGATGGAACATTAGGGGTGAGGTGTAGGCAAGTACCTTCCTCACTGTTAATGCTATTTCTAACTCATTACATTATGGAGTGAGGTGTAAGGATGTAGGCAAGTACCTTCCTCACTGTAAATGTCACCTCTAACATATTACATCACATGGGAAGTGTAGAGGTGGAACACTGGCGGGTGAGGTGTAGACAAGCCAATACCACCACAAACTCAGTAAACCCAGACAGACATTTTGCTACATGTTTCACAGACAATAACTCAGTAAACCCAGACAGACATTTTGCTACATGTTCCACAGACAATAACTCAGTAAACCCAGACAGACATTTTGCTGCATGTTCCACAGACAATGTCCAGCTGAGACAGAACCTTAAAGTGCACCTTTTAAGAGCCCAAAATGGAACATAACTCTAGCCAAGCATAACATTTTTAACAATTAATTTAATTAAAAGTAAAGCTGTTCGTTATAAGCATGATCCCACTGCCAGGGTCTGTCTGCAAGGGAGATTACTGTCAGGAACAAGCAAAGAATAGGAAAGAAATCACAAAAATACTAATGACATCAATCTTTCTAGACAAAATACATCCAGTTATTGTGGCGCCGTCTCCATGTGGATGTCAAATTGATTAGCGTCAAGGATTGAGGTCCAATATTCGCCAAAAAGGAAAGTGTGGTGTCACTACAAGATCTAATACCCAAGACCAGGAGGTTACAAAAAGCCCTTCTGTATTGTAAATAGTGATATCAAAAGTTATCTTACTAATAGTTATCATTACTGTTGTATATAACATCTATGTCAGCGATAACAATTTATAATAACATGTTATTTATTACATGTTATTATACAGAAGCTTGTTAATATTTGTTGTTACAATAACACGATATATATTTACTACTGATTATTGCAAATTATATTTATATATATATATATATAACTAATTATAATAAATAATATATATAACTAATATTTGATAACAGCTAATGTATGATAAATTTTATCCAAAAATTGTTATGTGAATCATTCTGATAATAGCTATGATAAGTTCAGTTTGTAACAATATTGTTACTGATAACAATTACATATAGATACAACTTTGATACGGATAACATTGATAATATATTATGTGTAACTTTGTATTTTATCGATAACAATTATAATAAATGAGACTTGTACAAAACTATGTAACAAATAATGTGATATACAAAGTGTTACTACTACTTTTCTTACAACAAGTGATATCGTTATATTTATACCCATAAAATTACACTTATAAATATATAAATTAACAATAACATCCTTATAACAATTTAAAAGTTAGAATCATGCCATAATTATAATATTTATATTTTATCATTTATTTCAGAATTCATCATAAATCGTATGATAATGTGTTTACCTGTTTTATCCTATCATTTATATTTGGATACATATCGTTATCATATCAGTAATCATAGCCTGCAAGCATCAACATCATGTGCCAGTTATCGTTAATAATGTTAACCACACTTTGATAGAAAAAACAGCTGTGAGAAAATAATGGGGTGTCTAACTTCTAGTGTCAAAGAACATCATGCTTACCAGCCAGGCCAGATTGGTGAGCACCTGTAATTAGATTTGGTTTTGAAAAGCTTAATTGGCACATCAATAATACATTTGTTTTCTTTTGGGTTAGTTCAACAAACTACACACTACAGTTCTTTCAAATGTCTACACACCCTCTTGTTGTCTCATCTCAACACATGGCAAACATATGACCACCCTCTTGTTGTCTCATCTCAACACAAGGCAAACATATGACCACTTTCTTCTCTTGATTATAGATGATATTTTTTGTAAGTCTTTCATTTCTCTTATTCCTGCACTAGTCTTGAACTCACCATGTCGCAAATGGTCTATCTCTATCATTTCATCATGTATGGTTCATCACCATGTCCCCAATGGTCTGCCTCTATCATTTCATCATGTATGGTTCATCACCATGTCCCCAATGGTCTACCTCTATCATTTCATCATGTATGGTTCATCACCATGTCCCCAATGGTCTGCCTCTATCATTTCATCATGTATGGTTCATCACCATGTCCCCAATGGTCTACCTCTATCATTTCATCATGTATGGTTCATCACCATGTCCCCAATGGTCTACCTCTATCATTTCATCATGTATGGTTCATCACCATGTCCCCAATGGTCTATCTCTATCATTTCATCATGTATGGTTCGTCACCATCTCCCCAACGGTCTGTCTCTATCATTTCATCATGTATGGTTCATCACCATGTCCCCAATGGTCTGCCTCTATCATTTCATCATGTATGGTTCATCACCATGTCCCCAATGGTCTACCTCTATCATTTCATCATGTATGGTTCGTCACCATGTCCCCAACGGTCTGTCTCTATCATTTCATCATGTATGGTTCGTCACCATGTCCCCAATGGTCTGTCTCTATCATTTCATCATGTATGGTTCATCACCATGTCCCCAATGGTCTGTCTCTATCATTTCATCATGTATGGTTCATCACCATCTCCCCAATGGTCTGTCTCTATCATTTCATCATGTATGGTTCGTCACCATGTCCCCAATGGTCTGTCTCTATCATTTCATCATGTATGGTTCGTCACCATGTCCCCAATGGTCTGTCTCTATCATTTCATCATGTAGGATTCATCACCATGTCCCCAATGGTCTGTCTCTATCATTTCATCATGTATGGTTCGTCACCATCTCCACAACGGTCTGTCTCTATCATTTCATCATGTATGGTTCGTCACCATCTCCCCAACGGTCTGTCTCTATCATTTCATCATGTATGGTTCATCACCATGTCCCCAATGGTCTACCTCTATCATTTCATCATGTATGGTTCATCACCATGTCCCCAATGGTCTACCTCTATCATTTCATCATGTATGGTTCATCACCATGTCCCCAATGGTCTACCTCTATCATTTCATCATGTATGGTTCATCACCATGTCCCCAATGGTCTACCTCTATCATTTCATCATGTATGGTTCGTCACCATGTCCCCAATGGTCTACCTCTATCATTTCATCATGTATGGTTCGTCACCATGTCACCAATGGTCTGTCTCTATCATTTCATCATGTATGGTTCGTCACCATGTCCCCAATGGTCTACCTCTATCATTTCATCATGTATGGTTCATCACCATGTCCCCAATGGTCTGTCTCTATCATTTCATCATGTATGGTTCATCACCATGTCCCCAATGGTCTGTCTCTATCATTTCATCATGTATGGTTCATCACCATGTCCCCAATGGTCTACCTCTATCATTTCATCATGTATGGTTCGTCACCATGTCCCCAATGGTCTGTCTCTATCATTTCATCATGTATGGTTCGTCACCATGTCCCCAATGGTCTGTCTCTTCTTTGTTTGCCAGGTGGTGTCCATGTTAATGTTAAGTGTGGATGTCTGGTTCGTTCCATTCATAGAAAGTGGCCTAGTCATTTCCAATGTCTTTTTTTCACTTCTTGATTGATGTTCTTAATGACTGATCCTCTGGTCACTTCTTTGTTCATAATGTGTTGATCCCAATGGATGTTTAGAATCCCAATGTTGTATCTCTTAACATTCGAGGAGTCTGCGTGTTCCAGAATCCTTGAGCTGGACTAGTTGCAATGTCAGCTAGGGGTCACCTAAGACTGACAGGTTGAGACCAGACAAATCGAGACACAAACATGTTGAAATCAGATGCAGAATCAGCGGGTGGATTTTGTTTTGGAACGATAAGGCTCTGTGGTTCACCCTGCCTCTAGAAATGGGTACCAGATGTTTTTTGAGGAAGTAATGGCGGCCTGACATGAAAGCGACCACATCACACAAAAATGTGACGTGGTCATGGAAAAATCTGGCCACTAACATCTTATTGCCCATATGCCTAATAAGGCAGGGGAGACAACCTTTTCTTTTATTTGAGATCTGCAGAAGTTCTTTTAGATGAGTAGTCCAGAGATCATCAGCCTCTAGGTAGGAAGGACACGGGTTTAAAACCTACCACAGGCGGTAGTGGGTTGTCAAAAGTAGGAACAATTAATTCGTGGTTTCTTTATGATGTTACCTCCCCTGATCTCTTGGCTAGGGAGATCTGGTGTCTAGCTCTCTTAGGTAATGACAATAAATAGCAGGTCATGTGAGCACTTGGGCACGTTAAAGAACTCTTGGCTAGGGAGATCTGATGTCTAGCCCTCTTAGGTAATGACAATAAATAGCAGGTCATGTGAGCACTTGGGCACGTTAAAGAACTCTTGGGTAGGGAGATCTGGTGTCTAGCTCTCTTAGGTAATGACAATAAATAGCAGGTCATGTGAGCACTTGGGGACGTTAAAGAACTCTTGGCTAGGGAGATCTGGTGTCTAGCCCTCTCGAATAAGGACAATAAATAGGTCATGTGAGCACTTGGGCACATTAAAGAACCATTGGCAGTTAAAATAAACAAGTAGGCCACACAATCTGGCCGCTGCTCAAGCATAATTGTCAGCAAAAATCTGGCCACATCGTGGATTTCAGACCATGCTACATATTCCAGGATTCTCCTCGTATTTTCTTGAGATGCTTGAGGGGGATATCGGAGCACCTATGAGTTCATCTGGTGTACAGTGATGATGATCCTAACAACAGCAAATATTTGGTTTGTCTTACGACAATTTCCTTTGACCAACATCCGAGTATATTGCTCCTATACACCAGAAATTCACTGATAACACCCACAAATCTATGAATTAGACCATGAGTAAATAGAATTCTAGTGAAACACCTAATGAGTATACACACACACAACAGCTGAATCACTTGTAAGAAAACAACTCACTTCCTTCACTTGTCTTCACTATTTTGACTACTTCGTCGGATTCTCCCACTTTGTTGATGGCAGTGACATGAACTTCATAGAAGCCGTTGCGCTTCAGGTTTGGGATGGTGTGACTGCGAGCATTTTGACCGTCCACTTTGATTTCTTCAAATTTATTTCCGTTGCTCTGTGCTACCCATTCGGCAGCTGTCACATCAACAATTGACACCTGAAACAAGAGAAGATAGAGTGTGCAAGAGAAGATGTTGGCGGGAGTGTGCAAGAGAAGGTGTTGGTGGGAGAGTGCAAGAGAAGGTGTTGGTGGGAGTGTGCAAGAGAAGGTGTTGGTGGGAGAGTGCAAGAGAAGGTGTTGGTGGGAGTGTGCAAGAGAAGGTGTTGGTGGGAGAGTACAAGAGAAGGTGTTGGTGGGAGAGTGCAAGAGGTGTTGGTCGGAGTGTGCAAGAGAAGGTGTTGGTGGGAGAGTGCAAGAGAAGGTGTTGGTGGGAGAGTGCAAGAGGTGTTGGTCGGAGTGTGCAAGAGAAGTGTTGGCAGAAGTGGGCAAGAGAAGGTGTTGGTGGGAGTGTGCAAGAGAAGGTGTTGGTGGGAGAGTGCAAGAGAAGGTGTTGGTGGGAGAGTGCAAGAGGTGTTGGTCGGAGTGTGCAAGAGAAGTGTAGGCAGAAGTGGGCAAGAGAAGATGTTGGCGGGAGTGTGCAAGAGAAGGTGTTGGTGGGAGAGTCCAAGAGGTGTTATCGGAGTGTGCAAGAGAAGTGTAGGCAGAAGTGGGCAAGAGAAGGTGTTGGTGGGAGTGTGCAAGAGAAGGTGTCGGTGGGAGAGTGCAAGAGGTGTTGGTGGGAGAGTGCAAGAGAAGGTGTTAGTGGGACAGTGCAAGAGAAGGTGTTGGTGGGAGAGTGCAAGAGAAGGTGTCGGTGGGAGAGTGCAAGAGGTATTGGTGGGAGAGTGCAAGAGAAGGTGTTAGTGGGACAGTGCAAGAGAAGGTGTTGGTGGGAGAGTGCAAGAGAAGGTGTTGGTGGGAGAGTGCAAGAGAAGGTGTTAGTGGGACAGTGCAAGAGAAGGTGTTGGTGGGAGAGTGCAAGAGAAGGTGTAGGTCAGGACAACATTAGCTTGTGACTGGGAGGAGACCTATATGGAAATATTCTGCCTGTTTCTAACTCTCTTCTCATAGATCTCCAACATATATTTTCTTGTGGTCTAGGACTAGCCTTTCAGTTCTGTCTATGTTCTCTGTGTTCGTATAATTGTAACTCATTTCAATATTTTCTTTGCTCCCATGTTTTTGTATTCTCTTTCCATTCCTCTTGACTGACAGATCTCAGGAAAAGCAAAGCTGATATGTGACTTTGAGGACAGCACATTTGCTCTCAATGACAACTGATATGTGACTTTAAGGACAGCACATTTGCTCTCAATGACATAGCTGATATGTGACTTTGAGGACAGCACATTTGCTCTCAATTACATAACTGATATGTGACTTTGAGGACAGCACATTTGCTCTCAATGACATAACTGATATGTGACTTTGAGGACAGCACATTTGCTCTCAATGACATAGCTGATATGTGACTTTGAGGACATCACATTTGCTCTCAATAACATAACTGATATGTGACTTTGAGGACAACACATTTGCTCTCAATGACATAGCTGATATGTGACTTTGAGGACAGCACATTTGCTCTCAATTACATAACTGATATGTGACTTTGAGGACAGCACATTTGCTCTCAATGACATAACTGATATTTGACTTTGAGGACAGCACATTTGCTCTCAATGACATAGCTGATATGTGACTTTGAGGACAGCACATTTGCTCTCAATGACATAGCTGATATGTGACTTTGAGGACAGCACATTTGCTCTCAATGACATAGCTGATATGTGACTTTGAGGACATCACATTTGCTCTCAATGACATAGCTGATATGTGACTTTGAGGACAGCACATTTGCTCTCAATGACATAGCTGATATGTGACTTTGAGGACAGCACATTTGCTCTCAATGACATAGCTGATATGTGACTTTGAGGACAGCACATTTGCTCTCAATGACATAGCTGATATGTGACTTTGAGGACAGCACATTTGCTCTCAATGACATAACTGATATATGACTTTGAGGACAGCACATTTGCTCTCAATGACATAGCTGATATGTGACTTTGAGGACAGCACATTTGCTCTCAATGACATAGCTGATATGTGACTTTGAGGACAGCACATTTGCTCTCAATGACATAGCTGATATGTGACTTTGAGGACAGCACATTTGCTCTCAATGACATCAACATTTTCATGCACATAACAGTAGATACACACACAAGTTCCTCAAGCCACTATATGTTGTCTACATACAAGCCCCTATATGTTGTCTACATACAAGCCCATATATGTTGTCTACATACAAGTCCTATACTTTATCCACATAAAAGCCCCTATATTCTTATCCACATATAAGTCCCTATACTCTATCCACATACAAGCCCCTATATTCTTATCGACATACAAGCCTCTATACTATTATCCACATAAAAGCCCCTATATTTATCCACATACAAGCCCTTATACACTTATCAACATATAAGCCCCTATACTCTTATCCACATACAAGCCCTATACTATTATCCACATAAAAATCCCTACACTTTATCCACACACAAGCCCCTATACTTTATCCACATACAAGCCCCTATAATTTATCCACATACAAGCCCCTATAATTTATCCACACACAAGCCCCTATATTTTATCCACATACAAGCCCCTATACTTTATCCACACACAAGCCCCTATACTTTATCCACATACAAGTCTGTATAATTTATCCACATACAAGCCCCTATACTTTATCCACACACAAGCCCCTATACTTTATCCACACACAAGCCCCTATACTTTATCCACACAAAAGCCCCTATACTTTATCCACACACAAGCCCCTATACTTTATCCACATACAAGTCTGTATAATTTATCCACACACAAGCCCCTATACTTTATCCACACACAAGCCCCTATAATTTATCCACACACAAGCCCCTATACATTATCCACACACAAGCTCCTATACTTTATCCACACACAAGCCCCTATAATTTATCCACACACAAGCTCCTATAATTTATGCACACACAAGCCCCTATACTTTATCCACACACAAGCCCCTATACTTTATCCACACACAAGCCCCTATACTTTATCCACACACAAGCCCTTATACTTTATCCACACACAAGCCCCTATAATTTATCCACATACAATCCCTATACTTTATCCACATACAAGTCTGTATAATTTATCCACATACAAGTCTGTATAATTTATCCACATACAAGCCCCTATACTTTATCCACATACAAGTCTGTATAATTTATCCACATACAAGCCCCTATACTTTATCCACACACAAGCCCCTATAATTTATCCAAATACAAGCCCCTATACTTTATCCACACACAAGTCCCTATAATTTATCCACATACAAGCCCCTATACTTTATCCACATACAAGTCTGTATAATTTATCCACACACAAGTCCCTATACTTTATCCACATACAAGCACCTATACTTTATCCACACACAAGTCCCTATAATTTATCCACATACAAGTCTGTATAATTTATCCACACACATAGTCCCTATACTTTATCCACATACAAGCCCCTATACTTTATCCACACACAAGCCCCTATAATTTATCCACATACAAGCCCCTATACTTTATCCACATACAAGTCTGTATAATTTATCCACACACAAGTCCCTATACTTTATCCACATACAAGCCCCTATAATTTATCCACATACAAGTCTGTATAATTTATCCACATACAAGTCTGTATAATTTATACACATACAAGTCTGTATAATTTATCCACATACAAGTCTGTATAATTTATCCACATACAAGTCTGTATAATTTATCCACACACAAGCCCCTATACTTTATCCACACACAAGTCCCTATACTTTATCCACATACAAGCCCCTATAATTTATCCACATACAAGTCTGTATAATTTATCCACATACAAGTCTGTATAATTTATCCACACACAAGCCCCTATAATTTATCCACATACAAGTCTGTATAATTTATCCACATACAAGCCCCTATACTTTATCCACACACAAGTCTGTATAATTTATCCACACACAAGTCTGTATAATTTATCCACACACAAGCCCCTATAATTTATCCACATACAAGTCTGTATAATTTATCCACATACAAGCCCCTATAATTTATCCACACACAAGTCCCTATACTTTATCCACATACAAGTCTGTATAATTTATCCACATACAAGCCCCTATAATTTATCCACACACAAGTCCCTATACTTTATCCACATACAAGCCCCTATACTTTATCCACATACAAGTCTGTATAATTTATCCACACACAAGCCCCTATAATTTATCCACATACAAGTCTGTATAATTTATCCACATACAAGTCTGTATAATTTATCCACACACAAGTCCCTATACTTTATCCACATACAAGCCCCTATAATTTATCCACATACAAGTCTGTATAATTTATCCACATACAAGCCCCTATACTTATCCACATACAAGTCTGTATAATTTATCCACATACAAGCCCTATAACTTATCCACATACAAGTCTGTATAATTTATCCACACACAAGCCCCTATAATTTATCCACATACAAGCCCCTATACTTTATCCACACACAAGCCCCTATAATTTATCCACATACAAGCCCCTATACTTTATCCACATACAAGTCTGTATAATTTATCCACACACATATGTCCCTATACTTTATCCACATACAAGCCCCTATACTTTATCCACATACAAGCCCCTATACTTTATCCACATACAAGTCTGTATAATTTATCCACATACAAGTCTGTATAATTTATCCACATACAAGCCCCTATACTTTATCCACATACAAGTCTGTATAATTTATCCACATACAAGCCCCTATAATTTATCCACACACAAGCCCCTATACTTTATCCACACACAAGCCCCTATAATTTATCCACACACAAGCCCCTATACTTTATCCACACACAAGCCCCTATACTTTATCCACACACAAGCCCCTATAATTTATCCACATACAAGCCCCTATACTTTATCCACACACAAGCCCCTATAATTTATCCACACACAAGCCCCTATACTTTATCCACACACAAGCCCCTATAATTTATCCACATACAAGTCTGTATAATTTATCCACATACAAGCCCCTATACTTTATCCACATACAAGTCTGTATAATTTATCCACATACAAGCCCCTATAACTTATCCACATACAAGCCCCTATGTCTCCACATACAAGCCCCTATAATTTTTCCACACATATCTATAACCAGAAACCATCAAGACATTCACAAGAACAAGATCTTAACACATACCTCCCTGTATTTGATCAAATAATGGGTAATCACTTCGCCACCATTATCAGGCTCTGACCACGATACTTCGTACGATGTGGGTTCGGATCCCTCACGAGATGATGTCATGTTCAGTTTAAGAGGTTGGCTGACTTCCTTGGTTTTGAAGTCAATCTCAGACTCTTTGCCAATCCCAACAGCACTCTCTGCACTGACCTTGGCAATGTAGGAGGTCTTTGGTGACAAGTTCCTCAGATCCATCAGCATAGAGTTATCATTGTACTCTGTGATAGGAAATGGAATCTGTCTCATTGGATAAATCTGAATTACAATGCCTTGTATTAATGAACCCTTTGATGATGCATCAACTTGTATTTGGTAACAAACAAACAAGGAAAGATTCTTTGAATAATGACATCAAGACCTTTATTTGTCTGATGGAAGATGCAGCACAGAAATAACAAGCAGAACAGCTCAGGAAAAATTAGCATTTCAGAAAATGGAAAACATCTTGTGCAATCATTCTATGTCAATAGAAGTGAGAAAGAGAGTTCATCAGTGCTATATACACCCAATTTTGGCCTATGGAAGCGAATCATGGACAGTAGACAAACAAATGAAGAGACGATTAGAGGCCACAGAGATGGGATTTCTCAGAAGAATGTTGAAAGTTCCTGGACAGCTAAAAGACCAACAAGGACATTCTCAAAGAGACCAACACAAAAAGGGAGCTCCTGAAAAACATCAGAAAGAAACAATCAACATTTTTTGAGGCACATCATGAGAAGAGGAAAGTTGGAATACTTGGTTACAACTGGCAAAATACAGGGAAAGAAAGATCATGGACCACAAGGAGAAAAGATACTAGATAGCTTTGTGTCATGGCGAGGGAGCCGCGATAGCTCAGTGGTTAGTGAACTGGACTACAACGGACAAGGGGTAGGGTTCGATCCCAACCGACGGCTTCCGGGTACACCCAGCCTTAAATGGGAAAGTAAAGCAGCACGGGCGTAATACTGACCACATTACCCCAAAAATCATGTGCTGAAGGTCTGTAAAATATAGGGTCACTAACACCATATTTCCCTATACACCACTTGGCGTGACGGGGGTACTTTACTTTTTTACTTTTTGTGTCATGGCAGGGTAAACAGTCAACAACAGAACTGACATGATCTACTGTGGATAGAGAAAGAAGATAATAGATAGCTTTGTGTCATGGCACGGTAAACAGTCAACAACAGAACTGACATGATCTACTGTGGATAGAGAAAGAAGATACTAGATAGCTTTGTGTCATGGCACGGTAAACAGTCAACAACAGAACTGACATGATCTACTGTGGATAGAGAAAGAAGATACTAGATAGCTTGGTGTCATGGCACGGTAAACAGTCAACAACAGAACTGACATGATCTACTGTGGATAGAGAAAGAAGATACTAGATAGCTTTGTGTCATGGCACGGTAAACAGTCAACAACAGAACTGACATGATCTACTGTGGATAGAGAAAGAAGATACTAGATAGCTTGGTGTCATGGCACGGTAAACAGTCAACAACAGAACTGACATGATCTACTGTGGATAGAGAAAGAAGATACTAGATAGCTTGGTGTCATGGCACGGTAAACAGTCAACAACAGAACTGACACGATGTACTCTCGGCTGTTAAAAGTAGAAAATAGTCGGCCACAAATGTTGCTTGGGGAATCAGTGAACAAAAATCTGTACAAGTCAAAGATGGATTTTCAGATCAAAACATGCAGATAGCACAGCATTGCTATAGGCTAGCCACACGATGTATCCTATCACAGCATTGCTATAGGCTAGCCACACAATGTATCCTATCACAGCATTGCTATAGGCTAGCCACACAATGTATCCTATCACATTATTATAGATACAGATATAATGACATCGATTGACTAGCACACAGATAAATGACATCGATCGACTAGCACACAGATAAATGACATCGAATGACTAGCACACAGATAAATGACATCGATCGACTAGCACACAGATAAATGACATTGATTGACTAGCACACAGATAAATAAACAGACCAATTGTCACAACTCTGTATACATTCTCTTTTTATCAAATGCTACATGTAGATTTATTAGATCCAGAAGTTGCACAAATGCCCTGTTTTCCTTGCCATATTTCACTGCATGGCTTCATTCATGTTTTAGATAAGCCCTACAAGTGAAGGCAAACCTGTACATTGTGCATGGCATGTCTGTGTTTGCATTAAGATTGTCTGCTGTGTGTGTGAATGTCAAAGCTTGGATATCCTCTAATACTGCTGTCATTACAACTACTGCTACTGCAGCTTTCTCTCTCACTCACAACAACACTTCAGTTATTTTTCACAGCAGTTTAATTATTTCATTTTGATTGTGGAGTGTTTTCTACATTATGACTAGATCGTGGCGTCTTTTCTACATTAGACTAGATCTTGGGTGTTTTCTACATTATGACTAGATCGTGGAGTGTTTTCTACATTAGACTAGATCTTGGGGTGTTTTCTACATTAGACTAGATCTTGGGGGTGTTTCTACATTATGACTAGATCTTGGGGTGTTTTCTACATTATGACTAGATTGTGGAGTGTTTTCTACATTATGACTAGATCGTGGAGTGTTTTCTACATTAGACTAGATCATGGGGTGTTTTCTACATTAGACTAGATTGATTAGTCAATACTTGATTATATTGTCAATGTTGTAGTGTCACTACACTTGAAGATCTTTCATACTGAACTGAATGGACAATAACCTTCGTCATCAAACAGCAATGAACTATTGACATCTATCTAGCACTGAACAATACTGACATGTATATAACACAACCTGGACCTCGTATCTCCACATATGAAACTAACAGTCATCATCAATCAGCAATGAACTATTGACATCTATCTGGCACTGAACAATACTGACATGTATATAACACAACCTGGACCTCGTATCTCCACATATGAAACTAACAGTCATCATCAATCAGCAATGAACTATTGACATCTATCTAGCACTGAACAATACTGACATGTATATAACACAACCTGGACCTCGTATCTCCACATATGAAACTAACAGTCGTCATCAAACAGCAATGATATTAACGAGAGAAAGAGCGATTTCCCTATCTCCTAGCTTTTTATACCTCCCCTAATTACACTCCCACACCCCTTCGCTGGTCCAATCAGCTTCACTCCTCCACATTCCTTGGTCTCCCATTTACCAAACAAATATGTCGCAACCTTTGTTCCCTGAGAAACTTCCAGACCGTTCTACCTGGAACCTTCGACCAATTCATGGACCTATTTCTAACCTGATTTATTCTTTCATTCATGCTCTGCACGCTTTCCTCGTTTCCCTTTTATTATAGACCTCCTGGCCGGTATACGATTACATCAATGTGTGTCTATATTTGATGAGACTGTCAATGTGTGTCTATATTTGATGAGACTGTCAATGTGTGTCTATATTTGATGAGACTGTCAATGTGTGTCTATATTTGATGAGACTGTCAATGTGTGTCTATATTTGATTAGACTGTCAATGCTTGTCTATATTTGATTAGACTGTCAATGCTTGTCTATATTTGATTAGATTGTCAATGTGTGTCTATAATTGATGAGACTGTCAATACTTGTCTATATTTGATGAGACTGTCAATGTGTGTCTATATTTGATGAGACTGTCAATGCTTGTCTATATTTGATGAGACGGTCAATGCTTGTCTATATTTGATTAAACTGTCAATGTGTGTCTATATTTGATGAGACTGTCAGTACTTGTCTATATTTGATGAGACTGTCAATACTCGTCTATATTTGATGAGACTGTCAATGTTTGTCTATATTTGATGAGACTGTCAATGTCTATATTTGATAAGACTGTCTATATTTGATGAGACTGTCTATATTTGATGAGACTGTCAATGTCTATATTTGATAAGACTGTCTATATTTGATGAGACTGTCAATACTCGTCTATATTTGATGAGACTGTCAATGCTTGTCTATATTTGATGAGACTGTCAATGTCTATATTTGATAAGACTGTCTATATTTGATGAGACTGTCTATATTTGATGAGACTGTCAATGTCTATATTTGATAAGACTGTCTATATTTGATGAGACTGTCAATACTTGTCTATATTTGATGAGACTGTCTATATTTGATGAGACTGTCTTTATTTGATGAGACTGTCTATATTTGATGAGACTGTCTATATTTGATGAGACTGTCTATATTTGATGAGACTGTCAATGTCTATATTTGATTAGACTGTCAATGCTTGTCTATATTTGATTAGACTGTCAATGCTTGTCTATATTTGATTAGATTGTCAATGTGTGTCTATAATTGATGAGACTGTCAGTACTTGTCTATATTTGATGAGACTGTCAATACTCGTCTATATTTGATGAGACTGTCAATGCTTGTCTATATTTGATGAGACTGCCAATGTCTATATTTGATAAGACTGTCTATATTTGATGAGACTGTCTATATTTGATGAGACTGTCAATGTCTATATTTGATAAGACTGTCTATATTTGATGAGACTGTCAATACTTGTCTATATTTGATGAGACTGTCTATATTTGATGAGACTGTCTATATTTGATGAGACTGTCAGCTAGACATGCTGTACAAGATTCCCCACCTGCTTGTATGTCATCACTCAAACTAAAACGCTGCTCACCAACATCCACTGTCTGCAGCTGCTCGTCATCAGAGCTGTTCATGGGCTCGTATTTGATCTGATATCTCAGAATGGGTTTGCCGCCAGTATCTGCAGGAGCCTTAATCTCTAGTGTCACCATCGAGGACCAGGCGTTTGATACAGCCACAACTGGCGCTTCGGGAGCCACTGCAAAGACATAAAGCTGGGCCTTACAAATGAAGTAATGCAGGCAATAATGCTGGTACTGACACAACAAATACAGTTATAGTGTTTCTGTAGTAATGGCCACAGGAGACACTAGAAAATTCATGCTTTTAGATATATCAATGGATGGAAAATAACAGAAAAATAATAATAAATGCACAAATAAAAGAAAAACAACACACAAGTAATATTAAATACACAAATAATGGACCACAACACAGAAGTAATATTAAATACACAAATAATGGACCACAACACAGAAGTAATATTAAATACACAAATAAAGGGACAACAAATAGAAGCAATATTAAATACACAAATAAAGGACAACAACACAGAAGCAATATTAAATACCCGAATAAAGGACAACAACACAGAAGTAATATTAAATACAAAAATAAAGGACAACAACACAGAAGCAATATTAAATACACAAATAAAGGACAACAACACAGAAGTAATATTAAATACACAAATAAAGGACAACAACACAGAAGCAATATTAAATACAAAAATAAAGGACAACAACACAGAAGCAATATTAAATACACAAATAAAGGACAACAACACAGAAGTAATATTAAATACACAAATAAAGGACAACAACACAGAAGCAATATTAAATACAAAAATAAAGGACAACAACATAGAAGCAATATTAAATACACAAATAAAGGACAACAACACAGAAGCAATATTAAATACACAAATAAAGGACAACAACACAGAAGTAATATTTAATACACAAATAAAGGACAACACAGAAGTAGAAGAATAAATAGAAAGTAACTGTTAAAATTATACTGCAAAATAACATTAAGGATAATAATAATTATAAATTTCCATTAACGATTTAGAATTAATGGAATGCAGTGTTAAATATAAGAGAAGAAAATACAAAGCAGTTAAGACAGTGGTAACATTGTGTTTGTTAAGAGAATATTCTGTAAGGTCGTCAACAAGACTATAATATTTGCTTGCAACATTTTATTTTGCACATTTGATTTCAAAATGTGGATTGGCTGGTCTAGAAGTAAGACACCGCAGGCTCAAACCCCACCTCAGGAGGTGGAAATTAGTGCTCTTGGGTGGGGGGGGGGGGCCCTTGGTAGCCTAGTTGGGAAAACCACTTGACTAGGCTACCGACATTCGGACAACCCGTGTTCGATTCCCGCTGGAAGCAGAAGTGAATTGTACTTGTGGTTGGATAAAAAAATACCACCATGGTCGACCCAGTCGAGGGTAGTACTCTGTGACTGTGTAGAATGCCGCCTTGCATCGTGAGTTTCAATGCTTGAAGCGACACTGTCCAGAAGTCCCAGAACACTTCTGGATAGACGGCCGAGCACATATAGGTGAAAACTTGCATGCTAAGATACCGATTCATGTCTCGTATTTGACCTTGACCTTAGTGCTCTTGGAATACAGCAAAAAAACAAGAGGTATTGTGTGCACTCTGCATATATTAAAGAATCCTTAGCGTTTGAAAAGTGTAGGCCAAAATAGCTGCCATCTGGGAAATTTGCAATTTTAGTCAAATCCACCAAAGGATATGTCACACCAAAAGGCAAAGATATTGCAGCTTGCCATAAACTTGAACACAATGTATCTATGTCCAAACTTATAGACAGCTTGTATACAGACAGCTTGTACCAAGATAGACAGCCTGTACCCAGAGAGACAATACCCAGATAGACAGCCTGTACCCAGAGAGACAATACCCAGATAGACAGCCTGTATACAGACAGCTTTTATCAAGACAGCCAGCCTGTACCCAGAGAGACAATACCCAGATAGACAGCCTGTATACAGACAGCTTTTACCAAGACAGCCAGCCTGTACCCAGAGAGACAATACCCAGATAGACAGCCTGTACCCAGAGAGACAATACCCAGATAGACAGCCTGTATACAGACAGCTTTTATCAAGACAGCCAGCCTGTACCCAGAGAGACAATACCCAGATAGACAGCCTGTATACAGACAGCTTTTACCAAGACAGCCAGCCTGTACCCAGAGAGACAATACCCAAATAGGCAGACTGTACCCAGACAGACACATGCTATCTATCTATCTATTGACCTTTCGAGCCGTAACCGGCCCATAGGGCGTAGACCAAGATACACCTTCACCTATATGAATTTTTGTTCTAGCAGTTTTCTTTAAAGATATTTTATCAAATCTCGCCATCTGTCTCTGTTCTGTGCAAGCAGTTCTATCTCATTGAGGGAGCCGATTCCTGCTGCTCTTGCCTCTCTCATCAATGTTCTTCTCAGTGTCTCCCTGGGTCTTCCTCTTTTTCTTTTACCTGTTGTTTCCCATATGAGGGCTTGCTTTGCTATTCGATTATTATCTCTTCTCATCACATGTCCAACGTATGACCATCGTCACACATGCTATAGATACAACAAAATATGAGTGATCAATCAACAAGTTGAACACACACGGGTAACCTCACCTGCCAGAAGGAGTGTCACCGTCTGCCTGGCAGTGCCCAATCTGTTCTCAGCCTCACATGTATAGTTTCCGTATACACTTTCATCATCAGACACATTAACCTGCACACATAACAAGCATTTACTGCATTTAAGGCAGGCCCAAAGGTATTTAATTTATTTCTGCCAATTTGTATGACTCATCTACTCCTGTAATTGTCCAGTACCTACAAGATGTTCTCATCCTACAAGATGTTCTCATCCTACAAGATGTTCTCATCCTACAAGATGTTCTCATCCTACAAGATGTTCTCATCCTACAAGATGTTCTCATCCTACAAGATGTTCTCATCCTACAAGATGATGTTCTCATCCTACAAGATGTTCTCATCCTACAAGATGTTCTCATCCTACAAGATGTTCTCATCCTACAAGATGATGTTCTCATCCTACAAGATGATGTTCTCATCCTACAAGATGATGTTCTCATCCTACAAGATGATGTTCTCATCCTACAAGATGATGTTCTCATCCTACAAGATGTTCTCATCCTACAAGATGTTCTCATCCTACAAGATGATGTTCTCATCCTACAAGATGTTCTCATCCTACAAGATGTTCTCATCCTACAAGATGATGTTCTCATCCTACAAGATGTTCTCATCCTACAAGATGTTCTCATCCTACAAGATGTTCTCATCCTACAAGATGATGTTCTCATCCTACAAGATGATGTTCTCATCCTACAAGATGTTCTCATCCTACAAGATGTTCTCATCCTACAAGATGTTCTCATCCTACAAGATGTTCTCATCCTACAAGATGATGTTCTCATCCTACAAGATGTTCTCATCCTACAAGATGTTCTCATCCTACAAGATGTTCTCATCCTACAAGATGTTCTCATCCTACAAGATGATGTTCTCATCCTACAAGATGATGTTCTCATCCTACAAGATGTTCTCATCCTACAAGATGATGTTCTCATCCTACAAGATGTTGTTCTCATCCTACAAGATGTTCTCATCCTACAAGATGATGTTCTCATCCTACAAGATGATGTTCTCATCCTACAAGAAATATCAATCTCACCTCTTACTCTCAGTGACCACCCTTTAAGTTGACATGGATGTGTGCTGTGTCAAGTTGATTTTTACAAAAATGACTTGAAATGAAGAGTTTGTAAATTGATTTTGATAACAAAAAATGTAACAATAAATGGAATTCTGTCGCTTGTTTTAGAGAAGGGGTGGTAACTCTGCAATGGTTTAGTCAGCTGTTTATCCAACTAAAAAATAGCATTTTAGGAGTCATTTGAACAATCTGTCATTTGTTGAAAAACATGTCTCATGTCTACTACATTCTCTTCGTACCTAAAATTGGGTTTTAACAGAGGTGGTTCCAATTTGTAATATGATGAGCGTACAGGAAGAAACATGTGATAGGTGACCCTAACTGCTATGTCCATTACTCTCTACCAGAAATGTAATAACTAGGGCTAGCATTGTTATGACCTAATAAATGTCAAAAATGACTAAAGAAAGAAAAATAGACCAAAATATGACATAAATTAATCATAGCCACATTGTCTCAGTTATGGACACATTGTCTCAGTTATAGACACATTGTCTCAGTTATAGACGCATTCTCTCAATTATAGACACCTTGTCTCAGTTATAGACACTTTGTCTCAGTTATAGACGCATTCTCTCAATTATAGACACCTTGTCTCAGTTATAGACACATTGTCTAAGTTATAGACAGATTGTTTCAGTTATAGACACAATATCTCAGTTACAGACACCTTGTCTCAGACACTTTGTCTGAGTTATAGACACTTTGTCTCAGTTATAGACACATTGTATGAGTTATAAACACCTTGTATGAGTTATAGACACCTTGCCATCAGTTATAGACACCTTGTCATCAGTTATAGACACCTTGTCATCAGTTATAGACACCTTGTCATCAGTTATATACACTTTGTCATCAGTTATCATCATCATCATCATGTGCCATACCGGTTGGCGTAGGTGATCATGTCCCTCCACAATCTTCTATCTACAGTGCATCGTATCAGTTCTGTTGTTGACTGTTTTCCATGCCATGACACCAAGCCATCCAGTATTTTTCTCTCTTTGTCGTCAGCGATCTTTATTTCCTTCTATTTTGCCAGTTGTAACCAAGTATTCCAACTTTCCTCTTCTCACGATGTCCCCGAAAAATGTTGATTACTTCTTTCTGATGTTTTTTTAAGAGCTGCCTTTTTGTGTTGGCCTCTTTGAGAACTTCCTCATTGGTCTTTTTAGCTGTCCAGGGAACTTTCAACATTCTTCTGAGAAATCCCATCTCTGTGACCTCTAATCGTCTTCTCATTTGTTTGTCTACTGTCCATGATTCGCTTCCATAGGTCAGAATTGATTCTAAATAGCACCGATGAACTCTCTTTCTCATTTCTATTGACATAGATTTGTTGCATAAGATATTTTTCATTTTCTGAAATGCTATTTTGGCCTGAGCTATTCTGCTTTTTATTTCTGTGGTGCATCTCCATCTGAAGTTATTATTGTGCCCAAGTATTTGAAACGTTGCACTTGTTTCAGATTGTCTTGTTTATTTTTATGCTGCATGATGGTGATGATTGTTTCTTCGATATAACCATTACTTCTGTTTTCTTACTATTCAGACTGAGACCTTTCTTGTTGCTTTCTTTCACTATTATGTCTATCATTTCTTGTAGTTCATTCTCTGTCTCTGCTATTAAGACTGTGTCATCCGCATATCGCAAATTATTTATGTTGTGACCATTGACTTCAATTCCTTTTTTGTCTACTATTGATCTCATAATATATTCGCTGTAAAGTGAAAACAAATCCGGTGACAGAACACAGCCTTGTCTGACTCCTTGTTTTATATATTGGAATTGTCCTGTTTGGTTGTTAATTCGTATAGCTGCTGTTTGTTGCCAGTACATGTTTTTTATGATTCGCAGATCCTTGCCATCAATGTTTAATTTCTCCAGCATATTGATTATTTCCACATGCTTTAATGTGTCAAATGCTTTTGTGTAGTCTATAAAGCACATATATAGATCTTTCTTTACCTCTATAGATCTTTCTATCAATGTTCTTAAGATGTATATTGCATTATTGGTGCCATTTCCTTCCACAAATCCAAATTGCTCCTCACTTATTTCTGCTTTATTATGTGTATGCTCTTGACTAAATAAAAGAAAACTCAAGTAAACTATAGCTAGATATGTTAGTCTGTGCCTTACCCAAATGGTGGAAGATGTTAAATGTGTCCCTGGCCATGTCTGCAGCTGGTTCACAGTATAAGTTGCGTCATTGTCTATTTGAGTCTCCCCGTCACTGCTGGCCTTGAACCACTTGAAGGTAGCGAGATCATTGCTACTGGCCTGGCAGGTCAGGTTTGCTCTGTGACCGTACCAGCCATAGAAGGTTTTCTCTGCATATTCTGAATTAAAGACAGGCTTGTCTGGAAATACAAGAGTTAATGTGTTGTTATAGGAGGTTTTTACTGGAATAAGAGAGTTAATGTGTTGTTATAGGAGGTATGTCTGGAATATGAGAGTTAATGTGTTGTTATAGGAGGTTTGTCTGGAATATGAGAGTTAATGTGTTGTTATAGGAGGTTCGTCTGGAATATGAGAGTTAATGTGTTGTTATAGGAGGTTTGTCTGGAATATGAGAGTTAATGTGTTGTTATAGGAGGTTTGTCTGGAATATGAGAGTTAATGTGTTGTTATAGGAGGTTTGTCTGGAATATGAGAGTTAATGTGTTGTCATAGGAGGTTTGTCTGGAATATGAGAGTTAATGTGTTATTATAGGAGGTTTGTCTGGAATATAAGAGTTAATGTGTTATTATAGGAGGTTTGTCTGGAATATGAGAGTTAATGTGTTGTTATAGGAGGTTTGTCTGGAATATGAGAGTTAATGTGTTATTATAGGAGGTTTGTCTGGAATATGAGAGTTAATGTGTTGTTATAGGAGGTTTGTCTGGAATATGAGAGTTAATGTGTTGTTATAGGAGGTTTGTCTGGAATATGAGAGTTAATGTGTTGTTATAGGAGGTTTGTCTGGAATATGAGAGTTAATGTGTTATTATAGGAGTTTGTCTGGAATATGAGAGTTAATGTGTTATTATAGGAGGTTTGTCTGGAATATGAGAGTTAATGTGTTGTTATAGGAGGTTTGTCTGGAATATGAGAGTTAATGTGTTATTATAGGAGGTTTGTCTGGAATATGAGAGTTAATGTGTTGTTATTGGAGGTTTGTCTAGAAAATGAGAGTTAATGTGTTATTATAGGAGGTTTGTCTGGAATATGAGAGTTAATGTTTTGCTATAGGAGGTTTGTCTAGAAAATGAGAGTTAATGTGTTATTATAGGAGGTTTGTCTGGAATATGAGAGTTAATGTGTTGTTACAGGAGGTTTGTCTGGAATATGAGAGTTAATGTGTTGTTATAGGAGGTTTGTCTGGAATATGAGAGTTAATGCGTTGTTATAGGAGGTTTGTCTGGAATATGAGAGTTAATGTGTTATTATAGGAGGTTTGTCTGGAATATGAGAGTTAATGTGTTGTTATAGGAGGTTTGTCTGGAATATGAGAGTTAATGCGTTGTTATAGGAGGTTTGTCTGGAATATGAGAGTTAATGTGTTATTATAGGAGGTTTGTCTGGAATATGAGAGTTAATGTGTTGTTATAGGAGGTTTGTCTGGAATATGAGAGTTAATGTGTTATTATAGGAGGTTTGTCTGGAATATGAGAGTTAATGTTTTGTTATAGGAGGTTTGTCTGGAATAAGAGAGTTAATGTGTTGTTATAATAAATAGTTTGGGATCTGTTCCCAGAAGTGATGGAGTTTTTCAGATAGACAAGGCTCTGAGTTTCACCCAACTCTAAAAATGGGTACCGTAGAAAACAGGGAACTCTAGTGTTAGACTGACCACATCAACCAAAAAATGTACTGTGGTCATGGAGAAATATGGTCACTAGCATCATGTTCCACATATGCCTGGCAAAACATGTGAGGTAACTCTGGACTTTTTCTGTTCTTCCTCTTCTTCGCTACTTCTTGTACCCATTTGGGTGTCGAGGGAGATACAAAGTTCTCCCCCTTATGGTGGCTTCAATCATTGCCAATTGCTGTTGTAGCATTTCTTTGATGTTGTCTGTCCATCTTACTCTGGGTCTGCCTCTTCTCCTCCTTTAATATATGTTTTGTTTGATAAGAAATCACACAACATTCTTTCTAGATGAACAAACCAGTTTATTTGTTGTTTCTGTATGTAGTTTATGATTGGCTCAATGTCAACTCTTTCAAGATGAACAAATCAGTTTATTTGTTGTTTCTTTATGTAACTTATGATTAGCTCAATGTCAACTCTTTCTAGATGAACAAACCAGTTTATTTGTTGTTTCTGTATGTAGTTTATGATTGGCTCAATGTCAACTCTTTCTAGATAGACAAACCAGTTTATTTGTTGTTTCTGTATGTGGTTTATGATTAGCTCAATGTCAACTCTTTCTAGATGAACAAACCAGTTTATTTGTTGTTTCTGTATGTAGTTTATGATTAGCTCAATGTCAACTCTTTCTAGATGAACAAACCAGTTTATTTGTTGTTTCTGTATGTAGTTTATGATTGGCTCAATGTCAACTTTTTCTAGATAAACAAACCAGTTTATTTGTTGTTTCTGTATGTAGTTTATGATTGGCTCAATGTCAACTCTTTCTAGATGGACAAACCAGTTTATTTGTTGTTTCTGTATGTAGTTTATGATACCTCAATGTCAACTCTTTCTAGATGGACAAACCAGTTTATTTGTTGTTTCTTTATGTAGTTTATGATTGGCTCAATGTCAACTCTTGCTAGATGGACAAACCAGTTTATTTGTTGTTTCTGTATGTAGTTTATGATTAGCTCAATGTCAACTCTTGCTAGATGGACAAACCAGTTTATTTGTTGTTTCTTTATGTAGTTTATGATTGGCTCAATGTCAACTCTTGCTAGATGGACAAACCAGTTTATTTGTTGTTTCTGTATGTAGTTTATGATTGGCTCAATGCCTACTCTTATAATATCATTTCTGATTCTGCCTCTTATGCTCACGTCAAGTGTTTTTATTATTTTTTAAAACCCTTTTTAGCCCTGGATTACGATTCACAACTGCTGGGTTCATGTTTTCACAAAAACGTAGAAAAAATTACTATTACCTAAATAAAGAAACAACAGATAAAGTGGTTTGGCCACATGACAAGGCACAGTGATCAAAACACAACACAACAAGCGCACAATAAGCATTGCGAGAACACCAGACTAAAGGGTCGACCATGAAAAAGATGGATCGATGGAATATTAGAAACACTAGGAAACATAACAGCAGCAGAGGTCAACAGAAGAGCAAAAGATGGATTGATGGAATATTAGAAACACTAGGAAACATAACAGCAGCAGAGGTCAACAGAAGAGCAAAAGATGGATTGATGGAATATTAGAAACACTAGGAAACATAACAGCAGCAGAGGTCAACAGTAGAGCAAAAGATCACAAATGATATCTCCCCTCGACACTGAAAGGCAGATAAGGAAGGAAAGAAGAAGACCTAAGTGACACAAGTTTTGAGTTTCAAAAATAACATTCTCTTTGAACTTTTGCTACACAGCTGTGTAGACACACCAAGTCTGCTTGATTCATGACAATCTCTCGTGTTTATGTTTGGAAACTAGATGACAATCTCTCATGTTTATGTTTGGAATCTAGATGACAATCTCTTGTGTTTATGTTTGGAATCTAGATGACAATCTCTTGTGTTTATGTTTGGAATCTAGATGACAATCTCTTGTGTTTATGTTTGGAATCTAGATGACAATCTCTTGTGTTTATGTTTGTAATCTAGATGACAATCTCTTGTGTTTATGTTTGGAATCTAGATGACAATCTCTCGTGTTTATGTTTGGAATCTAGATGACAATCTCTTGTGTTTATGTTTGGAATCTAGATGACAATCTCTCATGTTTATGTTTGGAATCTAGATGACAATCTCTCATGTTTATGTTTGGAATCTAGATGACAATCTCTTGTGTTTATGTTTGGAATCTAGATGACAATCTCTTGTGTTTATGTTTGGAATCTAGATGACAATCTCTCATGTTTATGTTTGGAATCTAGATGACAATCTCTTGTGTTTATGTTTGGAATCTAGATGACAATCTCTCGTGTTTATGTTTGGAATCTAGATGACAATCTCTTGTGTTTATGTTTGGAATCTAGATGACAATCTCTTGTGTTTATGTTTGGAATCTAGATGACAATCTCTCATGTTTATGTTTGGAATCTAGATGATAATCTCTCATGTTTATGTTTGGAATCTAGATGACAATCTCTCATGTTTATGTTTGGAATCTAGATGACAATCTCTTGTGTTTATGTTTGGAATCTAGATGGCAATCCCTTGTGTTTATGTTTGGGATCTAGATGACAATCTCTTGTGTTTATGTTTGGAATCTAGATGACAATCTCTCGTGTTTATGTTTGGAATCTAGATGACAATCTCTCGTGTTTATGTTTGGAATCTAGATTACAATCTCTTGTGTTTATGTTTGGAATCTAGATGGCAATCCCTTGTGTTTATGTTTGGGATCTAGATGACAATCTCTCATGTTTATGTTTGGAATCTAGATGACAATCTCTCGTGTTTATGTTTGGAATCTAGATGACAATCTCTCATGTTTATGTTTGGAATCTAGATGACAATCTCTCGTGTTTATGTTTGGAATCTAGATGACAATCTCTCATGTTTATGTTTGGAATCTAGATGACAATCTCTCATGTTTATGTTTGGAATCTAGATGACAATCTCTCATGTTTATGTTTGGAATCTAGATGACAATCTCTCATGTTTATGTTTGGAATCTAGATGACAATCTCTCATGTTTATGTTTGGAATCTAGATGACAATCTCTCTTGTTTATGTTTGGAATCTAGATGACAATCTCTCATGTTTATGTTTGGAATCTAGATGACAATCTCTCATGTTTATGTTTGGAATCTAGATGACAATCTCTCTTGTTTATGTTTGGAATCTAGATGACAATCTCTTGTGTTTATGTTTGGAATCTAGATGACAATCTCTTGTGTTTATGTTTGGAATCTAGATGACAATCTCTCATGTTTATGTTTGGAATCTAGATGACAATCTCTCGTGTTTATGTTTGGAATCTAGATGACAATCTCTTGTGTTTATGTTTAGAATCTAGATGACAATCCCTTGTGTTTATGTTTGGAATCTAGATGACAATCTCTCATGTTTATGTTTGGAATCTAGATGACAATCTCTCATGTTTATGTTTGGAATCTATATGACAATCTCTCATGTTTATGTTTGGAATCTAGATGACAATCTCTCTTGTTTATGTTTGGAATCTAGATGACAATCTCTCATGTTTATGATTGGAATCTAGATGACAATCTCTCATGTTTATGTTTGGAATCTAGATGACAATCTCTCGTGTTTATGTTTGGAATCTAGATGACAATCTCTCATGTTTATGTTTGGAATCTAGATGACAATCTCTCGTGTTTATGTTTGGAATCTAGATGACAATCTCTCAAGTTTATGTTTGGAATCTAGATGACAATCTCTCATGTTTATGTTTGGAATCTAGATGACAATCTCTCGTGTTTATATTTGGAATCTAGATGACAATCTCTTGTGTTTATGTTTGGAATCTAGATGACAATCTCTTGTGTTTATGTTTAGAATCTAGATGACAATCTCTCGTGTTTATGTTTGGAATCTAGATGACAATCCCTTGTATTTATGTTTGGAATCTAGATGACAATCTCTCATGTTTATGTTTGGAATCTAGATGACAATCTCTCATGTTTATGTTTGGAATCTAGATGACAATCTCTCAAGTTTATGTTTGGAATCTAGATGACAATCTCTACATGTTTATGTTTGGAATCTAGATGACAATCTCTCGTGTTTATGTTTGGAATCTAGATGACAATCTCTCATGTTTATGTTTGGAATCTAGATGACAATCTCTCATGTTTATGTTTGGAATCTAGATGACAATCTCTCATGTTTATGTTTGGAATCTAGATGACAATCTCTCATGTTTATGTTTGGAATCTAGATGACAATCTCCTGTGTTTATGTTTGTAATCTAGATGACAATCTCTCGTGTTTATGTTTGGAATCTAGATGACAATCTCTTGTGTTTATGTTTGGAATCTAGATGACAATCTCTTGTGTTTATGTTTGGAATCTAGATGACAATCTCTTGTGTTTATGTTTGGAATCTAGATGACAATCTCTCATGTTTATGTTTGTAATCTAGATGACAATCTCTCAAGTTTATGTTTGGAATCTAGATGACAATCTCTCATGTTTATGTTTGGAATCTAGATGACAATCCCTTGTGTTTATGTTTGGAATCTAGATGACAATCTCTTGTGTTTATGTTTGGAATCTAGATGACAATCTCTCATGTTTATGTTTGGAATCTAGATGACAATCTCTTGTGTTTATGTTTGGAATCTAGATGACAATCTCTCATGTTAATGTTTGGAATCTAGATGACAATCTCTCATGTTTATGTTTGGAATCTAGATGACAATCTCTTGTGTTTATGTTTGGAATCTAGATGACAATCTCTCATGTTTATGTTTGGAATCTAGATGACAATCTCTCATGTTTATGTTTGGAATCTAGATGACAATCTCTCATGTTTATGTTTGGAATCTAGATGACAATCTCTCATGTTTATGTTTGGAATCTAGATGACAATCCCTTGTGTTTATGTTTGGAATCTAGATGACAATCTCTTGTGTTTATGTTTGGAATCTAGATGACAATCTCTCATGTTTATGTTTGGAATCTAGATGACAATCTCTCGTGTTTATGTTTGGAATCTAGATGACAATCTCTCATGTTTATGTTTTGAATCTAGATGACAATCTCTCATGTTTATGTTTGGAATCTAGATGACAATCTCTCATGTTTATGTTTGGAATCTAGATGACAATCTCTTGTGTTTATGTTTGGAATCTAGATGACAATCTCTCATGTTTATGTTTGGAATCTAGACGACAATCTCTCGTGTTTATGTTTGGAATCTAGACGACAATCTCTCGTGTTTATGTTTGGAATCTAGATGACAATCTCTCGTGTTTATGTTTGGAATCTAGATGACAATCTCTCGTGTTTATGTTTGGAATCTAGATGACAATCTCTCGTGTTTATGTTTGGAATCTAGATGACAATCTCTTGTGTTTATGTTTGGAATCTAGATGACAATCTCTCGTGTTTATGTTTGGAATCTAGATGACAATCTCTCATGTTTATGTTTGGAATCTAGATGACAATCTCTCATGTTTATGTTTGGAATCTAGATGACAATCTCTCGTGTTTATGTTTGGAATCTAGATGACAATCTCTCGTGTTTATGTTTGGAACCTAGATGACAATCTCTCATGTTTATGTTTGGAATCTAGATGACAATCTCTCGTGTTTATGTATGGAATCTAGATGACAATCTCTCGTGTTTATGTTTGGAATCTAGATGACAATCTCTTGTGTTTATGTTTGGAATCTAGATGACAATCTCTTGTGTTTATGTTTGGAATCTAGATGACAATCTCTCGTGTTTATGTTTGGAATCTAGATGACAATCTCTCATGTTTATGTTTGGAATCTAGATGACAATCTCTCATGTTTATGTTTGGATCTAGACGACAATCTCTCATGTTTATGTTTGGAATCTAGACGACAATCTCTTGTGTTTATGTTTGGAATCTAGATGACAATCTCTCTTGTTTATGTTTGGAATCTAGATGACAATCTCTCATGTTTATGTATGGAATCTAGATGACAATCTCTTGTGTTTATGTTTGGAATCTAGATGACAATCTCTTGTGTTTATGTTTGGAATCTAGATGACAATCTCTCATGTTTATGTTTGGAATCTAGATGACAATCTCTCATGTTTATGTTTGGAATCTAGATGACAATCTCTCATGTTTATGTTTGGAATCTAGATGACAATCTCTCATGTTTATGTTTGGAATCTAGATGACAATCTCTCATGTTTATGTTTGGAATCTAGATGACAATCTCTCATGTTTATGTTTGGAATCTAGATGACAATCTCTCATGTTTATGTTTGGAATCTAGATGACAATCTCTCATGTTTATGTTTGGAATCTAGATGACAATCTCTTGTGTTTATGTTTGGAATCCAGATGACAATCTCTCAAGTTTATGTTTGGAATCTAGATGACAATCTCTCGTGTTTATGTTTGGAATCTAGATGACAATCTCTCATGTTTATGTTTGGAATCTAGATGACAATCTCTCGTGTTTATGTTTGGAATCTAGATGTCAATCTCTTGTGTTTATGTTTGGAATCTAGATGACAATCTCTCGTGTTTATGTTTGGAATCTAGATGACAATCAATCATGTTTATGTTTGGAATCTAGATGACAATCTCTCATGTTTATGTTTGGAATCTAGATGGCAATCTCTCGTGTTTATGTTTGGAATCTAGATGACAATCTCTCGTGTTTATGTTTGGAATCTAGATGACAATCTCTCGTGTTTATGTTTGGAATCTAGATGACAATCTCTCATGTTTATGTTTGGAATCTAGATGACAATCTCTCGTGTTTATGTTTGGAATCTAGATGACAATCTCTTGTGTTTATGTTTGGAATCTAGATGACAATCTCTCATGTTTATGTTTGGAATCTAGATGACAATCTCTCATGTTTATGTTTGGAATCTAGATGACAATCTCTTGTGTTTATGTTTGGAATCTAGATGACAATCTCTTGTGTTTATGTTTGGAATCTAGATGACAATCTCTCATGTTTATGTTTGGAATCTAGATGACAATCTCTTGTGTTTATGTTTGGAATCTAGATGACAATCTCTTGTGTTTATGTTTGGAATCTAGATGACAATCTCTTGTGTTTATGTTTGGAATCTAGATGACAATCTCTCATGTTTATGTTTGGAATCTAGATGACAATCTCTTGTTTATGTTTGGAATCTAGATGACAATCTCTCATGTTTATGTTTGGAATCTAGATGACAATCTCTCATGTTTATGTTTGGAATCTAGATGACAATCTCTCATGTTTATGTTTGGAATCTAGATGACAATCTCTCATGTTTATGTTTGGAATCTAGATGACAATCTCTCATGTTTATGTTTGAATCTAGATGACAATCTCTCATGTTTATGTTTGGAATCTAGATGACAATCTCTCATGTTTATGTTTGGAATCTAGATGACAATCTCTCAAGTTTATGTTTGGAATCTAGATGACAATCTCTCATGTTTATGTTTGGAATCTAGATGACAATCTCTCCTGTTTATGTTTGGAATCTAGATGACAATCTCTCGTGTTTATGTTTGGAATCTAGATGACAATCTCTTGTGTTTATGTTTGGAATCTAGATGACAATCTCTCATGTTTATGTTTGGAATCTAGATGACAATCTCTTGTGTTTATGTTTGGAATCTAGATGACAATCTCTCATGTTTATGTTTGGAATCTAGATGACAATCTCTCATGTTTATGTTTGGAATCTAGATGACAATCTCTCATGTTTATGTTTGTAATCTAGATGACAATCTCTCATGTTTATGTTTGGAATCTAGATGACAATCTCTCGTGTTTATGTTTGGAATCTAGATGACAATCTCTCATGTTTATGTTTGGAATCTAGATGACAATCTCTTGTGTTTATGTTTGGAATCTAGATGACAATCTCTTGTGTTTATGTTTGGAATCTAGATGACAATCTCTTGTGTTTATGTTTGGAATCTAGATGACAATCTCTTGTGTTTATGTTTGGAATCTAGATGACAATCACTCATGTTTATGTTTGGAATCTAGATGACAATCTCTTGTGTTTATGTTTGGAATCTAGATGACAATCTCTCGTGTTTATGTTTGGAATCTAGATGACAATCTCTCGTGTTTATGTTTGGAATCTAGATGACAATCTCTCATGTTTATGTTTGGAATCTAGATGACAATCTCTCGTGTTTATGTTTGGAATCTAGATGACAATCTCTTGTGTTTATGTTTGGAATCAAGATGACAATCTCTCATGTTTATGTTTGGAATCTAGATGACAATCTCTTGTGTTTATGTTTGGAATCTAGATGACAATCTCTCATGTTTATGTTTGGAATCTAGATGACAATCTCTCATGTTTATGTTTGGGATCTAGATGGCAATCTCTCATGTTTATGTTTGGAATCTAGATGACAATCTCTCATGTTTATGTTTGGAATCTAGATGACAATCTCTTGTGTTTATGTTTGGAATCTAGATGACAATCTCTCATGTTTATGTTTGGAATCTAGATGACAATCTCTTGTGTTTATGTTTGGAATCTAGATGACAATCTCTTGTGTTTATGTTTGGAATCTAGATGACAATCTCTCATGTTTATGTTTGGAATCTAGATGACAATCTCTCATGTTTATGTTTGGAATCTAGATGACAATCTCTCATGTTTATGTTTGGAATCTAGATGACAATCTCTCGTGTTTATGTTTGGGATCTAGATGACAATCTCTCGTGTTTATGTTTGGAATCTAGATGACAATCTCTCGTGTTTATGTTTGGAATCTAGATGACAATCTCTCGTGTTTATGTTTGGAATCTAGATGACAATCTCTCAAGTTTATGTTTGGAATCTAGATGACAATCTCTCATGTTTATGTTTGGAATCTAGATGACAATCTCTCATGTTTATGTTTGGAATCTAGATGACAATCTCTCGTGTTTATGTTTGGAATCTAGATGACAATCTCTCATGTTTATGTTTGGAATCTAGATGACAATCTCTCGTGTTTATGTTTGGAATCTAGATGACAATCTCTCATGTTTATGTTTGGAATCTAGATGACAATCTCTCATGTTTATGTTTGGAATCTAGATGACAATCTCTCATGTTTATGTTTGGAATCTAGATGACAATCTCTTGTGTTTATGTTTGGAATCTAGACGACAATCTCTTGTGTTTATGTTTGGAATCTAGATGACAATCTCTTGTGTTTATGTTTGGAATCTAGATGACAATCTCTTGTGTTTATGTTTGGAATCTAGATGACAATCTCTTGTGTTTATGTTTGGAATCTAGATGACAATCTCTCATGTTTATGTTTGGAATCTAGATGACAATCTCTCATGTTTATGTTTGGAATCTAGATGACAATCTCTCATGTTTATGTTTGGAATCTAGATGACAATCTCTTGTGTTTATGTTTGGAATCTAGATGACAATCTCTCATGTTTATGTTTGGAATCTAGATGACAATCTCTTGTGTTTATGTTTGGAATCTAGATGACAATCTCTCATGTTTATGTTTGGAATCTAGATGACAATCTCTCGTGTTTATGTTTGGAATCTAGATGACAATCTCTTGTGTTTATGTTTGGAATCAAGATGACAATCTCTCATGTTTATGTTTGGAATCTAGATGACAATCTCTTGTGTTTATGTTTGGAATCTAGATGACAATCTCTTGTGTTTATGTTTGGAATCTAGATGACAATCTCTCGCGTTTATGTTTGGAATCTAGATGACAATCTCTCAAGTTTATGTTTGGAATCTAGATGACAATCTCTTGTGTTTATGTTTGGAATCTAGATGACAATCTCTTGTGTTTATGTTTGGAATCTAGATGACAATCTCTTGTGTTTATGTTTGGAATCTAGATGGCAATCTCTTGTGTTTATGTTTGGAATCTAGATGACAATCTCTTGTGTTTATGTTTGGAATCTAGATGACAATCTCTTGTGTTTATGTTTGGAATCTAGATGACAATCTCTTGTGTTTATGTTTGGAATCTAGATGGCAATCTCTCATGTTTATGTTTGGAATCTAGATGACAATCTCTCGTGTTTATGTTTGGAATCTAGATGACAATCTCTTGTGTTTATGTTTGGAATCTAGATGACAATCTCTCATGTTTATGTTTGGAATCTAGATGACAATCTCTTGTGTTTATGTTTGGAATCTAGATGACAATCTCTTGTGTTTATGTTTGGAATCTAGATGACAATCTCTTGTGTTTATGTTTGGAATCTAGATGACAATCTCTCATGTTTATTTTTGGAATCTAGACGACAATCTCTCATGTTTATGTTTTGAATCTAGATGACAATCTCTTGTGTTTATGTTTGGAATCTAGATGACAATCTCTCATGTTTATGTTTGGAATCTAGATGACAATCTCTTGTGTTTATGTTTGGAATCTAGATGACAATCTCTCATGTTTATGTTTGGAATCTAGATGACAATCTCTTGTGTTTATGTTTGGAATCTAGATGACAATCTCTTGTGTTTATGTTTGGAATCTAGATGACAATCTCTCATGTTTATGTTTGGAATCTAGATGACAATCTCTCATGTTTATGTTTGGAATCTAGATGACAATCTCTCATGTTTATGTTTGGAATCTAGATGACAATCTCTCGTGTTTATGTTTGGGATCTAGATGACAATCTCTCGTGTTTATGTTTGGAATCTAGATGACAATCTCTCGTGTTTATGTTTGGAATCTAGATGACAATCTCTCGTGTTTATGTTTGGAATCTAGATGACAATCTCTCAAGTTTATGTTTGGAATCTAGATGACAATCTCTCATGTTTATGTTTGGAATCTAGATGACAATCTCTCATGTTTATGTTTGGAATCTAGATGACAATCTCTCGTGTTTATGTTTGGAATCTAGATGACAATCTCTCATGTTTATGTTTGGAATCTAGATGACAATCTCTCGTGTTTATGTTTGGAATCTAGATGACAATCTCTCATGTTTATGTTTGGAATCTAGATGACAATCTCTCATGTTTATGTTTGGAATCTAGATGACAATCTCTTGTGTTTATGTTTGGAATCTAGACGACAATCTCTTGTGTTTATGTTTGGAATCTAGATGACAATCTCTTGTGTTTATGTTTGGAATCTAGATGACAATCTCTTGTGTTTATGTTTGGAATCTAGATGACAATCTCTTGTGTTTATGTTTGGAATCTAGATGACAATCTCTCATGTTTATGTTTGGAATCTAGATGACAATCTCTCATGTTTATGTTTGGAATCTAGATGACAATCTCTCATGTTTATGTTTGGAATCTAGATGACAATCTCTTGTGTTTATGTTTGGAATCTAGATGACAATCTCTCATGTTTATGTTTGGAATCTAGATGACAATCTCTTGTGTTTATGTTTGGAATCTAGATGACAATCTCTCATGTTTATGTTTGGAATCTAGATGACAATCTCTCGTGTTTATGTTTGGAATCTAGATGACAATCTCTTGTGTTTATGTTTGGAATCAAGATGACAATCTCTCATGTTTATGTTTGGAATCTAGATGACAATCTCTTGTGTTTATGTTTGGAATCTAAATGACAATCTCTCATGTTTATGTTTGGAATCTAGATGACAATCTCTCAAGTTTATGTTTGGAATCTAGATGACAATCTCTTGTGTTTATGTTTGGAATCTAGATGACAATCTCTTGTGTTTATGTTTGGAATCTAGATGACTATCTCTTGTGTTTATGTTTGGAATCTAGATGACAATCTCTTGTGTTTATGTTTGGAATCTAGATGACAATCTCTTGTGTTTATGTTTGGAATCTAGATGACAATCTCTTGTGTTTATGTTTGGAATCTAGATGACAATCTCTCGTGTTTATGTTTGGAATCTAGATGACAATCTCTCAAGTTTATGTTTGGAATCTAGATGACAATCTCTTGTGTTTATGTTTGGAATCTAGATGACAATCTCTTGTGTTTATGTTTGGAATCTAGATGACAATCTCTTGTGTTTATGTTTGGAATCTAGATGGCAATCTCTTGTGTTTATGTTTGGAATCTAGATGACAATCTCTTGTGTTTATGTTTGGAATCTAGATGACAATCTCTTGTGTTTATGTTTGGAATCTAGATGACAATCTCTTGTGTTTATGTTTGGAATCTAGATGGCAATCTCTCATGTTTATGTTTGGAATCTAGATGACAATCTCTCGTGTTTATGTTTGGAATCTAGATGACAATCTCTTGTGTTTATGTTTGGAATCTAGATGACAATCTCTCATGTTTATGTTTGGAATCTAGATGACAATCTCTCGTGTTTATGTTTGGAATCTAGATGACAATCTCTCATGTTTATGTTTGGAATCTAGATGACAATCTCTCGTGTTTATGTTTGGAATCTAGATGACAATCTCTCATGTTTATGTTTGGAATCTAGATGACAATCTCTCATGTTTATGTTTGGAATCTAGATGACAATCTCTCATGTTTATGTTTGGAATCTAGATGACAATCTCTTGTGTTTATGTTTGGAATCTAGACGACAATCTCTTGTGTTTATGTTTGGAATCTAGATGACAATCTCTTGTGTTTATGTTTGGAATCTAGATGACAATCTCTTGTGTTTATGTTTGGAATCTAGATGACAATCTCTTGTGTTTATGTTTGGAATCTAGATGACAATCTCTCATGTTTATGTTTGGAATCTAGATGACAATCTCTCATGTTTATGTTTGGAATCTAGATGACAATCTCTCATGTTTATGTTTGGAATCTAGATGACAATCTCTTGTGTTTATGTTTGGAATCTAGATGACAATCTCTCATGTTTATGTTTGGAATCTAGATGACAATCTCTTGTGTTTATGTTTGGAATCTAGATGACAATCTCTCATGTTTATGTTTGGAATCTAGATGACAATCTCTCGTGTTTATGTTTGGAATCTAGATGACAATCTCTTGTGTTTATGTTTGGAATCAAGATGACAATCTCTCATGTTTATGTTTGGAATCTAGATGACAATCTCTTGTGTTTATGTTTGGAATCTAGATGACAATCTCTCATGTTTATGTTTGGAATCTAGATGACAATCTCTCGCGTTTATGTTTGGAATCTAGATGACAATCTCTCAAGTTTATGTTTGGAATCTAGATGACAATCTCTTGTGTTTATGTTTGGAATCTAGATGACAATCTCTTGTGTTTATGTTTGGAATCTAGATGACAATCTCTTGTGTTTATGTTTGGAATCTAGATGACAATCTCTTGTGTTTATGTTTGGAATCTAGATGACAATCTCTTGTGTTTATGTTTGGAATCTAGATGACAATCTCTTGTGTTTATGTTTGGAATCTAGATGACAATCTCTTGTGTTTATGTTTGGAATCTAGATGGCAATCTCTCATGTTTATGTTTGGAATCTAGATGACAATCTCTCGTGTTTATGTTTGGAATCTAGATGACAATCTCTTGTGTTTATGTTTGGAATCTAGATGACAATCTCTCATGTTTATGTTTGGAATCTAGATGACAATCTCTTGTGTTTATGTTTGGAATCTAGATGACAATCTCTTGTGTTTATGTTTGGAATCTAGATGACAATCTCTTGTGTTTATGTTTGGAATCTAGATGACAATCTCTCATGTTTATTTTTGGAATCTAGACGACAATCTCTCATGTTTATGTTTTGAATCTAGATGACAATCTCTTGTGTTTATGTTTGGAATCTAGATGACAATCTCTCATGTTTATGTTTGGAATCTAGATGACAATCTCTTGTGTTTATGTTTGGAATCTAGATGACAATCTCTCATGTTTATGTTTGGAATCTAGATGACAATCTCTTGTGTTTATGTTTGGAATCTAGATGACAATCTCTTGTGTTTATGTTTGGAATCTAGATGACAATCTCTCATGTTTATGTTTGGAATCTAGATGACAATCTCTCATGTTTATGTTTGGAATCTAGATGACAATCTCTCATGTTTATGTTTGGAATCTAGATGACAATCTCTCGTGTTTATGTTTGGGATCTAGATGACAATCTCTCGTGTTTATGTTTGGAATCTAGATGACAATCTCTCGTGTTTATGTTTGGAATCTAGATGACAATCTCTCGTGTTTATGTTTGGAATCTAGATGACAATCTCTCAAGTTTATGTTTGGAATCTAGATGACAATCTCTCATGTTTATGTTTGGAATCTAGATGACAATCTCTCATGTTTATGTTAGGAATCTAGATGACAATCTCTCGTGTTTATGTTTGGAATCTAGATGACAATCTCTCATGTTTATGTTTGGAATCTAGATGACAATCTCTCATGTTTATGTTTGGAATCTAGATGACAATCTCTCATGTTTATGTTTGGAATCTAGATGACAATCTCTCATGTTTATGTTTGGAATCTAGATGACAATCTCTTGTGTTTATGTTTGGAATCTAGACGACAATCTCTTGTGTTTATGTTTGGAATCTAGATGACAATCTCTTGTGTTTATGTTTGGAATCTAGATGACAATCTCTTGTGTTTATGTTTGGAATCTAGATGACAATCTCTTGTGTTTATGTTTGGAATCTAGATGACAATCTCTCATGTTTATGTTTGGAATCTAGATGACAATCTCTCATGTTTATGTTTGGAATCTAGATGACAATCTCTCATGTTTATGTTTGGAATCTAGATGACAATCTCTTGTGTTTATGTTTGGAATCTAGATGACAATCTCTCATGTTTATGTTTGGAATCTAGATGACAATCTCTTGTGTTTATGTTTGGAATCTAGATGACAATCTCTCATGTTTATGTTTGGAATCTAGATGACAATCTCTCGTGTTTATGTTTGGAATCTAGATGACAATCTCTTGTGTTTATGTTTGGAATCAAGATGACAATCTCTCATGTTTATGTTTGGAATCTAGATGACAATCTCTTGTGTTTATGTTTGGAATCTAAATGACAATCTCTCATGTTTATGTTTGGAATCTAGATGACAATCTCTCAAGTTTATGTTTGGAATCTAGATGACAATCTCTTGTGTTTATGTTTGGAATCTAGATGACAATCTCTTGTGTTTATGTTTGGAATCTAGATGACTATCTCTTGTGTTTATGTTTGGAATCTAGATGACAATCTCTTGTGTTTATGTTTGGAATCTAGATGACAATCTCTTGTGTTTATGTTTGGAATCTAGATGACAATCTCTTGTGTTTATGTTTGGAATCTAGATGACAATCTCTCGTGTTTATGTTTGGAATCTAGATGACAATCTCTCAAGTTTATGTTTGGAATCTAGATGACAATCTCTTGTGTTTATGTTTGGAATCTAGATGACAATCTCTTGTGTTTATGTTTGGAATCTAGATGACAATCTCTTGTGTTTATGTTTGGAATCTAGATGGCAATCTCTTGTGTTTATGTTTGGAATCTAGATGACAATCTCTTGTGTTTATGTTTGGAATCTAGATGACAATCTCTTGTGTTTATGTTTGGAATCTAGATGACAATCTCTTGTGTTTATGTTTGGAATCTAGATGGCAATCTCTCATGTTTATGTTTGGAATCTAGATGACAATCTCTCGTGTTTATGTTTGGAATCTAGATGACAATCTCTTGTGTTTATGTTTGGAATCTAGATGACAATCTCTCATGTTTATGTTTGGAATCTAGATGACAATCTCTTGTGTTTATGTTTGGAATCTAGATGACAATCTCTTGTGTTTATGTTTGGAATCTAGATGACAATCTCTTGTGTTTATGTTTGGAATCTAGGTGACAATCTCTCATGTTTATTTTTGGAATCTAGACGACAATCTCTCATGTTTATGTTTTGAATCTAGATGACAATCTCTTGTGTTTATGTTTGGAATCTAGATGACAATCTCTCATGTTTATGTTTGGAATCTAGATGACAATCTCTCGTGTTTATGTTTGCAATCTAGATGACAATCTCTCATGTTTATGTTTGGAATCTAGATGACAATCTCTCGTGTTTATGTTTGGAATCTAGATGACAATCTCTCATGTTTATGTTTGGAATCTAGATGACAATCTCTCATGTTTATGTTTGGAATCTAGATGACAATCTCTCGTGTTTATGTTTGGAATCTAGATGACAATCTCTCATGTTTATGTTTGGAATCTAGATGACAATCTCTCATGTTTATGTTTGGAATCTAGATGACAATCTCTCGTGTTTATGTTTGGAATCTAGATGACAATCTCTTGTGTTTATGTTTGGAATCTAGATGACAATCTCTTGTGTTTATGTTTGGAATCTAGATGACAATCTCTCATGTTTATGTTTGGAATCTAGATGACAATCTCTCGTGTTTATGTTTGGAATCTAGATGACAATCTCTGGTGTTTATGTTTGGAATCTAGATGACAATCTCTCGTGTTTATGTTTGGAATCTAGATGACAATCTCTCATGTTTATGTTTTGAATCTAGATGACAATCTCTTGTGTTTATGTTTGGGATCTAGATGACAATCTCTCATGTTTATGTTTGGAATCTAGATGACAATCTCTCATGTTTATGTTTGGGATCTAGATGACAATCTCTCATGTTTATGTTTGGAATCTAGATGACAATCTCTCATGTTTATGTTTGGAATCTAGATGACAATCTCTTGTGTTTATGTTTGGAATCTAGATGACAATCTCCCATGTTTATGTTTTGAATCTAGATGTACTCAGTAGTACAGTTTTATCATTTCTGTGACTAAACGTGACAGTTTTGAGCGCTTCGGTTTTGTTTAATTTGTATGTGGAGAAGATCTATATATAATATCATATGTTCCGCTTCATGCACGACATGAAATCTCTCATATTAACATTTTGTTTATACAACAATACAATTGAATCATTTCTATAAGTGAAAGCCATACACTTTTTTAGCACTTCAATTTGATTAAATTTGCATTTGAAGTTAATATATATTATTGTTCTTGCATTGCCGGTGCAACTGAAAGTCATCAACACTGGGCTTGTAGGTGGCAATTGTTATATTCTCAAATTTGTGAGATGAACTGAAACAACAGACATGGCAATGTCTGCAGTATTATATCAACAATAACTGTTTTGGTAGCGGGAAAACTGAGTGAAAGCAGTCCAAAATGTTGGTTAGGAAAACCTGAACTTTTGTCAGGGGATGGGGCTCAATTAGATTAGGGCCTAATTTGTGTCAAGATGATTTCAAGTACAGAGCATGCTCCAAACATGTGTCTCACGATCGTTCAATGTGCTGCAACAATCATCTGACAATTAACAATTTACTGGACCAAAGTGAGTAGCCAGTTTTGACTTCTAAAATATAGAGGCTGAGTCTCAGTCAACTGTGGTTTGCTGACATAGGTAATATACAATAATTACATTTGACTTCCAAGGTGATTGTTTTTGATGCCGAGCCGACATTGTTGACAGCTGTACAGTTGTAAGAACCTGCGTGCTTCGCCTTAACAGAGGTCAAGGTCAGGGTCTTCTTCAAAGACTTGCTGCTGGGGTCATCACTCATGGTTTCGCTGACTGTTATTGCACCATCCTTCAACGAAATCATCAAAGTTGACATTAGCACGTTGTTTTCAATGTAGGTGAGGAGATTTGGTGAAAATTAGACATTAGGTACTGATGTTAGTGATTAAGGTGGAGATATTAGAAACTGGGTAGAAATATTAGAAACTGGGTAGAAATATTAGAAACTGGGTAGAAATATTAGAAATTGGGTAGAAATATTAGAAATTAGGTAGAGATATTAGAAATTAGGTAGAGATATTAGAAACTGGGTAGACATATTAGAAATTGGGTAGAAATATTAGAAATTGGGTAGAGATATTAGAAATTGGGTAGAGATATTAGAAATTAGGTAGAGATATTAGAAATTAGGTAGAGATATTAGAAATTAGGTAGAGATATTAGAAATTAGGTAGAGATATTAGAAATTAGGTAGAGATATTAGAAATTGGGTAGAGATATTAGAAATTAGGTAGAGATATTAGAAATTAGGTAGAGATATTATAAATTAGGTAGAACTATTATAAATTAATATAATAATAATACAGGCTGGGTTTAGAAAAGGGAGAAGCTGTCTTGACCACATTTTCACTCTACGACTTATATTGGAGGAACACATTGAAAAGCAAAAACCTTTTGTACTTAACTTCATCGACTTCAAAAAAGCATTTGATAGTATTCATAGAGATTCTTTGTGGAAAATTCTGAAGCAATATGGCTTACCATCAAAAATCATAAATATTATCAAAGACATGTATGATGGTTACACATGTGCAGTTCGAACAGAGGAAGGACTGAGCGAATGTTTCCCAATAGAAACTGGGGTTAAACAAGGATGTATTTTATCGCCCTTGTTATTTGGAATTGTTATGGACTTCATAATGAAGAAATGCTGCACTGGTAATAAAGGCATCGAATGGATACAAGGAGACCATTTGGAGGACCTGGACTTTGCTGATGACATAGTTCTCATCAGCAATCAGATAAAAACGATGCAGGAAAACACAAATGAACTATCATCAATAGCCAGCAAAATTGGGCTTGAGGTCAATCATGAAAAGACTAAAGTCATGAAAAGTTTAATTCCAACAAGTGACAAAATATACATGGAAAACAAACCAGTAGAAGAGATCGATCACTTCATCTATCTTGGAAGTCACATTGATCGAGAAGGGGATACGAGCAAAGAAATTAGAATCAGACTGGCTAAAGCAGCAATGTCTTTCAGAAGCCTTGAAAAGTTGTGGAAATCAAAACTCATTAGCACAAACACAAAACTTAGGCTATTCAAATCAAATGTACTATCAACCCTTACGTATGCGTGTGAAAGCTGGAAAACAACAAGAGATATAGAAACAAAGTTGAACGCATTCGAAAATAAATGTCTAAGGAAAATACTTGGTATAGAATGGAACGAATTCAAAACAAACGAGGAAATTAGAGAAATCGCCAATCAACCACTAATATCTTCAGTAATAAAGAAAAGACGATGGTCATACGTTGGACATGTGATGAGAAGAGATAATAATCGAATAGCAAAGCAAGCCCTCATATGGGAAACAACAGGTAAAAGAAAAAGAGGAAGACCCAGGGAGACACTGAGAAGAACATTGATGAGAGAGGCAAGAGCAGCAGGAATCGGCTCCCTCAATGAGATAGAACTGCTTGCACAGAACAGAGACAGATGGCGAGATTTGATAAAATATCTTTAAAAGAAAACTGCTAGAACAAAAATTCATATAGGAGAAGGTGTATCTTGGTCTACGCCCTATGGGCCGGTTACGGCTCGAAAGGTCAATAGATAGATAGATTATAAATTAGGTACATATATAATAGATTAGATATATTAGATTTCAAGTGAGAATTAGAAATTAGGTAGAGATAATAGAGTCGAGGTGAGGACCAGAATCTAAAGTACTAGAGCTTAGGTGGAGTTTAGAGAATAGGTGAAGGTTAAAATTAGTGGAGATTACAGTTAAGATATTATTAGAGTTTAGGTACCAATCCAGTTTGTGTTAACACTTTCTGTATATTTCACCACATAGTGTGCCACAATCATTTTGATTAATGTGAACACCATCAAACCATATTCTTGTTACATGTCTTGTATCATCTTGATATTGGTGAAACCTAATACCTGGTTCAATTATCTCAACATTCATATATAATATGTTATATGTTAGATAAATATAAATATGTCGGTTGAGTCTTAAAACCATCAACAATTTTGTCTCTGAAATCTCTTCCGTTGCGTCGATAAAAAGCTTCTGTGTGGAAAGGGTTTAAGGATTAGAACATAAGTGAAGATCTAATTTGAGTTGAGTATCAGAATTGAAGTGAAGATCTAATTTGAGTTGAGTATCAGAATTGAAGTGAAGATCTAATTTGAGTTGAGTAGTATCAGAATTGAAGTGAAGATCTAATTTGAGTTGAGTATCAGAATTGAAGTGAAGATCTAATTTGAGTTGAGTATCAGAATTGAAGTGAAGATCTAATTTGAGTTTAAGTATCAGAATTGAAGTGAAGATCTAATTTGAGTTTAAGTATCAGAATTGAAGTGAAGATCTAATTTGAGTTGAGTATCAGAATTGAAGTGAAGATCTAATTTGAGTTTAAGTATCAGAATTGAAGTGAAGATCTAATTTGAGTTTAAGTATCAGAATTGAAGTGAAGATCTGAGACGAGGTATCTGTTTTGTCAATAAATAAGTTGGAGACTTACATCGAGACCTTCGTCTTTGGCATCTTTGACATCCTTCTGCCAGGTAATGGTAGGGATTGGGTCACCCTCACTCTCACAGGTCAAGACTTTCTCTGTATCTTCATCTGCCGTTGCTGTCTCAGACATTTCTTTGATGGATGGCGGAACTGAGGGAAATCATGACTTTGCTACATATAGTTTATGTGGTTGTCCGTGCTGTTGTGGAGTTTATGTTATTGTTTATGTGGTTGTCCGTGCTGTTGTGGAGTTTATGTTATAGTTTATGTGGTTGTCCGTGCTGTTGTGGAGTTTATGTTATAGTTTATGTGGTTGTCCGTGCTGTTGTGGAGTTTATGTTATAGTTTATGTGGTTGTCCGTGCTGTTGTGGAGTTTATGTTATAGTTTATGTGGTTGTCCGTGCTGTTGTGGAGTTTATGTTATAGTTTATGTGGTTGTCCGTGTTGTTGTGGAGTTTATGTTATAGTTTATGTGGTTGTCCGTGCTGTTGTGGAGTTTATGTTATAGTTTATGTGGTTGTCCGTGTTGTTGTGGAGTTTATGTTATAGTTTATGTGGTTGTCCGTGCTGTTGTGGAGTTTATGTTATAGTTTATGTGGTTGTCCGTGCTGTTGTGGAGTTTATGTTATAGTTTATGTGGTTGTCCGTGCTGTTGTGGAGTTTATGTTATAGTTTATGTGGTTGTCCGTGCTGTTGTGGAGTTTATGTTATAGTTTATGTGGTTGTCCGTGTTGTTGTGGAGTTTATGTTATAGTTTATGTGGTTGTCCGTGCTGTTGTGGAGTTTATGTTATAGTTTATGTGGTTGTCGAGTTTATGTTATAGTTTATGTGGTTGTCCGTGCTGTTGCCGAGTTTATGTTATAGTTTATGTGGTTGTCCGTGCTGTTGTAGTTTATGTTATAGTTTATGTGGTTGTCCGTGCTGTTGTGGAGTTTATGTTATAGTTTATGTGGTTGTCCGTGCTGTTGTGGAGTTTATGTTATAGTTTATGTGGTTGTCCGTGCTGTTGTGGAGTTTATGTTATAGTCTATGTGGTTGTCCATGGTCTTGCTGAGTTTATGTTATAGTCTATGGGATTGTCGAGTTTATGTTATAGTCTATGGGGTTGTCTGCGGTGTTACCGAGTTTATGTTATAGTTTATGTGGGGTTGTCGAGTTTATGTTATAGTCTATGGGGTTGTCCGTGGTCTTGCTGAGTTTATGTTATAGTCTATGGGGTTGTCCGAGTTTATGTTATAGTTTATGAGGTTGTCTGTGGTGTTGTGGAGTTTATGCTATAATTTATGGGGTTGTATGATAGGCATAGTCATCTGTTTAATAAATCATTTAAGCTTAGTTTCATCTTTCCTTCCTGGGTTGTCCATGGCATCGAGAGAGAGATTATGTTATAGTTTCTGTTGGCCTCTCCTGCTGGTGTTCCTGGAGTTTAATATGCTATAATCCATCTTTTGTCTGATAGGCAGTAAAGAAACATCTGTTTAATAAATCATTTAAGCTTATCTTCTTCATCTTTCCTTCCTCATTTGCTTTCAGTTTCTAGATAGAGATCAATGTTGTCCTTTGCTCTTCTGTTGACCTCTCCTGCTGTTATGTTTCCTAGTGTTTCTAATATTCCATCAATCCATCTTTTACTCTTCTGTTGACCTCCCCTGCTGTTATGTTTCCTAGTGTTTCTAATATTCCATCAATCCATCTTTTGCTCTTCTGTTGGCCTCTCCTGCTGTTATGTTTCCTAGTGTTTCTAATATTCCATCAATCCATCTTTTGCTCTTCTGTTGACCTCTCCTGCTGTTATGTTTCCTAGTGTTTCTAATATTCCATCAATCCATCTTTTGCTCTTCTGTTGACCTCTCCTGCTGTTATGTTTCCTAGTGTTTCTAATATTCCATCAATCCATCTTTTGCTCTTCTGTTGGCCTCTCCTGCTGTTATGTTTCCTAGTGTTTCTAATATTCCATCAATCCATCTTTTGCTCTTCTGTTGGCCTCTCCTGCTGTTATGTTTCCTAGTGTTTCTAATATTCCATCAATCCATCTTTTGCTCTTCTGTTGGCCTCTCCTGCTGTTATGTTTCCTAGTGTTTCTAATATTCCATCAATCCATCTTTTGCTCTTCTGTTGGCCTCTCCTGCTGTTATGTTTCCTAGTGTTTCTAATATTCCATCAATCCATCTTTTGCTCTTCTGTTGACCTCTCCTGCTGTTATGTTTCCTAGTGTTTCTAATATTCCATCAATCCATCTTTTGCTCTTCTGTTGACCTCTCCTGCTGTTATGTTTCCTAGTGTTTCTAATATTCCATCAATCCATCTTTTGCTCTTCTGTTGGCCTCTCCTGCTGTTATGTTTCCTAGTGTTTCTAATATTCCATCAATCCATCTTTTGCTCTTCTGTTGGCCTCTGCTGCTGTTATGTTTCCTAGTGTTTCTAATATTCCATCAATCCATCTTTTGCTCTTCTGTTGGCCTCTCCTGCTGTTATGTTTCCTAGTGTTTCTAATATTCCATCAATCCATCTTTTGCTCTTCTGTTGACCTCTACTGCTGTTATGTTTCCTAGTGTTTCTAATATTCCATCAATCCATCTTTTGCTCTTCTGTTCACCTCTCCTGCTGTTATGTTTCCTAGTGTTTCTAATATTCCATCAATCCATCTTTTGCTCTTCTGTTGGCCTCTCCCGCTGTTATGTTTCCTAGTGTTTCTAATATTCCATCAATCCATCTTTTGCTCTTCTGTTGACCTCTCCTGCTGTTATGTTTCCTAGTGTTTCTAATATTCCATCAATCCATCTTTAGCTCTTCTGTTGACCTCTCCTGCTGTTATGTTTCCTAGTGTTTCTAATATTCCATCAATCCATCTTTTGTTCTTCTGTTGGTCTCTCCTGCTGTTATGTTTCCTAGTGTTTCTAATATTCCATCAATCCATCTTTTGCTCTTCTGTTGACCTCTCCTGCTGTTATGTTTCCTAGTGTTTCTAATATTCCATCAATCCATCAGAGGTGAGATGCAGAATGGCTAAAAGCAGCTTTTAAAAAAAATTAGGAAGAAAACTATTTAATCCATTTTTAACAATAGAAACAAGAAAGAGTTCTTAAATGTTATGTAATGCCAGTCTTAACATATGGATGTGAATCAAGGACAAAAGAGCAACAGACAAGAAAATCACTGGAGGCTATAGAAATGTGGTTTTATAGAAGAATATTGAGAATACCACGGACAGCTAAGAAGAGTAATGAAGATGTTCTGAAAGAGGTCAAAGCAAAAAGAAAGCTAATTTCTAATATTAGGAAGATACAATCATCATTTTTTGGCCATGTAATGAGAAGAGAACAGCTGAAATATATTGTGACAACTGGGAAAATTGAGGGACAAAGAAATAGAGGAAACAAAAAGCAAAGATACCAGACAGCTTAAGAGAATGTTGGCAGAAGGTCAACAACAGAAATGATAAATAACTGTCGAGATCAAAAGTTGTGGAGAGACATGGTCACCTATGCCAGCAGACATGGTACTTGATGATGATGATCAGTCCATTTTTTCATGGTCGACCCTTGAGTCTGGTGTTCTCGCAACGTTTATAGAAGGCTCATTGTTTTGTGTTTTGGTCTTTTTGTCTTATCACATGACTAAATCATTTTATCTGTTGTTTCTTTATGTATTCTATGGCGGAGGCTATTCCTAGCTTTTTTCTCAGTTCTTCATTTCTGATCTTATCTCTCAGACTGTTTCCTACCATTTGCCTAACACATTTCATCTTGGCAGTTGTTTCACTTATTGTTCTTGAGTCTTGGTCTGATTAAGACAACTTTGTTGAGATGAGATATCCTATATAACAGAATGTTTCTTCCTTTCCTTCATCGAGTAATCAATTGTTTGTTCATTTGTTCCATCCTTCCTTCATTCTTTTGTTTTTTTCATTTGTTTGCACGTTCACTCACTCGGTTTGTTAGTTTGTTTGTTTATAACAGCATTTCATGTCCAAACTTTGTGTTCCAGTTCTCTCCTATTACTACATCCAGTTCTCTCCTATTACTACATCCAGTTCTCTCCTATTACTACATCCAGTTCTCTCCTATTACTACATCCAGTTCTCTCCTATTACTACATCCAGTTCTCTCCTATTACTACATCCAGTTCTCTCCTATTACTACATCCAGTGTTATTACAAGACAACTCATGTCAGTAGCTGTTATCTTTCTTTTCTCTTTTGATATCAATGTCCATGTTTGGCACTGAAAGCACAAAGCTGGAAGAAATACTGTGTTCCATATTGCTCCTTTTTTACCTATCCATGATCATGTTTCTCTTATTGAAACCAGGATATTATTAGTCCAATGAGGCCTCGGTGGCTGAGTGGTTAGTCAGCTCGCTGTCTGATCACAAGAGTCCTAGTTTGATCCCCAGAAGCAGCAGATTTCTTTTTTAACAGACAAGTCTCCGGGATTCACCCAGCCTCTAAAATGGGTACCAGAGATTTTTCTAGGAAGTAAATGCAGCCTGGCATGATACCGACTGCATCAGCCAAAAATGTCCTGTGGTCATATAAAAAATCTGGTCACTAATGCCATATTCCCCTTAAAGCTAGCAAGGCAGGGGGAGGCAACCTTCACCCTTCTAATTTATCCAACGATTTGATTTGTTGCACCTGTTTCCAGTGTCGGACTCGAATGTTTCCATTTACTGCTGCAATACATCTCATGAAATATAAAACATAAATCAGCACTTTTCTCGTTAATCTTAACCAACTCCAAGACCCACAAATCACCACTTCTCCACCTCAGACCCACAAATCACCCCTTCTCTCCCTCGGACCCACAAATCATCACTTCTTCCCCTCAGACCCACAAATCACCCCTTCTCTCCCTCGGACCCACAAATCATCACTTCTTCCCCTCAGACCCACAAATCACCCCTTCTCTCCCTCGGACCCACAAATCATCACTTCTTCCCCTCAGACCCACAAATCATCACTTCTTCCCCTCAGACCTATAAATCACCCCCTCTCCCCTTCAAACCCACAAATCACCAATTCTCCCCCTCAAACCCACAAATCACCAATTCTCCCCCTCAAACCCACAAATCACCACTTCTCCCCCTCAGACCCACAAATCACCACTTCTCCCCCTCAGACCCACAAATCACCAATTCTCCCCTTCAGACCCACAAATCACCCCTTCTCTCCCTCGGACCCACAAATCACCACTTCTTCCCCTCAGACCCACAAATCACCACTTCTTCCCCACAGACCCACAAATCACCCCCTCTCCCACACAGACCAACAAAAAACCCCCTCTCCCCCTCAGACCCACAAATCACTACTTCTCCCCTTCAGACCCACAAATCACCACTTCTCCCCCTCAGACCCACAAATCACCCCTTCTCTCCTTCAGACCCACAAATCACCACTTCTCCCCCTCAGACCCACAAATCACCCCTTCTCTCCTTCAGACCCACAAATCACCACTTCTTCCGCTCAGACTCACAAATCAGCACTTCTTCTCCACAGACCCACAAATCACTGTTTCTCCCTCACAGACCCACAAATCACCACATCTCCCTCTCAGACCCACAAATCATCACTTCTCACCCACAGACCCATAAAACACCACTTCTCCTCCTTAGACCCACAAAACACCATTTCTCCTACTCAGACCCACAAATCACCACCTCTCCTTTCAGACCCACAAATCATCACTTCTCCTCAGACCCACAAATCACTACTTCTTCCACTCAGATCCACAAATCACCACTTCTTCCACTCAGATCCACAAATCACCACATCTCCCCCTCAGACCCACAAATCACCACTTCTCCCCCTCAGACCCACAAATCACCACTTCCCCCCCTCAGACCCACAAATCACCACTTCCCCCCCTCAGACCCACAAATCACCACTTCTCCCCCTCAGACCCACAAATCACCACTTCTCCCTCTCAGACCCACAAATCACCACGTCTCCCTCTCAGACCCACAAATCACCACTTCTCAACGAAAGCAGTCCACAGCTTATTCACATGCAACTGACCTTTGATATCGAGAACGAAGATTTTCTCGACACTTGACCCTCGGTTGGTGGCCACACAAACATAAGTGCCCTCATTTTTTTCCGTCACCGCCTTGATGTTGAGAGTGCCTGACACATTGTCCACTTGCTCCCTTGGTTGGGGGATACCGTCCTAGGAGAGATGTGACCGGTTAGCTACTGTAACCATATACACAAATTCGCTGTGTCATTTCTGTTTTAAGTCTGAACTGTAATCTGAGTCTAGTTTTAAAATAAAAATACAAGTCTGAACTATCTATCTGTCTATTGTCCTTTCGAGTCAAAGATATAGGGCAGAAATTCTAGTACAAGTCTGAACTATCTATCTGTCTATTGTCTTTCAAGTCAAAGATATAGGGCAGAAATTCTAGACTCTTGTGCCTGACAATCTTTCAATATCAGATCTTGTTCAGGACCTGCCTTGTGCCAGACAATCTTTCAATATCAGACCTTGTACAGGACCTGCCTTGTGTGCCAGACAATCTTTCAATATCAGACCTTGTACAGGACCTGCCTTGTGCCAGACAATCTTTCAATATCAGACCTTGTACAGGACCTGCCTTGTGTCTGACAAACTTTCAATATCAGACCTTGTACAGGACCTGCCTTGTGTCAGACAATCTTTCAATATCAGACCTTGTACAGGACCTGCCTTGTGTCAGACAATCTTTCAATATCAGACCTTGTACAGGACCTGCCTTGTGCCTGACAAACTTTCAATATCAGACCTTGTACAGGACCTGCCTTGTGCCTGACGATCTTTCAATATCAGACCTTGTACAGGACCTGCCTTGTGCCTGACAATCTTTCAATATCAGACCTTGTACAGGACCTGCCTTGTGTCAGACAATCTTTCAATATCAGACCTTGTACAGGACCTGCCTTGTGTCAGACAATCTTTCAATATCAGACCTTGTACAGGACCTGCCTTGTGTCAGACAATCTTTCAATATCAGACCTTGTACAGGACCTGCCTTGTGCCCGACAATCTTTCAATATCAGACCTTGTACAGGACCTGCCTTGTGCCAGACAGTCTTTCAATATCAGACCTTGTACAGGACCTGCCTTGTGTCAGACAATCTTTCAATATCAGACCTTGTACAGGACCTGCCTTGTGTCAGACAATCTTTCAATATCAGACCTTGTACAGGACCTGCCTTGTATCAGACAATCTTTCAATATCAGACCTTGTACAGGACCTGCCTTGTGTCAGACAATCTTTCAATATCAGACCTTGTACAGGACTTGCCTTGTGCCTGACAATCTTTCAATATAAGACCTTGTACAGGACCTGCCTTGTGCCTGACAAACTTTCAATATCAGACCTTGTACAGGACCTGCCTTGTGCCTGACAAACTTTCAATATCAGACCTTGTACAGGACCTATTTTGTGTCAGACAATCTTTCAATATCAGACCTTGTACAGGACCTGCCTTGTGCCTAACAATCTTTCAATATAAGACCTTGTACAGGACCTGCCTTGTGCCTGACAAACTTTCAATATCAGACCTTGTACAGGACCTGCCTTGTGCCTGACAAACTTTCAATATCAGACCTTGTACAGGACCTATTTTGTGTCAGACAATCTTTCAATATCAGACCTTGTACAGGACCTGCCTTGTGTCTCACTTATCAGCTTTGTTCTGGGCAAGTTGCTTAATTTCAGCAAGGGAGCTGATGCCTACTGTTGTTACTTCTTGCTTTAATGTTCTTTTTAGTGTGTCTCTAGGTCGACCTCTTATGCTTGTACCCTCTGGTTCCCATTTGAGGGCCTGATTTGAGATTCTCTTGTTGTTTCTTATCATCAAGTCTGGCCTACAAATACTGAATCTAGTTTTGTATAGAAAAATATCAACATGAGCTGTCAACACTGAATCTAGTTTAGTATAGAAAAATATCAACATGAGCTGTCAACACTGAATCTAGTTTTGTATAGAAAAATATCAACATGAGCTGTCAACACTGAATCTAGTTTAGTATAGAAAAATATCAATATGAGCTGTCAACACTGAATCTAGTTTAGTATAGAAAAATATCAATATGAGCTGTCAACACTGAATCTAGTTTAGTATAGAAAAATATCAACATGAGCTGTCAACACTGAATCTAGCTTTGTATAGAAAAATATCAATATGAGCTGTCAACACTGAATCTAGTTTAGTATAGAAAAATATCAACATGAGCTGTCAACACTGAATCTAGTTTAGTATAGAAAAATATCAACATGAGCTGTCAACACTGAATCTAGTTTAGTATAGAAAAATATCAACATGAGCTGTCAACACTGAATCTAGTTTAGTATAGAAAAATATCAATATGAGCTGTCAATACTGAATCTAGCTTTGTATAGAAAAATATCAACATGAGCTGTCAACACTGAATCTAGCTTTGTATAGAAAAATATCAATATGAGCTGTCAACACTGAATCTAGCTTTGTATAGAAAAATGTCAATATGAGCTGTCAACACTGAATCTAGCTTTGTATAGAAAAATATCAATATGAGCTGTCAACACTGAATCTAGTTTTGTATAGAAAAATATCAATATGAGCTGTCAACACTGAATCTAGTTTAGTATAGAAAAATATCAATATGAGCTGTCAACACTGAATCTAGCTTTGTATAGAAAAATATCAATATGAGCTGTCAACACTGAATCTAGCTTTGTATAGAAAAATATCAATATGAGCTGCCAACACTGAATCTAGTTTTGTATAGAAAAATATAAATATGAGCTGTCAACACTGAATCCAGCTTTTAATAGAAAAATATCAATATGAGCTGTCAACACTGAATCTAGTTTAGTATAGAAAAATATCAATATGAGCTGTCAACACTGAATCTAGCTTTGTATAGAAAAATATCAATATGAGCTGTCAACACTGAATCTAGCTTTGTATGGAAAAATAACAATATGAGCTGTCAACACTGAATCTAGTTTAGTATAGAAAAATATCAACATGAACTGTCAACACTGAATCTAGTTTAGTATAGAAAAATATCAACATGAGCTGTCAACACTGAATCTAGTTTAGTATAGAAAAATATCAATATGAGCTGTCAACACTGAATCTAGCTTTGTATAGAAAAATATCAATATGAGCTGTAAACACTGAATCTAGTTTAGTATAGAAAAATATCAACATGAGCTGTCAACACTGAATCTAGTTTAGTATAGAAAAATATCAATATGAGCTGTCAACACTGAATCTAGCTTTGTATAGAAAAATATCAATATGAGCTACAACCACTGAATCTAGTTTAGTATAGAAAAATATCAACATGAGCTGTCAACACTGAATCTAGCTTTGTATAGAAAAATATCAATATGAGCTACAACCACTGAATCTAGTTTAGTATAGAAAAATATCTACATGAGCTGTCAACACTGAATCTAGTTTAGTATAGAAAAATATCAACATGAGCTGTCAACACTGAATCTAGCTTTGTATAGAAAAATATCAATATGAGCTACAAACACTGAATCTAGCTTTGTATAGAAAAATATCAACATGAGCTGTCAACACTGAATCTAGTTTAGTATAGAAAAATATCAACATGAGCTGTCAACACTGAATCTAGTTTAGTATAGAAAAATATCAACATGAGCTGTCAACACTGAATCTAGCTTTGTATAAAAAAATATCAATATGAGCTACAACGACTGAATCTAGCTTTGTATAAAAAAAATATAAATATGAGCTACAACCACTGAATCTAATTCTATGAATCTTGCTGACTGACTGAATGACTGATTGAATGACTGACTAACTGAATAATTGATTGACTGAATGACTGACTGACTGATGGATTGACTGACTGACTAAATAATGATTGACTGACTGAATGAATGACTGATGGATTAACTGACTGACTAAATAAAGATTGACTGACTGAATGACTGACTGGCTGAATGACTGACTGATTGAATGAATGACTGATGGATTGACTGACTGACTAAATAAATATTGACTGACTGAATGAATGACTGACTGACTGAATGACTGACTGACTGACTGACTGATTAACTATAGTCCGTTCAGATTCGTTTGCCGAGATGTTATGATTTATAATTCAAAAAGTTCTTGATGATTTCACATGATTTTTGGCATACGGTGTTAAAATGTCCATGTCACGAGAACATATGTGTTACTCGATGTCTAGCTATAACGGTTTTCTTAAAGCGGCGAATTCCTTTGATCTTTGCCCATGTAACTATTATTTTGACCCTAATCAAAATGTTTTACAGTAATCTAGTGCAACGATGACCCATAGGCGTGTCCATAAAATTGTACTTGGTGGCAAGTATACAAATTTTAAATTATATATAGAACTTTTGTTCGTAGAGTCAATTTGATATAGTTCCATGCTCTTGGTGTGAGTTTCCCAAATGTTGTCGCTGCCTTTCAAATACGTACATTTAGTTCCTCATCTAAGGAAAGTGTGGCTGTAATAGTGGATCCAAGATAGCTGAACTTCTGTACTGACTCAAGCAGGCTTCCATTCAAAGTAATGGTTGTTGGTTTGCTTATAACATATTTTTGATTGCTTGGGTGGTCTTGAACAATAAACTGTTTAACAAATCAACTAGGAAATATTGCAAATCAAACTATTTATCTGTAGACTTAATCAGAGTAATGATCATTCAGAATCAGACGAGTCAAATAGGTCGATTACTGCTTTCGGCTGAACAAACAACAAACCATCCTTTTTCCAATATTCCTCTTCTTGTCGTAACACATGATCCTCACATTTTACCCAGTAGTCTTTATTTATATTTGATAGAGCCTGATTTGTAAGTGTCTCAACATCGCATAATTTGAAAGTTTTATTTGTATATGCTACGTGTCCTTTAACTTTTGCCCAAACTAGTTCTATAGGATTTAAGTGTGCATGATATGGAGGTAGTCTCAAACATCTATGGCCATGTTCTTGAATTAACTTGTCTATTTTAAATATCTTTGTACGTTGTGTCTGTTTTACAAGGCTAAGCAATTCAGGTTTCAAGTAGCTGTCGTTAACTTGTACGTGTTCTTTTATGAGCCACGTTTTTATTGCATCTTTTGTACTTGATGATGTTGGGATTCTATCTTCTACGTTAACTACGTTATGGTATGAAGCATTGTCCATTATCAGACAAGAAGGTCGATCTAATATTGGAAGGATACTTTTCTCGATCCAGTCTTTAAATATGTGCCCATTCATTTCGGAGTGGTAGTCTCTATTGTCTATGGATTTTGAAATGAAAACGAGATGAGCATTCTGCAACAACCCATTATGTCTGCTACCTGCATGTGCAACTATCAAACATTGCCCTTTACTGCTTGGTACTGATCTTTTAATACTTCCATCTGCTAACTGCCATTCCTTTTCATTTGTATGATGAGCGTTGATCCAAGTTTCATCTAAATAAACAATATCATAATCATTTTCGCGCATTTCCTTCACTTCACGTAAATACTTGCTTCTAAGAGCTACTAGATGTGGCTTCTCACAAATAATGTTTTTTCCACCAGCATACTTTCTAAAGGTGAAGCCTGCACTTCTTAATATTTTCCATAATGAAGTTTTTGATATTTCAATGTCGTTGTTAGTTTTCAGCCAAAGCTTCAACTTTCTAAGTGTCACTTCTTCGTTTATATCAAACATTCAACAGATTTCTCTTTTTACTAGGTCCTTATCAAAACTGTCTAACGTTTCTTTCCTTCCTTGCTTTCTTGCATTTGTTGGCAATAAATATCCGCTTCCTTTAACTATTCGATCAAATGAACGTTTACACAAACCTAAAATATGCATTGTTCTCTTCTCAGGGTTTGATAAAGAACAATAAAGATGTCCTTTTTACGCTCTCTGCAGAAGTATTGATAAATCTTTATAGCAATGTTATGCTCAGTAAAATATTTTGCCTTTATATTCATTCTCACATAGACTTGCAGAAGATAATATGGATAGTGCCGCCTCCTTTCTGTAAATATTGAGATTTGCCTCTGAATTATGACTCGAACTTGAGTCTACGGCCGTGATTTTGACGTCACATAATTTCTGGTTTCGGCTAAAATGTCATTTTGTGCTAAACGGGAAATTTCATATGTAACATTTCTTTATAAAAATTTATAGTGGAAACATAACTATTTTAGGACGGTGCGCATTCAGCCGTGAAGGTCATGCCTATATGTTAAAGAATCAGCTGTGAGATGTAAGCTACATAATCCCGCCGGTGTTTATAATATCGATTAACTTTTTTTAAATATAGGTTAAATAAGGCATCTTTGAAACTGGATCACATTTCTTTGATAAAAAAATATTTTTATAGCGACATTAGTATTCTAAACCTAACTTCAAAAGATCAATGCAAATGAACAATAAGTTTTTGAAAAAAATAAATTAATGTCTAGGCAAACGAATCTGAACGGACTATAGCAGGTGAACAATCTAACCATGGCTGTCACTTCTCTTCTGCGTCCATGATGAAAACAAATCATCAAACTAAGTTGTCTTGTAGCATCTAGACATGAACAACATGGCCGTTGTGTCATCAATCATGAATGACTGATTAACTAGCAGGTGAACAATCTAACCATGGATGCCACTTCTCTTCTGTGTCCATGATGAAAACAAATCATTAAACTAAGTTGTCTTGTAGCATCTAGACATGAACAACATGGCCGTTGTTGCATCAATCACGAATGACTGACTGACTGAATGAATGACTGATTTACTAGCAGGTGAACAATCTAACCATGGATGCCACTTCTCTTCTGTGTCCATGATGACAACAAATCATCAAACTAAGTTGTCTTGTAGCATCTAGACATGAACAACATGGCCGTTGTGTCATCAATCATGAATGACTGACTGACTGATTAACTAGCAGGTGAACAATCTAACCATGGATGCCACTTCTCTTCTGTGTCCATGATGACAACAAATCATCAAACTAAGTTGTCTTGTAGCATCTAGACATGAACAACATGGCTGTTGTGTCATCAATCATGAATGACTGACTGACTGATTAACTAGCAGGTGAACAATCTAACCATGGATGCCACTTCTCTTCTGTGTCCATGATGAAAACAAATCATCAAACTAAGTTGTCTTGTAGCATCTAGACATGAACAACATGGCCGTTGTGTCATCAATCATGAATGACTTGTAGCATTTGTGCAGTAATGAGCTCCAGCAACAGTCATGAGTTCAATGACAAGTAATAAGCTTAAACAGCAAGTAATGACCTCCAACAAGTAATGAGATTCAACAACCAGTAATATGTTTCAACAAGTAATGAGCTTCATCATCATCATGTGCCATACTGGTTGACTTAGGCGATCATGACCTTCCACAATCTTCTATCTACAGTGCATCGTATCAGTTCTGTTGTTGACTGTTTTCCATGCCATGACACCAAACTATCCAGTATTTTCTCTCTTAGTCATCCGCGATCTCTCTTTCCTATTATTTTGCCAGTTGTAACCAAGTATTCCAACTTTCCTCTTCTCGTGATGTGCCCGAAAAATGTTGATTGCTTCTTTCTGTTTTTCAGTGGCTCCCTTTTAGTGTTGACCTCTTTGAGAATGTCCTCATTGGTCTTTTTAGCTGTCCAGGGAACTTTCAACATTCTTCTGAGAAATGAGCTTAAACAAAACAAAATCAGCTTAAATGGCAAGTAATAGGTTTCAACAACCAGTGATGAGATTCAACAACCAGTGATGAGATTCAACAACCAGTGATGAGATTCAACAACTAGTGATGAGATTCAACAACCAGTGATGAGATTCAACAACCAGTGATGAGATTTAACAACCAGTGATGAGATTCAACAACCAGTGATGAGATTTAACAACCAGTGATGAGATTCAACAACCAGTGATGAGATTTAACAACCAGTGATGAGATTCAACAACCAGTGATGAGATTCAACAACCAGTGATGAGATTCAACAACCAGTGATGAGCTTTGACAAGTAATGAGCTTCAACAGCCAGTAATGAGCATCAATAACCAGTAATGAGCTTCAACAACAAGTAATGAGTTTCAACAAAACAAATTGAGCTTAAACAAGAAGTAATATATTTCAGCAACCAGTGATGAGATTCAGCAACCATTAATGAGCTTCAATAACCTATAATAAGCTTTAACAAAACATAATGAGCTTAAACGGGAAGTAATGAGTTTCAACAACCAGTGATGAGAATCAACAACCAATAATGAGATTCAACCAGTGTTGAGTTTCAACCGATGATCTGTGACATTTAGTTCATTACCTTAATAAATTGGTAAGTTGGTGCTGGATTTCCATTGGCACGGCACATCACAGTCACATCATCTCCGACTTTTGGATTTTCTGGACTCGTTTTTGGATCCTCATCAAAAGTTGGTAATTCTGTGAATGGTAATGTGAATAATTAGTAATGAGGAGGTGGGATAATGGTAATGTGAATAATTCGTAATGAGGAGGTGGGATAATGGTAATGTGAATAATTAGTAATGAGGAGGTGGGATAATGGTAATGTGAATAATTAGTAATGAGGAGGTGGGATAATGGTAATGTGAATAATTAGTAATGAGGAGGTGGGATAATGGTAATGTGAATAAGTAGTAATGAGGAGGTGGGATAATGGTAATGTGAATAATTAGTAATGAGGAGGTGGGATAATGGTAATGTGAATAATTAGTAATGAGGAGGTGGGATAATGGTAATGTGAATAATTAGTAATGAGGAGGTGGGATAATGGTAATGTTACAAATTATTATTAATGAGATGGGGTGTGGATGGAGAGACCTTGTCTGTGGTCTAGACTGGAGAGAAGTAGAGTAAATGTCCAAGAATAGGGATGGATGGAGAGACCTTGTCTGTGGTCTAGACTGGAGAGAAGTAGAGAAAATGTCCAAGAATAGGGATGGATGGAGAGACCTTGTCTGTGGACTAGACTAGAGAGAAGTAGAGAAAATGTCCAAGAATATGGATGGACGGAGAGAAATGTCTGTGGTCTAGACTGGAGAGAAGTAGAGAAAATGTCCAAGAATATGGATAGATGGAGAGAAGTAGAGAACATGTCCAAGAATAGGGATGGATGGAGAGAAGAAGAGAAAATAACTAAAAATAGGGATGGATGGAGAGATCTTGTCTGTGGTCTAGACTGGAGAGAAGTAGAGAAAATGCCCAAGAATATGGATGGATGGAGAGACCTTGTCTGTGATCTAGACTGGAGAGAAGTAGAGAAAATGTCCAAGAATAGGGATGAATGGAGAGACCTTGTCTGTGATCTAGACTGGAGAGAAGTAGAGAAAATGTCCAAGAATAGGGATGGATGGAGAGACCTTGTCTGTGGTCTAGACTGGAGAGATGTAGAGAAAATGTCCAAGAATAGGATGGATGGAGAGACCTTGTCTGTGGTCTAGACTGGAGAGAAGTAGAGAAAATGTCCAAGAATAGGGATGGATGGAGAGACCTTGTCTGTGGTCTATACTGGAGAGAAGTAGAGAAAATGTCCAAGAATAGGGATGGATGGAGAGACCTTGTCTGTGGTCTAGACTGGAGAGATGTAGAGAAAATGTCCAAGAATATGGGTGGATGGAAAAACCTTGTCCATGACCTATACACCCAAACAGAGCCATTATGTTTCACATGGAACAAACTTACCAACAACCTCAAAGTCAATGATGGCTTGGCTACTAGTTCCAAACTGCATGATCATCACGTCACAAATATACTTCCCAGCATCCTCCGACTTCAGATTCTTGATGATCAACTGAATTCCACGGTCCTCGTACTTCTGTCCAGATGCTAAAATATGACAAGTCACAATCTTAGACAATTGTAAAAGATCACATCACAAAACTGGGTTGAGCTATTTGTGGTAACTCACATGACAGAAGTTGCAAACATATCAAGTTCACATACAGGAAGCAGTTGCTGGTATGTCACCATCTTTGTACAGTACCAGCAGAAAACAAAAGGGTAGAGCTTAATTAACAGATTAGAAATAAACAACAGGAAGTCTCAAACATGATCTACAACAGGAAGTCTCTAACATGATCTACAATAGGAAGTCTCAAACATGATCTACAATAGGAAGTCTCAAACATGATCTACAATAGGAAATCTCAAACATGATCTACAATAGGAAGTCTCAAACATGATCTACAATAGGAAGTCTCAAACATGATCTACAACAGGAAGTCTCTAACATGATCTACAACAGGAAGTCTCAAACATGATCTACAACAGGAAGTCTCTAACATGATCTACAATAGGAAGTCTCAAACATGATCTACATTAGGAAGTCTCTAACATGATCTACAATAGGAAGTCTCTAACATGATCTACAATAGGAAGTCTCTAACATGATGTACAATAGGAAGTCTCAAACATGATCTACAATAGGATGTCTCTAACATGATCTACAATAGGAAGTCTTTAACATGATCTACAATAGGAAGTCTCTAACATGATCTACAATAGGAAGTCTTTAACATGATCTACAATAGGAAGTCTTTAACATGATCTACAAAAGGAAGTCTCAAACATGATCTACAACAGGAAGTCTCAAACATGATCTACAACAGGAAGTCTCAAACATGATCTAGAATAGGAAGTCTCAAACATGATCTACAACAGGAAGTCTCAAACATGATCTACAACAGGAAGTCTCAAACATGATCTACAACAGGAAGTCTCAAACATGATCTACAATAGGAAGTCTCTAACATGATCTACAATAGGAAGCCTCTAACATGATCTACAATAGGAAGCCTCTAACATGATCTACAACAGGAAGTCTCAAACATGATCTACAATAGGAAGCCTCTAACATGATCTACAATAGGAAGCCTCTAACATGATCTACAATAGGAAGTCTCAAACATGATCTACAATAGGAAGTCTCTAACATGATCTATAATAGGAAGTCTTTAACATGATCTACAATAGGAAGTCTCAAACATGATCTACAATAGGAAGTCTCAAACATGATCTACAATAGGAAGTCTCAAACATGATCTACAATAGGAAGTCTCAAACATGATCTACAATTGGAAGTCTCTAACATGATCTATAATAGGAAGTCTTTAACATGATCTACAATAGGAAGTCTCAAACACGATCTACAATAGGAAGTCTCAAACATGATCTACAATAGGAAGTCTCTAACATGATCTACAATAGGAAGTCTCAAACATGATCTACAACAGGAAGTCTCAAACATGGTCTACAACAGGAAGTCTCTAACATGATCTACAACAAGAAATCTCTAACATAATCAACAACGGGAAGTCTCTAATATGATCTACAACAGGAAGTCTCAAAGATGATCTACAACAGGAAGTCTCAAAGATGATCTACAATAGGAAGTCTCAAAAATGATCTACAACAGGAAGTCTCAAACATGATCTACAACAGGAAGTCTCAAACATGATCTATAACAGAAATAAGATCTACAAAGGAGAAGTCTCAGAGAAAACTAAGAGAGGCTGCAGTGGATTGATTTAAGTCTAAAATCTCAAGACCATTTACTACTGGATTCATTATCTGTTAATGTGGTTGAACACAAGGGCAACCTACCAAGTGTGACTGAGCTAATCTGTGAAGGTAGTCAATACACACAAGTTTCTCACTGAGACTGTTGCTAATTGCCACATCCATGTATCCCCACAATGATCTAATACAGTCATCTTCTATTTTAGATGTCATCATGTTTAGCAGAAGATGACTCTTCAAATATCAAATCTTTCAAGTTACAAGCTAATTCTTGCTTCCCTCAAAACTCTACCAGCTGTCCTGTACCATTGAGCTGTCAGCGTTTAACTAAACCTGTCATTTGTTCCCCCTGTTAAACTAAACCTGTCATTTGTTTTCTCTGTTAAACTAAACCTGTCATCTGCTTTCTCTGTTAAACTAAACCTGTCATCTCCTTCCTCTGTTAAACTAAACCATCCATCTGCTTCCTTTGTTAAACTAAACCTGTCATTTGTTTCCTCTGTTAAACTAAACCTGTCATCTGCTTTCTCTGTTAAACTAAACCTGTCATCTCCTTCCTCTGTTAAACTAAACCTGTCATCTGCTTCCTCTGTTAAACTAAACCTGTCATCTGCTTCCTCTGTTAAACTAAACCTGTCATCTGCTTCCTCTGTTAAACTAAACTTGTCATTTTCTTCCTCTGTTAAACTAAACCTGTCATTTGCTTCCTCTGGTAAACTAAACCTGTCATTTGCTTCCTCTGTTAAACTAAACCTGTCATTTGTTTCCCCTGTTAAACTAAACCTGTCATTTGTTTCCCCTGTTAAACTAAACCTGTCATTTCCTTCCTCTGGTAAACTAAACCTGTCATTTGTTTCCTCTGTTAAACTAAATCTGTCATTTGCTTCCTCTGTTAAACTAAACCTGTCATTTGCTTCTCTGTTAAACTAAATCTGTCATTTGCTCCCCTGTTAAACTAAACTTGTCATTTGTTTCCTCTGTTAAACTAAACCTGTCATTTGTTTCCCCTGTTAAACTAAACCTGTCATTTGTTTCCCCTGTTAAACTAAACCTGTCATTTGCTTCCTCTGTTAAACTAAACCTGTCATTTGCTTCTCTGTTAAACTAAACCTGTCATTTGCTCCCCTGTTAAACAAAACTTGTCATTTTTGTACCTGTTAAACTAAACCTGTCATTTGTTTCCCCTGTTAAACTAAACCTGTTATCTGCTTCCTCTGTTAAACTAAACCTGTCATTTGTTTCCCTTGTTAAACTAAACCTGTCATTTGTTTCCCCTGTTAAACTAAACCTGTCATTTGCTTCCTCTGTTAAACTAAACCTGTCATTGCTTCCTCTGTTAAACTAAACCTGTCATTTGCTTCCCCTGACTGTTGTATGTTTGGCATCTCATGTCATAAAATCAAACCACCTCCGGGCGACTGATTGGTCTCGAGGCAAGACAAGAGAGGTTGTGAGTTCAAATCCTGGCTGCACCAGTTGGGATTTCTTTTTTTTTGTGATTTCTCTCTGCGGCAACCACCCTGGTCTCAACAGCGGGGCTTGGCTTGTAATGTCAACTACTCATCAATGGGAATAATATGAATAATTCCGAGGTTGAGAAGACGGATTAACACGCAAAATTTAGCTACAGAGGTGAAAGCTGGTGAACGCAAAAAATAAAATAAATAAAAACAGCCACTTCCGTGAAATAAGAGTTTTAAGAATGTTCGGAGTGTACTGGGCATGGCACAACTGTGTCCATGAAAGCTGCAGACTGGCAACAACTACAGTGCCCATTTGAGATGAAAACAAAGAGTTGAGGGAATCACATATTGCACAAGCAAGACTCTAGCAACAATGATGAATAAGCACACAAACTTACGGTCGTTAATGAAAGAGTAATTTGCAAATTTCCAAGATATGCTTGGTTTGGGGATTCCTGTGGCGTTGCAGAGAACTATACCAGTCTCTCCGAGGATTCCAACTGATTAGTCGATGAGTGGATCTTGATATTCTCTGTTGGGAACACATTATCAGTACGTTAGAATATAAGAAGACAGCCACAAAATGACAGTTTATAGACAAACAAACAAGAGGATGAAAACATAAAGCATTTTGAAAGAGAGAGGTCACAGATGTCATCCTACAACATGAAAAGAGAATCAAACATTTAATCAAAATATAACATTTCAATTAGTAATTTAACCACCAAACACTTCCACATTGTATCCACCCACCAAACACCTCCAACATGTATCCACCCACCAAACACCTCCAACATGTATCCACCCACCAAACACCTCCAACATGTATCCACCCACCAAACACCTCCAACATGTATCACCCACCAAACACCTCCAACATGTATCCACCCACCAAACACCTCCAACATGTATCCACCCACCAACACCTCCAACATGTATTCACCCACCAAACACCTCCAACATGTATCCACCCACCAAACACCTCCAACATGTATCCACCACCAAACACCTCCAACATGTATCCACCCACCAAACCACCTCCAACATGTATCCACCCACCAAACACCTCCACATGTATCCACCCACCAAACCTCCAACATGTATCTGCCCACCAAACACCTCCAACATGTATTCGCCCACCAACACCTCCAACATGTATCCACCCCACCAAACACCTCAACATGTATCCACCCACCAAACACCTCCAACATGTATCCACCCACCAAACACCTCCAACATGTATCCACCCACCAAACACCTCCAACATGTATCCACCCACCAAACACCTCCAACATGTATCCACCCACCAAACACCTCCAACATGTATGCAAGCACCTACCCGTAATTTGCACATCGAGTGTCTTCCAGTCAGTCTGAGTGCCAAGTGTCCCCACACATTTGTATTGACCAGCATCAAACAACTGCACGTCCAGAAATCTCATCCTGAGAAAACCTTGAGGTGTGCTCTCTGTTCTTATCCTGTCAGAGGAACATATACAATTATAACAGTCAGGTGCATGATCTCATAGGCATGACAGGTTACACCAATGTATCTATATATTTCCTCTTATCCTTTTAATGCATCTTCTCACTTCTTTGTTCACCTCTGTGTAAGCTTCCTGTGTCTTGGCTCTATTACTCTCGTTTTGCTTTTATCTGATCTGATGTTTAGCCCTCTGGGTAGTGAGATCTTATGTCTAGCCCTCTCTGGGTAGTGAGATCTTATGTCTAGCCCTCTCTGGGTAGTGAGATCTTATGTCTAGCCCTCTCTGGGTAGTGAGATCTGATGTCTAGCCCTCTCTGGGTAGTGAGATCTTATGTCTAGCCCCCTCTGGGTAGTGAGATCTGATGTCTAGCCCTCTCTGGGTAGTGAGATCTTATGTCTAGCCCCCTCTGGGTAGTGAGATCTTATGTCTGGCCCTGTCTGGGTAGTGAGATCTTATGTCTAGCCCTCTCTGGGTAGTGAGATCTTATGTCTAGCCCCCTCTGGGTAGTGAGATCTGATGTCTGGCCCTGTCTGGGTAGTGAGATCTTATGTCTAGCCCTCTCTGGGTAGTGAGATCTTATGTCTAGCCCTCTCTGGGTAGTGAGATCTGATGTCTAGCCCTCTCTGGGTCTTTCTACCTTTTAGCTCCCAGTGGAGCATAGGTCTTCAACAAACACTTTCCAAGTCGTTCTGTTTTTTGCAATTCTTTTAAGATCATTCCATGTCTTCTTCCCCATCATCTTCATCTCTGCTTCAATCTGTCTTCTCCAAGAATTCCTTGGTCTTCCTCTTTGTCTTTTCCCCTGGGGATTCCAAAAAAGGGCCTGTTGTGTAATACTCTCAGTTGGTTTCCGTAGTGTGTGTCCTATCCATCGCCATCGTCTTCGCTGTATTTCTTTATCCACTGGTATTTGACCGTACATTTCCATAATTCCACGTTTGTGACTTTGTCCTGCCATTTCCATCCCTTTTCTGCGCAAGCATCCATTAATGAAAGTCTGTACCTTCGTGATTGTCAATTTTGTTATTCTCCATGTTTCACAGCCATATAATAGAACCGACTTAACATTGGAGTTGAAAATTTGTATTTTTGTATTTAGCCTAATTTCTTTGGATTTCCATATGTTTCCCAGTGCAATGAAAGCTCCTCTTGCTTTTGATATCCTTATTTTGGTATCGTTTTCTGTTCCTCCCTCTTTATCTATATTACTGCCCAGATATATATAAGATTGTACGTCTAGTAGAGGTATTTCTCCTAGTTTTATTTGGTTATTGCCAACTGCATTAATTCTCATAATGTTGGTCTTATCTCTATTAATCTTTAGTCCTAGCTGTTGTGATCTCTCATCTAATATACTCATTTTATCTTGCATCTGTTGGTGGCTGTGTGATAGGAGAGCTATGTCATCAGCAAAGTCTAAATCATCAAGTTGTTTGGTCAGTGACCACTGGATCCCATTTCTGTTGTTTTGAGTTATTTTCATAATCCAATCTATGGCCAGTAGAAAGAGAAATGAAGACAGAAGGCATCCTTGCCTTACTCCTGTTCTTATTTCAAATGCTTCTGTAAGCTGTCCTTCATGCACCACACTACATTTTGTTCCTTCATACATTGTTTTTATCAGGTTAATAAACTTTATGGGGATTCCATAATGACTCAGCAACTTCCAAAGCATTCTTCTGTCTAAACTATCAAATGCCTTTTCGTAATCTATGAATCCAATATAAAGTGGGGATTTTAGTTCTAAACTTTGTTCAACTATTATACGTAGAGTAGTTATTTGATCAGCACATGATCTGTTCTTCCTAAAACCTGCTTGTTCATCTCTCAAGTGTTTCTCTATAGCCTCTTTTAGTCTCTCCAGAATGATTCTGCCTAATATTTTTCCTGGCACTGATAGTAGCATAATTCCCCTATAATTTGTGCACTCCTGTAAACTTCCTTTCTTTGGTAGTTTGATCATATAACCTTCTCTCCAGTCTTTAGGTATTTCTTCCCTCTCCCAAATTTTATCCAATAGATTATGTAACATCTTGGTAGAGGTGATAATATCTGCTTTGATGGCTTCCGAAGGAATTTCATCTGGTCCTGTGGCTTTACCATCTTTTAACAGTTTGATGGCTTTCATTATTTCTTCTTTGCTTGGTTTTCCGCAGTTAACGTGTAATTCTTCTTCTGCTGGTAGTATATCTGGAGGATTATTTGAGCCAGGTCTGTTCAAAAGTTCTTCAAAGTGCTCCTTCCATCTCTCCATTTGTTCCTTTATATTACTAAGCAGATTTCCTTTCTTATCTTTGATAAAGGCGTTGATCTGTTTGTATTTTCCACCTAATTTCTTTGTGCTGTTGTACAGTTCTTTCATATTCCCTTTATTTGCTGCTTCTTCTGCCTCTTTAGCTAATTCATCTATATATTTCCTCTTATCCCTTTTAATGCATCTTCTCACTTCTTTGTTCACCTCTGTGTAAGCTTCCTGTGTCTTGGCTTTATTACTTCTTGTTTTGCTTTTATTTATGTCTGCTTTCTGTGTTCTTTCTTTCTTTAATTTTATCCAGGGTCTCTGCTGTCATCCATGCCTTATTCTGGCGTTCTCTTTTCCCCAGTGTTTTCTTCGCATGTCTCTTTCCATATATTTTTTACCTGTTTCCAATGATCTTCTATATTTATTGTATTTTCTAGTTGTTGGAGGACTTGGTATTTGTTTGATATTGTGACTGCGAATTTATCTTTAATTCCTTGTTCTTTAAGAAACCCTACATTGAAATACGTTCTGCCCTTATTCGTTGTAGTATACCTTTTTAATTTAATTTTAAGTTTGGCTAACAGCAGATGATGATCAGAAGCTATATCTGCCCCTCTATATACTTTTACATCCTGTAAGGATGACTTAAACTTATTATTAATACATATGTGATCAATTTGATTTTCCGTTCTATGATCTGGTGACACCCATGTAGCTTTGTGTATTCTTTTATGTTGGAATATTGTTCCTCCTAGGCTCATTTGATTAAGGGCGCAGAAATTCACAAATATCTCTCCATTCTCGTTTATATCTCCAAGTCCATGTTTTCCCATAATCTCTTCAAAGCCTCTGTTGTCTGATCCTACCTTAGCATTTAGGTCTCCATCAAGTTTATAATATCCTTGGCTCGTCTTGCATCCATCTGGCATTGTAGCTGTTTATAAAATCATCTTTAACTGAGTCATCTTTATCGTTGGTTGGTGCATAGCATTGTATAATGTGTAATTTTATTTTGTTTTTGGTTGTTCTAAATGTTGCTCTCTACCAGTCT